>WBNH01011227.1:0-87353 GCA_013401255.1 Urocolius indicus | reverse complement strand
CATTCTCTGATTCTATGAAAACATGTCTTTTCTTGGAAAGCTTTGATATAAAAATCAGGAGCTTTCTCAGGTCTATCTATAATAAGCATTGAATCTCCAGTAAAGATTTTTTTTTTTTGCTTTCCAATTTAGAAAAGAACACCTAGGAAGATTTTGATCAAAAAAAGACAGCTCTACACAATTGGATGTAGAATTTTGGATATTCTGAAAGGCTTTGACTTTGCCAATTCTATAGCAAAAATAATAATAATAATAAAAAAAGGATAAACAAAACAAAATTCTTAAATATTTTCTCTCCCCCAAATATAGTTCCTTTTTTATCTGCTTGCTAGGTCATCAAAGCAGAAACTACTATAAATCGTGGAATACGTGACAAATCAGGGCTTATCTTCAAAGGTGGTTGTAGGAAAACCCAATGGAATTTCACAACCCTGAGATATCAACAAAGAATTTAATTATAGAATGATTTACTACAGTATTTTGATACTACAATCTGTCTACAATACAGGAAGAAGTCAAAGAGAAATTCAAGCAATCCTAGGTAATTAGTAAATCTTCAAATGTTTAATATAGTGCCAGATAAGAACACGTGAAATATAAACACAATTCTTTTTTTAAGAGAAGTTGAATAAAATTCCTTAAGATATCACAAAAGAATTAATATAGACAACTTTGAACTTTCATCTATACTGGCAGATTTAGTGAATTAGGTATTCCAACATTAAGAGCAGCTTCGTCTAATTTTAGCACTCCTAAAATCACAGAATCACACTGCTTAGGGTAATTTTCACCTTCAGCACTGTGGGACTGGAGAGATCTTAAGAGTACACAGCACAAAAATTACATTGTTAACTTTCAGACAACCTTTCCTGCAGTATTCTCCTGAGCAGACAGTTAGATTAGTCCTAAAAGTTCTCCTTCAACAGGCTGGCCAGTCTTCCCATTACCACTCCAGCAAGGCCTACAACTCTCTAATGCATCTCTCTGCACAAACTTTGGGGATAAAGCAATAGAAGCACAAACCTTATGGGTCATTTCTACTTATTGTAAGAAAAGACTTTTCTTTGATAGCATTTGATAAAAAAAAAAATCAACTTTTGAAATATCAGAGAAAACAAAAAGGGAGAAGGAATAAAATGCAAAGACACTCAGGTCCACAGGGCAATGTGCACTCAGCTTCCGTAAGCCAGGGTGGGGACTGCATTGTTCCAAGCCTCTGCCTGGCCATTTACTTACCACACAGCAGGACTTCCTCACATTAAGGGCTACAAGCCCATGTCTTTGCGTAACTGCTTGGAAGAACAAAAAATATCTCAAGGTGAAACTTAGAAATGTCTTATTTTATGGCCCTTATGTGGCTCATAATGAAAGGAAAGGTAGTAATGTGGCCATCTCTGAAGTGACAAGTGCTGGTATGGCGTGAGCAGAGCGAGCGCTTAAGAAGGTACTTAGATTTGCTAGAACTATACCAAAGCAAGGATTATCCCAAGTGTTAGGTACCTCCCTGCTCTAGAAGTGTGGATGAATATCCAACTCCCAACCCCGCAGATGATCACCTCTAGGAAGGACAGCAAAGAAGAGACCTCTCACCGCTAGATGTTCACCTCTAACCACGGAACCTCAAATCTCGTGGGCACTTCCAGCAAAGCAGGAAGGAATCAAGTGGGACTTGATCAATTCTGAGCCCTTTTATCCAGCTTCTCTAAAATTCTCCGTAAGTTTTTAATGCAGAAAATGTTGTCTCTGCTTCAGACACAAGCACAGCATTTGAAATGTTGCACACCTATCACTTTTAATTCCAGTACAGGTAATGTATCCTCTAATTGTAATTTTGTTTGCATCAAAACGCCTCGAGTTGAGTGAATAAGGGAGGAACCTTTTTTCAGACAGTTGTCACTATGTCCAGTGTTGAGGAGCATTTTAAGAGCTGTTGTAGTAAAATCTCATATTTATATTTTAAGACATGCTGCAGTAGAATTTATCCCAAAGCATTTATTACTCAATAAAAATAAATCTCTCTATAATGCGCATTCAGATAAATTACTTTTTTTCCTGCATTAACAGATCAATTGCCATATAAAACATCCATCCACTATAAGAAAAGTACTAAGGAGTGACACTTTACATTCTCATGGGGTTAATCTCAATGAGACCGCAGTTAATATAGTTCCATCAAGCTGATGAACACAATTTCCATAATGGTGCATTTCTGTCTTGTGTACACAGTGCCATCACTTCTATTTCCCATATTACTATCACCTTAAAATAATCAAAACATTTTGTGAACATCAATGCAAAATGCTATTTCTACAAACCACATACACTTCAAGAGAGAAGTTAGGAAAAAAATACTAATTTAAGACATTTTCATAAGTTCAGTTAATTGCTGGAAGGACATGCTTTTTAAACTAGATATTTAACGTCTCACGTTGAAATTACTTCCTGATAACCACTGCCTCTACCAGGCCACATTGTTTATCAGTTGCTGCTTTTAAACAGCTCTTTTCTATTCAAGGTGAAACAAGAGAATGAACTTTTAAGATCTTCAGTGGCTACCAAGAACACGGAAACAGGTATCAATCAATCTTGCCTTTAAACATCATCACTATCATTCAAATAAAATGTGAATGAAGGACAACACCAAGTCTGATAAACAGTTCCAGGGTCATGTGTGATTACGTAAGAGTTTCTGCAACTTAGAAAAGTTTTATTAAACATATGTGCACACTTCCAAATGGCTGGAATTCCAAGAACTTTCCTCATTACTGGAAAATTGTACCCATTCACAGTCTCTTGCATGCAGCCCTTGCAAAGTAAAACTGAGTTCAAGGGCATGCAGAGGACACACGGAAATTTTACTTGTCTATGTTTTTCTCCTGAATTTACACAAAGTCCAATGAGCTGTAATGAAAGCCAGGAAGAGGAGTACATTGTGTACAAGATATGGTTACTGAAAAAGAAATATTTCCACATCTGCCTCCGTTCAGTTCCATTCTGTACACAATGTAAAATGAGACAGCTCAGACACAGTGAAGAAAATTCAGAGAAGTAAATTAAAAATCACTGTTGAACTCTTCTTACAAAGAAGTTAACTGAGATCAATCTACAATTGAACACATGCACAGGAGTCAAAGTATCTCTTAGGAAATTGTAATACCAGAGAGGAATTTTGTAAAGAACACAGTTCATCTTTACCTATATTACAAACACTTCAGTAATGTACAAAAGGAGGCAGTGATGCTTTTAATGTTATCCCAGTACAACACCAGCTTTTTCTTCAAAGGAGTGAAGCTTAGCTTCCAAACTCCAGTGAAATTCAAGTAAGCAAAGCAGTATGATTCACCTTACATCCCAACAATATCCTAAGTCCCTAAATTTGTAACACAAAGCTCACAAGGTGGCCTGTGCATTGTCTTATCACTGGATGGTTGCAAAGAACAGATCACTAACCCACTGGGGGACCCAGCTCCACTGGAACTCAAATCTGCAGAATACTTGCATTGTCAAGATCACTGCTCTTTCAGTGCAGGCATCCTCATTAATTAGTTTATGAGAGAATTAAGTGTAGCTATTGAATCACTTCTTGCAAAATAACCAGAAGAATTTTGCCCTTATAGTTGAAGAGATGAAAAGTTTACTTTTCACTTTTATTTGTGTGACTCCAAGTTAGGCACCTGTCCAGCCAAGTCATCACAGAATCATCACAGAATGTTAGGGGTTGGAAGGAACCTTTAACATCACCTAGTCCAACCTCCCCTGCAGAGACAGGTCCACCTAGATCAGGTCACATAGGAATATTTCCAGGCAGGTCTTGAAGACCTCCAAGGAAGGAGACTCCACATCCTCCCTAGGCGGACTGTGCCAGGGCTCCTTCACCTGAGCAGTAAAATCCTTTATTTTTATGTTTAAATGGAACTTTTTGTGTTCCAGCTTCATCCCATTATCCCTTGTCCTGCACTAGATACAATAGAAAAAAGTGATGTCCCAACCTCCTGACACCCATCCTTTAGATATTTGTAAATATTAATAAGATCCCTCCTCAGTTTCCTCTTCTCCAGACTAAACAGCCCCAGTTCCCACAGCCTTTCCTCATATGAAAGATGCTCCAGTCCCCTGATCATCTTGGTGGCCCTGTGCTGCACTCTCTCCAGAAGTTCTCTGTCCCTCTTGAGCTGGGCAGCCCAAAACTGGACACAGGACTCCAGATGAGGCATCATCGGGGCAGAGGGGGACAAGAACCTCCCTTGACCTGCTGGCCACACTCTTCTTGATGTATCTCACATGGAGATTGTAGTGCTATACTTTTTTCCAATCTTTTTCCAAGTTCATTTGGGTAGTCAACTGTTTAGAGCAGGAATCATCTGAGATTAACTTCATGTGGTTCTTGACAGATGTTGCTGATGAAAGTGTAACTCAGGTGTCTAACTGCACATATCTTTCATTACTTCATCTTGTGGTGGGTTTTGCAAAAGACCTCAGACTCCTTCATGAAAGGAAGTGAACCAAGGTTGCCCAGCAAAGTATACTTATATGAGGGGCAGCATCCTCATTTGCTTTAGAAAACTTCAGCCTGAGTAGTTCAAAGTAGAAAGATATGTAACTGAAAATAAGCATAGCAAGGATCAGACTGATAAGTTCTAGACTGATGGTGCTATAAGACTATCTACAAAATAGATTATCAAAAGGTATACTTCAACATTTAAGGGGAAATGCAGTATTACCTTTTAAATGGCTGTTTACTACACAAAAGATCTTACTTTATTATAATGAATAATAGCCCAAATACACCATGGACAGTAAATATAAGCCAGCATTAGCAAATACTGCAGGGACTTTAAATGTAAGGCTAAGATAGTCTTCACTTCACTGAGTCTTTCAATGCTCTGATGCTTTTTAAAAAAACAAATTCAAGTATTTGCTTAAATTATTGCTGTCTGGCAAAACAGTTGATGTCACCTGTTTGGTTAAATACCATTACATTCAAAGGGACCTAATCATATACTTAAATTTGCTCCCTACTGGGTAAAGCACTAGAGCATGAGCAAAACGTGCCTTTGGGAATTAGTGTCTCATTCTGCACAATCTTGCCAATATTTAGGCACGTGTTTAGTTTTGTTACCAAGAATATTTCCATTGTTAAACATGTCCATTGCTGTTAAAAGGCACAAGATTTTGAGCACTACTGAGAAGGCAATTAGACTGAACAACTTACAACTGTAATATTACTTCTCTTTCTCAATGAAAACCCCAAAGAGGTGAAAGAGAGATCTACCTACACAAAAGTAAGAGAGTCCAAACCTTTAAGGGGAAAAAGTAATACAAAGGTAAAGCAAATCATTGTCACAGCTCACAAACAGAAAAGTCAATTCTCTTAGCTCAGCTTCCACGTTTTATTTTCAAAACTCACTGTGCTTCAATAGGGCATATAAATCAATTATAACATAGTATTTGGTATTAATTCTGCATAATTCATGAACAGCTTTCTCTTTCACTGCAATCAGAACCCCATATAGGAAAATATAAGCCGATTGATGCCATATGTCCCTCTAAATTGTTATTCCAGATGTACTCCTTGGAGTCACAGAATTGAAGTTCCTGTTTCCTTTAAGTAACACATTCCTAAAAACGCAAAAGAAGCAATTTTGAATATGAAGCAGTTTGGTTAATATGATGTTTTTCTTTGGTAACATTCAGATCCTTCACCTGTTTTCCAATAACCTGAGTACAAACTAAAGAAACAATTTACCTATGACACATTCAATTGTCAAAGAGCAGTTCACTTTAGCTTTTAGCCTGAGATTTCTCTGGCCAAAATGCTGACCTTACACAGGCACTTGAGAACTAACTTTAAAGTTTTCATTGTCATTATCACAGAAGAACTTTACCCATACAGTGAAGCAGGAAGACTTGAACAGAACTTTTGTTTTTAAGAAGCTGCAAAGTTTCATTATCTTTCTCTTTAGCTTGTGGTTATATTTGCTTAAATGAAGGTTAACAGTGCTACTTACTGCTAACAGAAGTGCAGAAATAGGGAAGGGAGTTTCAGCAGCAGCTTTCCCACATTGCCCTGCCAACAACCTCAACCTCATTGGGCCATTTTCTCTAAGGGCTAGAAGTAATTAAGTTTCATTGTTAAATCAGTCCTGAGCCTGCCTTGAGCAGACAAATCACTTACGCTTAATTGCATGTGCTGATGTGGCGAGCAGTCTATTAGGCAGACTGCAGATACCAGTTTACTTTATGCAGCTCTGCAGGATACTGAAAAATGAAAGGTCATTATTTTACCTAGGGCAGTCATTTGCATAATACATATTTCCTGCAGAGAACAGTGCTACTTCAAAAAAAAAAAAAAGGCTCATAATTTGAGTTTGTTACATAGTTATAATAAATATTATCTGGAAGTTTGTTGAGCTTATAGAAACTTAAACCTTCTAAAACTTTGAAATCATGTAAATGAATATGCATTCTACTATCATAAAATATAAGCATTTAAGAAAAAGAATTTTTTAATGATACTATAATTATTTTAAAACAAGTATATCTAAAAAGAAAAACTGAACTAGTCATCAGTTTTAATATAGGAAGGTGAATATATAATATGTATCCATAGTCATACACACACATCTGAATGCATGCACACACTCCAGAGGAACGTTCTCCATGATCTTGAGAAACTCTGTCTGCTAATCAGAACCACATATTGTTCACCTGATTCCGTCAACAAAGAATTAGTTTCCATAAAATTGTAACTGACAGGAACGGATTGGTTTCATGGTTCACAGTGAGAGAATTATTCCAACCGTTCATGCACGCTAACATTCCTGCTGCTGGCAGACCACATCGTCACCCGTCATAACCATCTCACACTAAGATGAGGGTCAAGAAAAACAATGTCATTCTTTTTGAGAAGATAGCAATATAATATTGGAAAAATATTACAATAAACCAATGCAGGCAGCTACTACAGAACTTTAACAATATTAATGCCCACTATTACTGATTCTCAAAGCACCCACAAGACTTATCCTTAAGCACTTCACAATGGCATCATAATTTTTTAAAAACAAAGACTTGCTTTATGTTTGCAGAGGTACTTAAATGCCTGAGGCTAGACTGTTCTGCTGAACATGATGTTATTTGCCTGTAGAGGAAACCTGCCTCTCAGAGGAAAATCCCAGATCTTTTAAGGATGGAACAAAGTGCACTAATCGCAGATCACTGGAATGTGGTACCAGAATCATGTTGGCCATAAAAGCCAGATCTTCTCTCCACCGTGAGAATCATGATGACAGAGATGCTCCAGGATATCATTAGCCTTCTTCGCAGCAAGTGCCATGCAGCTGGCTCATGTTCAGCTTGTCATCCAAGACCCCCAGGCCCACTTCTGCCAAGCTGCTTTCCAGCTGCATGGTCCCAGCATATGTTGGTGCCTGTGGTTCTTGCATACCACATACAGAACTCTGCAAGCTTAAACTTCATGAAGTTCCTGTCAGTCCATTTCTTGATCCTGTCAAGGTCCCTCTGGATGAAAGCACAACTTTCAGGTGCAAGAAGCACTCCTCCTAGGCAAATTTGCAGAGTGTACACTCTGCTCCCTCTAACAGGATCGGATTCAGTATTGACCCTTGGGCTATACTACTAGTTACTGCCTTCCAACTAAATGTTCTGCCACTGATCACTGGCTGTTCAGCTATTTTCAACCTGCCTTGTAGTGGTTTTGTCTGGGCCAGGTAGTTGAGGGAGTGAGGGCTACAGAGGTGGCTTCTTTAAACAAAAATCTGCCAGAAACTTCCCACGGAGCTGATAGGGTTAATGCTTAAGATGGACGATCTAAGATGGATCCACCACTGACCAAGTCAATTAGTGACTGAGGTAATGCTTGGCCAGTGACTGGCAAATTAGTGCCTGAGGTAACACCTCTGTGAATAACATATTGCAGAAGAGGAAGAAGTTGCTGCACAGTTGCTAAATGGCAGTAGCAGAAGAACAGAGCGAGAACCTGAGTACCATCTCCACACACACCAAGGTCACTGCAGAAGGATGGGGAGGAGGTATCCAGGCAGTGGAAAAAAGATTCCCCTGTGACCTGTGGTGAGGACCATGGTGAGGCAGCTGTGGCCCTGCAGCCCATGGAGGCCACCAGGGAGCAGAGATCCACTCACAGCCTATGCAGGACCCCACGCAGGTGGATTCCTAAAGGAGGCTATGATTCCATGGGAAGCTCACCCCGGAGCAAGTTCCTGGTAGGACCTGGGAGCCCACTGGTTTGCTGTCAAGAATTGTGATCCTGTTAGAGAACTACATAAACCTTCTGTTCCTGAAGAACTGTTCTCCCAGTGGATAATGATGTTGAGGCAGGGTGTGAAGAGCTGCAGCCTGTGGGAAGGACTCATGATGGAGAAGTTCATGAAGAACTGTAACCAATGGGAAGGACCTACATTGAAAAAGTTCATGTAGGCCTCCTCTTGTGGGAGGGACCCCACAGTGTAGCAGTGGGAAGTGTGAGGAGGCCTCCTCCTGAGAAGAAGCACCAGCAAAGTCCATCTGTTATGAACTGATCACAACCCCCATCCCCTGTGCTGCTGGGGGGGAAAGAAGAATAAGGGGGAAGTATTTTAAGATTTTTATTTCTCATTTCTCCTGTTCTAGTCTGATTGTTCATTAATAAATCAAACCTTTTTCTCCCCAAGTTGAGTCTGTTTTGCCTGTGACACTAATTGCTGAGTGAGCTCCCTGTCCTTAACTCATGAATCTCTCGTTCTATTTTTCTCTCCCCACTCCAGTTGAGGAGGGGGAGTGACAGAACAACTTGGTCAGCCACTGGCACTCAGCCAAGGCTAAACAACCACATGCCTCTGAAAATCTTACAGGAGAAGCACTAGTTATTACTATTTCATTAATTCTAATAGGTAGAGTAGGTATTACAGGAGGTTGGTACTTCTTTGTCACTTTGGTGGCTATCTGGAACATGTGGCCACTATTCTATTGTCATATATTTCTACTTTAAATTTGCATCAAACACGAGTCCTATGGTGTATTCGTTTTTTATGTTCTCAAATTTATAAATCTCATTACTCCACTTTTATTTGGAGTAGTTCAATATTTTTTCAAGACTTATAATGATTTTTAGTAAGAAACTAAATATCTTCAAGCAAACTACATATTGAAAGAGCACAGAATTTCTTCATCTTCAACTCAGGTTTTGAGACCAATTTATTTTCTTCTTCATGATTAAAAATAACCACATAAATTGGATAATCCAGGAGAAGCCAAGCAAGTAACACCTCCACCCAACTGAATCATGGCAGAAGCATCACTTGAGTGCCATATATTGAAAGACCTCAAAGGTAATTCTAGTGGTTTTCTTCCCCAAGGTTCAGTGGCATGTTCTGTCTCTCTCTAATCAAACTTTATTTTTCACTGCATTTAATTAGAAGAGTTACTCACTTTTGACTTACTTTCAGATAATATCAATTCTTCAGCGACTGAAATACTTCTAAACTGTTACCCATTGAGAGCTGCCAGAAGGCTTTTCTAGATACCAGTACTACTTTTAAATACTTAGGAACCGTAATTGGCAGTAAGCCTTCCCTGTCCTTGTTTTAATCCACAACACACCTAGTCTCAAAAAAAAATCCATAAGTAGATAGACCATAAAGCAGTTCTATTCTAATGAATACTTTTTATCCATTCAGTGCTCCTTTATAACGAGTTATACAAACAGGATCAATATCATTCCCGAAAAGAGACTTCACCAGAGATAGCTGGAACTACATATGCCGATTTTTTAATCCAGAATACTGATCTAGGAGACTTCTTTCTTTTTGAAAACACTTTTGAAAAGCTAAAAAACAAAATACAGATCAGCTCTTTGGGGCACAGAGAGAAGAGATACCTTCTCTTTAGAGGAAAAGGGACTTAGGTCTGCTTGCAAGCATCTTGCTTCTTTTAACTTTTGAACAGTATTTGCAAAACAAGAGGGTGATGATAAGAGAAGTTCATCTTGAAACCTACTGGCACTTTGGATTTTACCCCACATGTGCAGAAACTATGGTTTGGTTAAATTAAATTGACATTGTTTTGCAACATCTTTTTTTTTTTTTAAATTGCACATTTCCTGTGTACTAGCAACCCCTAATCAGGAGGGAAAAAACATAAATAACTCACAGGATAAGATCCAGGAGTCTGACAATCCTACTCTGAAGGCAGAAGGAGTTCATGTATGTTATGATGTCACATTACAATAATTTGTTTCATTGTACCAAGGCAGATTTATTGTATGATGTCAAACATGGTTTGCTAGGAAGCTTTATAATTGCAATAAGAACAAATGAGGCTTATTTCGAGCAACCACGCTGCTTTTTGAATGTGTTCTTGGCTAAAGACTGGCTGAAAAAGTAGAGAGCCTTCAGGACTGTAACTACAGCGTCTCTACTGCTGTAAGGTTTATGTAAAATCTGAGAAAACATGTTTCCTCACATTTAAACATGATAGAAACAAAAGATTCAAGAAAAAAAGCATGGAAACCAGAGATGGTGGGGTAGTCTGTGTGAGCAGAACTTTTGAACCGCAGATAATAAAGACATCTTTGTGATAGGAAAGCACGAGGTTGAGAGGATCAGATGTCCACTATCCCACTGCCTTTTGCTTTGTAATGTGCCTGTAAGCGATTAGGCCTGGTATGCCCTCGAGCTGAAATCACAGGAAATGGTGTGCCCAAAGCAATTTTATTTCAGTGAAAATTAATCCCAACTGATTCACTATACTTCTTCAAAACAGAAAATGTTATCATTTCTGAAGTCTGTAATTCACTTTCATGTATTGCAAATGAAGCTGGCCAAAAACAATACAAGCAGAAACATCAGTGTGACAAAACCCAACAAATCAAATGTTTCTACAATAAACTCCTTTATATGGAAGAGCAATCATCATTTTAATGAATATACTGTTCCACATCACCTTTACAGTATACAACCAAATATAATGGCTGTGGTCATCATTGGTCTCTTTCTAATTGTTCCAATGGCATAAAAACTTAGAAAGTCCATTCTCACACAAAAAAAAAAAAAGTACAGTTATTGTTATTAATAAACATCTTATCTACATGATTTTATTCCGTTGCTGAGTTTCTAGGACTCTACACTACATTCTGCTATGATATAGTAGATAGGGAAGAATTAAAAAACCTTGAGCTAGTAGTTATATCACTTTAGCACTATTCTCCCTCTTTTCCAAGGTTGAAATTCCTTCTTAAAGTCAACACAAGATAAGACTTCTCAGTTAAAAAGAGCCTTCACATATATATATACACACATATGCATGCACACATATGCATGCATATATACAGTTTAAAGAAACAAAATTCTTCTAGAAACGGAACTTCAGTGACTACTGAATTTTGTGATCCACTCTTTATCATTTAATGCAGCTGACAAATGCAAGAAACTAATGTTTTCACTATTTCTTCTGCTTTTAAGAGCATTTTTAAAATTACTTACTTTAACACCATTATCCTAAATATATATACACCCCCATTCAGATAACACAGTAGAGCCTATGGTTTTGATTTCTAAAGCAAGAATACTCTGTTGAACAAGAATTACCAGAAGCAGCATTTTGTTACAAAATATCAGAAGTGCTCATTTGGAAATAACGGCACCGCTGTTGCTAAGCTCCTTCCTATTTGAAGTAAAACAAACTGATGTTATCTGGAGTGTTGTTCCAGAGCTTGTTTGAAAGCTTCTACTCACGTCACACAGGTGGCACTTGGACCATGTCACCTTACATCTGTCACAACTGCAAACAGTAAAGCAGACGACAAGGTCTGTGGAACTAACAGGACTGCTGCATGAAGAAGTATTTCCTATCTCTGTTTCCACAGTTATCTGTTTACTTGTAAAAATATGAAAGAAATTGCATGTTGAAGACCCTTACTAATCCCCTTATTTAACGTTTGGCTAAAAATTTAAATCACAAGTGTATCACTGATATTTACTATTAATATAAAATCCATATAAATTGCTTTTTATAGATACTTGGGCTAAACTCATGAAGCATTGCCCTTCATGTTACTTACCTTACAGAAAACACAGACAATGAAAATTTTGTTCTGAAATCTATTAAACATAGCTTTAAAGAAAAGCACAGACGTGTCTTACAACAAAGTACACTTTCAAGTATAAATATCTATTGTCATAGTAATGTCTATTATTACATTATCACACCCTAAGACCATAAAAGCCATTTTAGGCTGAAAATTAAAATAAATACTTCTATTTTTATACCTATTTTATACTTCAAATATGGTTGACAATGGTATTTTTGTATCTAAGAATGCTCCAGCCTCATTATCTAAGAGGGCATTGGTTTGACAACTCCATTTAAGCTGCAATGCTGCTCTATCTCCAAGACAGAAGACACATATCTTCCATATAGACAATATAACTGACAATTCTTAAAGGAATCAGGAGTCTGCACCAGCAAATTGATGTAAACGCCAGTTGGAGATTGGTCATTGACTCACTTGAAATGAACTGAGCTGAGAAGGAGGGAGAAGATCACCATCCAGCCTCTACTTGGTTTCATATCACATAATACTAATCAGAGTTTTAGACAGCTTTGGATGGATATCTCTTCAAACAGTCCAGCTTAATCCAACTGCTATTGTGAACTGAACCTCTCAGAGACTTACAGACACAGCCTGTAAATCCCTTTTAATGCTTTGTTTCTCATGGGATTTCAGGAACAAAGGCTTTTGTACAACTGTGGTAGGGGGAGGGACATGACACAGACACGACAGACAACACCCACCAAATATCCTAAATCAATGGCATTCTATCATAATGCTACAGCCTGAAGAACCCATTCCTTTCCTCAAAACTTCTTCAAAACATCTCAGCTGTTGCAGGCATGACAAAATAGAGTCTATCATACAACCTAAACTGTTTTTCCTTTGCTCTGAACTCTCTTATACAAGACTTTCTCTTCTGTCTCTTTGTCATCATGAGACATTCCATGAAGTTTTTGGAAGTGTCATCACACTGAAGGTTCCCCTTATGCCTTAACACTAGACAGAAGAGCGCAATCTATGGGGCATGGCCCTTCTCCTCTTAAGTTCTGAGGCAGCAATGGTTTCTTTCCTGACAGACTTGGATAACTCTAAAGATACATGTCTGAATTCTTCCACCTGGAAGTCCATGCATTTTTCAGATAAAAATAGATTAAAACAGTTTACAAATTCATAAATAAGTTCTAAGACATGAGTTAACAACCACGGAGTTAATGCATGGCTGATATGAGATTCAGTTCTCTGGGGATCATGCTTCTGCCATCGTATCTCTGTTGTCCATATCAGCCTGCATACTTCATGGTATTTTTTTCCATTAAAGGTTCCACCCTCTCCATTTATCCTCCTGCTCCTTCTCTGCATGGGCTGTGTGTATTTGCATCCCTCCCCTACTGGGTCTGAAAACATCAGTCTTGAAAGCTAAATGTCCTAATCACATCCATCCTTCTTGCTCAGCAGTTTCACATGATGGTCAAAACTTAAATGATACACTGGTTTTGGTGTAACACTTGCTCAACATGAATAAAGGAAGAGTTCTCTATGAATAGTCATTAAATTTCAACTTGGCGCGTGTCAAATGTATCCTGTCTTTCTACCATGTGAACAGTGACCTCTCATCACCATTGCTGCCAACCCTTCCTGGCTCTCCCTTGAACTGTGCACAGAACAGTGGAAGCCTCAACGGCTGCAGAACTGTGAAGCATCAACAGTCAACTCCTAAGCACTAGCCTCCTCCTATTCCTCTTCTCATCCTCTTCATTAGGTAGACTGCTGTTGTTCTTGTTTCCTCATTTCTGTCTCTGCTCCCACATCAGTCAGCAGCTCTGTCTGGAAGAGGCTGGACTGCTTGAGGAACAGATGGCAACAGATCTGAGCCTGCTACGTAGGAGAAATAGCTGAAGAAGGTGGTGTCAGGTGCAGGCCTCCTCACCACACAGCTCTTCAGCTATGCCTATCACCAACTCCAAACATTATGACATTAAGGAAATTCACTCTAAGACTTCCATACACAAGCACAGCTGTAGATTTGGGGTGATCACATCTGCTCAGATAATTTTTGGATCACTTGGGAATGAGCTAGAAGTGCTAAACAAATAAACTCTACAAGGCTCTGCCTCATGCTCCACCTCCAAAACAAAGTAACTGACAGAAAGAACATTAATATGAAAAACAATATATTGAATCCTGAAAATTATTTAAGTTTCTGAGTTTGATTCCCTCCAAGGGATTCTACTACACTTCAATCCAATCAAGAGCAAGGGAACTGCAGAGAAGATCCTCCAGGAGCCTCTATGATCTATATCCCACAGTTAGGTAAGTTTTAGCACAGTATATCCAATTTTGATAACTACTTTTGGCAGCATAATTTTCTAAACTCTCAATGGTAATTTATAAACCATATGCAGAAGTCAAAAAAGCACAACTTCATTTCTAAATCTCTTCAAGGATAATAAAAGTAGAAATTTTAAAATTCTACATGCATAAAAGCTTGATGAGTCCCAATGAATGAGAAAGTGTTGGAAGGAAAAGGGATTTCTCATAGACATTCAATGTCATAAATTATAAATCCACCTGTTGACAACTGGATTATAATGTAGATTTTTATATACCCTGTCTAGAAGAAATATTTGCACATTAATCTGTTCTGCAGAGAGAATATTGTCTTTTTATTTATGAACTTAAAACAAGCAAGGACGATTTTTGTCTTCTGATATTGAACAGTTTTACCCTCCTTTAAATGTTAAATGGGGTTACATTTTCATGTACTACTGTCAAAGTTGAACAGCACTTTTGCACATTTGGACTTCTGCCTCCGTAGTTCGGAATTTCCAATAAACTCTCCTTTGATTGCCACTGCCAAGATCACACTTCTCAAAGAGAATAGTCAACTTTAGTTCATATTCAACTTTTTTGCTGGCACCCTTTCTACTTACGCACTGTGCAAACATTCAGCAATTTCTTGGAAGAGCTAAAAAAAATTTTAATGTGACTCTTGATAATTATGTTTCTTCTGGAAAAGTTAATTTAATTTGATTAATGTCATTCCTCATTTTCAGACTAAATATATTATAATTCCACAATGGAATTTAATGGAAAGATTTTCCTTGAGTGAAACATTTTTCCCCTTGCTTATAGCCTGATAAAAATACAAGAGAGAAAAAAGATCCTTTATTTCTCCCACTGCCTTCTTAGATAAAAACAGAACTCTAGACAATGTTTTATTTATAAATTATCTAGCTTTGCATTAACTGCATTTCCACTGAAGCTGGAGGAGTACCTTGGGAACAGTGTCACGGGACACAGTGTGTCAACAAGAAGTTCATCATCATCAAACAGATGCACTTTTACCCAGTTCCTTTCTTGTTAACCATGGCTACATCCTCTCAGCACTTATCTTGCTGCTTCTTATCTGGTTCTCTCAAGCCCTTGAGGTGGTTTACTTGACAAAGGATCAGAGGGAATTTCTGAATAAAAAAACCCTCTTTTTTTTACCATGAGTGAGCTGAACTGGCTCAACACAAGATGCATCAGATACAGAAATGACTGAAGTCATTCACAACAGAGATCATCATGCCCATAATTATTCCAGTATTTTGCATTTCATGGTACAATTAGTTACATTTAGAAAATCATTTTGATTTTTCCACAGTTCACACCATTCACTGGGTAAGTACAAGGATGGAGATTTCACAAACTCTCTGGGTGACCTGGTCATAAAAATAATAGAAAATTAAGTACCCTCTGCTGAAAAAAAACTAAACAGAGATCATGTGAAAGGTAACACACATCCCATAACTAACATTTCCAGAAATTGCGTTACATTTTTCTTTAGAAAAGAATAAGGAGCAGCACATAAAAAGTATAAAGGGTCCATATATTCAGAACAGGTAGAACTATGGACAGTGTAGGACAGGAAATATCAAGTACATCTTCCAATATTGACGCAAAGATATGTCACTTTATTTTAAAAGAGAATTTAACTCCATTTCATGACCGTAAGGAACATTTTAGAACACGGCCAGGATTCGAGGTTAAGTCTAGGTCTAAATTCCAGATAGAACGCTGTGTCTACTACACAAACTGTTCACAAGAGTTACCTAAAATCTGATCAGATTGCCATGAAGAAATACTGAG
This sequence comes from Urocolius indicus, assembly GCA_013401255.1. NCBI lineage: Eukaryota > Metazoa > Chordata > Aves > Coliiformes > Coliidae > Urocolius > Urocolius indicus. The sequence goes on along the minus strand of WBNH01011227.1, from coordinate 71,152 downwards.
GTTTCAACATTCAAACTCTATAGACTGGAGCATCCAGCTGCAGCAACACCCAGACCGGTTCTTATCTCCAGTGTCAGGACTGACTGCAGTACTTTTTTTTCCAAAACTGAAATTCAAGCTAAGCATAAATTGCAGCACCTAGTCTTGGAGACATTAAACCAGCAATGTTCAGAACAATGTTTATTTAATATAAAAACACACAAAGAAGGAAATAATTGCTCACCATCAACAGAGGTATGTATGAGCAACATAATATTCCAATATATTTATCTTTTCTGGAATAACTGATGTATTAACACTTCATACACTACCTGATTTGGTGAGATTCAGAAGCAATAATGAACAGGAAAATCTACAAAACTTCACAGTGTAAGGCAAATTTCATTGTCCACAAAATTTCAAGTGTAAGTCAACTCTCTCCATCTCAAGCTTATTTCAAGTGACAGACTGAACTTAATAAACTTATTATTATAGCTCTGGATGAAATTATTGCTATTATTACACTGCTGCTTCCTAAAAGGATCAGACGGAAGATGAAGTAATCTCTCTACAGCTACCCAATACCAAAAATCGACCTCATTAATTTCTCTAGATTCAACAATTTTTCACAGAGAAAATCCGGTATAAAATTACCCACTTGAAAGGACATTCTTGTGATTTACTTCTAGCATAAGGCTAAATTATGATTAAGGCAAAGAGAAAATCAGAGTGTTTTCTACAGAAAACTTAATGTCCTACTGGGTAAGATTTTAATTCTTGTTCTCCTTTAAAAAAACAAAAACAACAATGCAGGTAAGCAAGTAATACACAGTCCAGACCTCTTCCATGATCTGAAGAAAGAATGTCTCTTAGGAATTTGTCAAGCAATAGATCAATAAAACATACCACACATGGAAATAAATAAGACATATAGATATAGTTAAGCTTACTTCTCCATGTCTTAAAGGTCTAATAGCTCCTCTTGCAACTGCCATTCTGAACAATGTTTCTGTGGCCTGCAGCAAAAAAAACACACACAAATTATTTATTTAAAAAATCACACAACTCTTTGTTTCAACTCTTATAATACTTTTTAAGCTGTCAGCTACCTTTAGCACCCATTTGAAAATTGAATCTCTTCAAGAAGTTAGAACAGTCTGCACAAGCTCATAAAGGTTTATTGAACAGCTCTAGCAAGGATTTTGGTCTCAGCAAAAGTAACAACCTAAACAGTGTGTGATGCTTCTCTGCAGCAGTCACACAAGGCTCACTCAGGTCAGAGATGTTCAGCCTCATACTGTGGTCATCCATAGGTTGTCAGGTAAAAGGTGAACATTAAGAGAACTAAAGATCTATATGGTATTTTACAACTCATGAAGCTATTTTTTTTTTAATTGCTGTTTAATATAACACATTTAAATTAAAAAACAAGTATAACAAACCGAGAATAGATGCAACTCTTTTTCTAAAAGCCCCGAGTCCCTCTCGATTCTTAATAATGGTGGCATTGCAGAACACAACATTGTCACACCCCTGATAGGGCAATACAACTTTGAGGAAAGCTGTAACTAGGTTCATCTTCAGTTAAACTGCATACCTTTCAGAGTTAGTTATCCCATTCTTTCTTTAAACCAGTGGAACAACTAGCACATACTTCTGACATAAATACAGATTACTGACCCTTAATGCAGGCTATACTACAAAAAAAATAAAGCATAGGTTCTGTATAACATTTATTTCCATGAGCTAGTTGCTAAAAAAGGAATGAAAAAATGCAGAGATTACATAAAATTATGGATGAACATATTTGTTTTGATAGTAAGTAGTGAAGCCGGTTTCAACTTCAACTGCAATGAAACATGGCTTTAATATTTAGTTCTAACAAAAACAATATTTTAACATTTAAGGATTTATTTTAAAAAGTAAAAAGTTTGAAAAAGTTTGTTAAAAGTTTGGAAAAAAAAAAATATTTTCAATGTTTACAAACAGAATCACAGAATCTCAAGGGCTGGAAGGAACCTCCAAAGATCACCTAGTTCAAACAGAAGTAAGTTTGCAGTAGTTGATTAAGTTTCTAAATAGTGATTTAAAAAAAAAAAAAAAAAAAGTAGCTGCATGCTTTCATGACTGCAAGACTTGCTGGGTTCATGCTGCACTACCTGAAGATAGCTGTACCTCCACAAATGTAATATCGAAGACATGTATTGATATCAATTCTTCAGAACTTTCTAGATTCAGATTGAGGTTTACCCTTCTCTAAATAATTGCCTGCAGAAGATAATTTTATAATAGCTTTTAATTACCTTATATTCTTCCCACTAACTGTAAATTAATATGTGAGCTCCAGAACACTGGACTGCAAAATGTATTACTTTATTTACACCCACAACAACACAAGGTAACGTCCAAGTATGATTCTTCTCAAACTTCTCTTCTTTGGGAGAGATGAAGCAAACCTCACACAACCTTTTGTACTTCACCAAAATTGGTTTCTTTCACCAACATTTTTAAGGATGTTTCAACTGAATTGAGCATTCTGTCAATACAGCTAAGCTGCTTTTGTTTCTTTGGAAAACCAGTGGTGTGTATGACTTTCTCTTCACAAATACTAGTAAAAGATCTGTCTTAATACACTTGTACTTACATCATTAATGCCAGATGCCAAAACCATTCAGCAACAAGGAAAAAATCACAGCAGCAACAAATGCAGCACCATAGATGTGCCATGCACCACTCCTCATGTGACAAGTACCACTAAGAAGATTATCCCTACAATCACAGCTTCCTTCCCAAACAGTGTGGGGGGTGTGAGGCCACGTATTGCCATTCATGCACCGACAATGATGAGGCTGGTGAAAAAACTATTGGGTTTTTCGGTATGCAAAATCCAAGAGGATGATTAAAGAAGCTCATCTTTCAAAAGAGTAAGCAGACTGAAGCTTCCTGCTGGCATACTTACTGCTCCATTTAGGTGAAGGAGGTGGGTATTAGCAGAAAACATTTCAAGTTTGTATGCTTTCTAAAGAAAACTAAGCATGAACAACGTGCCAAGATTAAAATGCAGAGGTGATGTCTTGCACGGAAGAACAAGACGAAACCATCTAGAAATTTCTTTAACACCTTCTCAAAAATATAACAGCACACAGACCAATGCTAAAAGTGATCAAGGCTAGGAAAATTTGGCCAGTCTTAAAATCCAAATTTGTCTGTGACACTTGGTTTGGACAAACTCCCACACTGTCCTCAATTTCCACCTTCTTCCCTTCTGCTCTGCAAATGCAAGGGCAAACAGAATTATCTGGCAGAGACCACTGAGGTCATCTGGTCCTACTCACAGCTCCTTAGAGCAGTTGGCCCAGGGCTTGTTCAGACACATTTTCAGCATCTCTAAGGAGGGATGTCCCAAAATCACTCTGATGGGCTTGTTCCAGTATTTCGCAACGTTTTCAGTGACAAGTCCCCGACAAAACGCAATTCACAGATGACCTGTAAATTCCCTAAGAATTCCCAAAGAAGCACAGTCCAACTCCCTAAATTCTCTGTAATTGCTGGAAATGCTTTGTGCCAGCCAAGTGGAAGTCTATCCTTCCTTCTGTGGTTTCTAGGTATGGCAAGCCAAGCCACAGCAGAATCCTGAAACACCAGAAATGTATGGCTTGGCATTAAAGTTGTACGACTTGGATATGGAGGAATAAGCATTAAGGCAGAGAAACTTAAGACATGGATGTACAAAAAAAACATTATACTTAATGCTCCATAAAGAACAGGAGAGGAAAAAAAGCTTCATGAATGAAGTATCCTACAACAGTAATGAAAAAGAGAGCAACATGTTCACACACCTCGTATACTTTCTGAAATTCTGTATATCACCCTGCTGATAGTAAAAGATCCCTATAAGACATCAATTCTACTTTGATTAAATATACAGTTTATTGAATACATCCTGCCTCATATATTCTGGGGTTTTAATTCCAAACCTACCAAAGTTGTTAGTCCAATAACAGTCAATATTAATGATGCATAATGTTCTCATACCACTTGTTTCAATACTGATGAAGTTTAAATCCATTGAACATGTCACAACCTCATTTTTTTCAAAGTATTTTAGTACACTGAAGTGGGGAGTTTGTTTATTTAATTGGACTGAATCTAAAAAGCCATGCAGAGTACTGCTCTGTCACAAATTCATTTACCTTTCAACACAGGCTACCTGATAATTTCTTTTACTTTTTCAGCAATAGATTTCTATTGGAAAAGTTTAGCAAACTTTTAGGCATCAGGTCAAAAGTGTCCTTCTGGAACACAGAACAGTTTTCAACAACTCTTTTGTTTCACAATTCCCAGCATCCTTGAGCAATGACACTCAGTTACATGCCATTTAGAATGGGTTTAATTACTTGGTTGTAGTATCAGGTCTTTTCAATCCTTAAAATATCTTCTAAAAGTCTTGCATATATTTATATATTTGTCCCGAGTGACAAGTTTTTATCTGCAATTACATTTATTTCTTCCTAATTTAAAAATACAGCATAAATTAGAGCAAATTTTAAGCACTGAAAATAAATTGGTGGGTTTTGTTAGGATGTGTAACTGTGACTATGAAGCATAATTGGTTCGAAATATTTATCATCGTGTCCAGATAAGCAATTACAAAGTCATCTTAGATTCACAGAATGGTAGAGATTGGAAGGGATCTTTAGAGATCATCTGGACCAATTCCCAAGTCAAAACTATCCATTTAAGAAATCAATGTTTTGTTCCCAAGGAAATGATCGAGTAGGAATTGAGATCATTTTGAAGGGCTTCTGCCTCTGTTAGCATTAAACATTTCATTATAATCAGATTTTGATACAGCTGTGAAAATTTAACATTTCTTTGCATTCAATTCACTGGCAATAAGCCTTAAATAAGAATCATTACAGGCTTAGGCAATGACTTGGGATAGTTCTATTCAGAGATGGGAGTCAGAAATCCATTAGGAAGCAAATTATCAACAGATGGTTTTAGTGATCTCAGTGTGAAATAAATGTGTTGCCAGGATGATAGTTACTGAATCCTAAAATTGTTCTTCATTGTAAGGAATGTATACTGTGTTACATTATATGTGAGGCGAAATGGCAGCCTCGTGTATCTCACCACTCTGTAATGTCATCTCCAGACAAAAGATGACCAACTGTTGTTCCCCTTCCAAGAAAGCAGTCACTTCTGTTCAAATTTCTTGCAAGTGGGTTAATAAAAAAAAGGAGAAAGCACTTGTATGCACCAGAATTAAAGTGGAAAATATTTGTGCATTATTGATGGAAATGGTAGGAAAAAGAGCAAGAAAAACAGTACTTCAGATTCCAGATGTTTTGAATTTTCTAAGTATTCATAAAGTAGTCTTATAATACTTCATCAAAATAGCTACCGTTTTACACCAAAGTTAAAAGTGCAAATGCAAGCAGTGGAGGGGATTGCTAATGGAAATGAACTAATTTAGAAATCCAGGCTTCTTAGTCACCTGACAAACCCTGGCACCTATTTCTAAATGTGCTTTTTATTTAAAATAAAAATATCTATTTCAAGATATATCCTGAAAGGAAAAGGTGTTTGGAAGTCACTCACAGTAATTTACAAATTTAATCAAAATGACAATACTGCTAATTTTTATAAGACTAAAACTTTCTTTCACTTGTATTAACTTTGCTGATCTTGGCTACAACAGTTGGCTGACAGCTCTGGCCTGTAATATTTGTGTTTCTTCACAAAAAGCAAATTACATTATAAAAAGGCTCTTGACAGTCCATCTGAAATCACCACTAACATTCTTCAAATTGATTATACATTGCAAATGAACTATTGTTAATAGTCTTTACCAACTAATCATCACATCAGCTTTTAAAAACGAACATGAGTGCAACAAAAAAGAGATTTTGTTAGATTCATAAGTAAAAAAACAGGAAAACATACAAGAAGTTTCTGAAATCAAGGTTTTATGTTATTTTTGTCTACAAAGTTTAAAGTGTAAGGCAACCACCTCAAGCTTAATGTAGGTGACAAACTGAATTTACCTAAAAAACTTACACATTACTAGATTTTTAGATTGAGATTTTAGATTTCCAAGGAGTCTAAATGTCTCAGCCTTCGTTATTGAACCCTTTGAAACTTACATGTTGAAAGGGACCTCAAAAGATCATCCAGTGCAACGCCCTTGCCAGAGCAGGACCACCTAGAGTTGGTCACACAGGAATTTGTGCAGATGGGTTTTGAATGTCTCCAGAGAGTGAGTCCACAACCCATCTGGATAGCCTGTGCCAGTGCTCCCTCATCCTCATAAGTGAAGAATTTTAACTTATGTTTCTTTGGAACCTCTTATGTTCCACTTTGTACCAACTACCCTTTGTTCTATCACTGGACATCACTGGCAAGAGCCTGGCTCCATCCTCCTGACAGTATATACTTGACATTGGTGAGGCACAAGCTCTTTCTGTTCATCCACTAGCAGATCTTACCTTTACCTTCTACAACAGCAATTTAACTGTGATTTCTACAAGGAGTAAGCAATTTAAATCCCATGACAAAGCACATTTTACAGAGTTTATGATATCTCTACATTCATTTTCTGAAACCTCTCTAACTTTTTCCCATTTTCAGTTTTAAGAATGCAAACACTCAGAGAAAATACCACACCAAACAGTCACTTTTGCATTCTGTAATATTTTATCTCCCTTTCCTCTGGTTACTTAAATAACATTTGTGCAACTTTGAAGGACAACAAAATTCTATTCAATAAATGACATTTTACTGCCTGCTCTAAATAAAGATGCATGTAAGGAATGGAAGGACACATACCCACAAAATTCACAAGCCCCAGTGGCCATCAGTTCTGGGCACACAAGACAAGGGCCTAATCTGCTCTAATTTATGGGGCAGGAGGGATGCCCTGTGTCAAGATTAGAGCGTAGACTGCAAATTAAGCGCACATTTGGCCATGTATCTTAGACAGCAAAAGTACTAACTGAAAATCCTTCTCCTTTCTCAAATAACAAACACATGTTGATTCCCTAACTAGATGTTTGGGGTTTTGTAAAACTCATCACTAATGTAACATACATGTATCTTAGACAAAAGAAGATTAATAGCACAAGTAACTCATTTTGAGTTAAGTCCTGTTCCTTCCTTAGAATGTTTGCACATTTGTTGTATAACCTAGGTTCAAATTTACACACAAATATTTGATCAGTTCAGTGTAATTTCTATTGCACTAACAAAGTCCACGTGCTCATTTAACTAATCCGTACTTTCAGGGTTAACGAACTCTTTTGAATTAATTTACCTCTACTACCTAACTGAACTACACTCACAAGAGAATATACATCATGGGGAAGTGCTTGGCATTTAGCCTTCACTATATCTGCTACAAGAACACTCCCGTGCTGCAGCCTGGCGAAGGAACCTCAGGCTCTCCTTGAAAGAGCTTTAAAACTTACAGCTGCACAACACACTCAAGAAATTAATCAAGCACAAAAAATGATCAAGTGCTGTGCACTGCCAAGAGAATGAAATGAAAACATTAGTATTTATTTATCTTAATCTGAACCCAGTAGCCTGCAGTTGTGGTATTTGTAATTTTTTTCCAAGATGATGGGTTTTTTTTAGCTTCTCCTGACTTTTTCTCTACCTGTTCTTCTCTCTTTGCTTCCTACCATCCCCCTCTCAAAAAATGCTTGGTATTTAGATTAGGATTCCTGGTCCCAGCCTGTAACTGACTTTCACCTTCTTCTAGTTTTCTTTGCACAAAGGGTTGAATAGCTCAGCACTGCAATTAACTAAATATCAAGAAGCCAGGAAAAAAAAAATCCCACAGTATAATGCTCATGAACTGAATTACCCACAAACCAGGCCAGCAGCCAGCATGGGAAACTGGAGAAATAGGCCATTTAATCTCCTCTGACCTGACAGAAATGCCAGGGAAAAAAAGTCCAGGCGAGGTTGCCTCGCCACCAGCCACCAAGCAGTTTCTGCATCTGAGAAACCATCCACTGAAGCCAGCTAAACCCTTCCTCCTTTCCAACCACACAGCAGAAAGACAGAAAACAGCTGCAAGCTAGCCTGCAGAAAGCACATGACAACTGTCAAAAATGGTTTTGATTAGTAATGCTGCCAGATTAGAATAAAAGATAAGAGCCGAAAGACCACTCTGTCCAGCCCAGGAATATACGAGCACACTTGCACGTAGCCAGTGCTCCCCAGAGACTTGGGGGCAGTGAACTCTTCATATTTCCTACTCCAAAATGGTGAGAAGGAGAACATGTACCCAGGCAGCCAGCCATCCTGCACCATCCCTGCTTCCTACCTCCCTCCATTTTGCCTGAACAGATCCACAGGGGGATAATTCTGCTGTCTGGACAGGGGCCACTGCAACAACACACTGAAATAACGAGTATGCCCAGGCCTGATGCAGTCACCAAGTGTCAGGATCAGAAGGCAATACTGCCCTCAGCCCAGAGCTATACTGAGCCAGCAGTGTGCCCAGGTGGCTAAAAAGGCCAGTGGCATTAGATCAGAAATAGTGTGACCAGCAGGGCCAAGGAAGTCATTTTCCTCTGTACTCAGCATTGGTGAGGCTGCACCTTGAATATTGTGTTCATTTCTAGGCCCCTCACTCAAAGAAGGACATTGAAGTGCCGGAACGTGTCCAGAGATGGGCAACGAAGCAAAAGTCTCATGAGGAGCAGCTGACGGAGTTGGGGGTGTCTAGCCTGGAGACACCTGAAGGGACACGTGATCACTCTCTACAACTACCTGAAAGAGCAGTTGTAGTGAAATGGGTGATTGGTCTCTCCAGTAATGAATCACAGGAGAAGAAATGGTTGGACCTTCGTAAGTACTTTTTCACCAAGAGGGTTATTAAGCATTGGAATGGGCTGCCCATAGAGGTGGTGCTCCAAGAGGTCCATGCCTTTCCTGTGCTCAGAACTTCAGAGCTTCAGGTGAGGTCTCACCAGAGCAGAGCAGAGGAGCAGAAATCCACTGACCTACCAGCCACATTTCTTTCAGTGCAGTTCAGGTTACAGTTTATCTTCTGAGCTGCAAAGCACACGCTGATGGTTCATATCAACTTTTCATCCACCACGTCCTTCTCAGCAAGGCTGCTCTCAGTCCCTTCAACCCCAGCCCATGTGCAGGACCTTCCACTTGGCCTAGCTGATCATCTTGCTCTTAATTACACCTCTGCTATCCATCCATTCTAACTCTTCACTGTGATTTTGTGGCATCTGGTCCTGCTTGTCTGCAGAGCACTGGGGAAGATCAGCATGAAAATAAGCCAACAAATGAGAAGGAAGGGGTTGTGACATTGCAATAAGCACCAGGATGTTCCTGTACAATTAATTCCCAAGTATAAATAAGTGAAGCCAAACTCTTCCAGGATACAAGTAAAAGACAGAGGCAAGCTTCCATGGTGTACCCACAGTTCCTCAGTCACTTGGGACAACAGAATGAAACAGAAAAGACTCTTGATCCCTGTTCTCCACTATAAGCACTGGAAAATGGGAGAGATTTAAATGCTCAGTAACGTTGGCAAGCTACCACAGGAGCCTTGCGTCGTGTAACATAGACACTTTTAAGCTTCACTATAATCAATAAATTCATGGGAGCTGCATATTTAGACAGCTTTATCTCATATTATCCAGGCATATGTTCTGGAATTTCAGACTGATTTAAATACATTCATTTACAATTCTTTCACCTGCTTTCGTTGACCAGCATTTCTTGTTATCATGAACACTTATTAGGTTCAATTCACTGCATTCCCTACTATCTTGATTAGATTTGTTTCATGTGTTTCACAACCATGGCCCTTTTTCTTTAGGGGATTACCTCATCTTTCACATCTCCCACTCGTAGCATTTCTAAGTAGTAGCTCTCAGTATGTGCAAATGGAATAAAACTTTGTCTCAAATGGTTAGTTTCCATGTATTGTAATTTACTCACAGAGGAGTTAAACTAATACAAAGGCAATACAAAAAGCATTTTCAAACTAGAGATTTACCATCATCACGCTGTAAACAATATTATAAATTGTATCTACTTTGGATGAGACACTCAACTCACTCTCCCAATTTATAGTTGAAACATGTGTATGTCACATAATATTTCCAAACTAATTAGAAACAGAACACAAAGGTTAATTCTGTCTCATTTTTGGTGCAGCTAGAAGAGTTTCACTGATGTTGGACAACAGTTGAATTGCTTTCAGTGGAGGATATATATATATATACTGGAGACAATCTAACAAAAAGTTAAGTGCTGTGATGTTGATAGTAAGTGATTAAAATCACTTAATACAAAATAATCACTGATAAATTTCAGAAAGTCGTATATGATATGGGGAATGGTGATTAACAATAAACATAATGTAGTATTACAAATTAAGTCACCTTTTTTTTTTCTTTTAAGGAAAGCTATCAATTTCAAGGTTTAGAACAGCACTTTGACAGCTGGCAGAAAAACTGGTCAACCTCTTCCCGTCCTTGAGAAAGCTGTTTTTATTTTGCCCAACCAAAACTCATAAAAATCTTCTCTTGCAAGCTGCATCATTCTCAGAGTTTGCACATGAAGTCTCTTCAGATAAACTGAACAAACAGGACTACTATTTTCCAAGCATTTTTCTTCAAAACTGACATAACAGTTACCTTCAGGGTCTGAGAACAGCCTTCTCTGTCAAGCACTGTCAGGCCCACAGCAGAGTACATTTGTGTACTGTTTTCTCTTTTCAAGAAAGGCAGGAAACTTTAGTCATAAGACCAATCTCAGAAGGAAGCCACATTTCTTCTTTATATACACTATCAGAAAGGCAAAGTCTATTCTAAACACGAAGATCGTTGACAGAAGCCACAGTGTAATTGTACTCCACAAGTCCTGCTTTTTAATAACCAAGGTTTTGACACAACACCTACCCACAGTCACTAAAATGGTATGCAAATATACAACAGGAAAAAGCAGTAAAGTTTGCCAAATTTGCTTAAATAAAAATTATGAGAACTCACCACTTCTAACTTTGTGATTAAAGAATTCTGAACTTTTTTTTTTTTTAAAGTGCTGAATTTACTCGTGTGGTAACTGAGTTTAAAACACTTCACTCTCTGTCATGCAAGGAGCTGGATACTCTTCCTTCCTGTTCTTCAACGTTCTCCTTGAAAGGAAGTTAACTAAACCTACCCTCCAACTGATGAATTACTGTAACCAGCCCAGCAGTAGGACTGGAGAACAAATACCTAAAGTCAAAGTAGAATAAAGTACCTCTAGCAAGCTAAATTAGTTACGTGCCCATAACAATCACGGCATCAGCCAGACTCAGACACACACTTCCCAAGATGAAGTTGGCTGCAATCTCCATGCCCTGAAACAGATTAAATCCAAAGAGAGTCTTTCAGCCAGGTCTGCTTGACAGCATTGCAATCACCAGAATTACTGTTGTGAACTGACTTCAACACTATGAAAAATCCTTTCAAAAAAACCTGGTAATTATTGCCAGCTAGCTTTGTAATGTTTATAATAACTGGGTATGTTTCCATGTAGGAAAAAATTTTAACCTAATCCAACGTAAAAAATATGAGACTTGATTTCTACTACCACATATCACTGATCTCGCAGGATATTACTCTTTCATCGTAATTTGGATGGTTGCTATAGACATCAGTGAAAGAAAGAAATCAAGTTATGTGGTGATCCATACCATATCTGTAAAACCCCTGTTTCACTTTCTCTGAAATGTGGAAGGCAAATCACAAGTAAAGCAGAAAGAATCACACTGAGATTATTGGTAAAACAAGTAAAGCTCATGCAAAAGACCTGGACTCAAGCTTTCGTTGTTCTTATCTGGTATCAAGCAAGAGAACTGAAATAGAAAGGGTTTTCCTGTAAGCAAACACAATGTGGTCTTCTTTAATAAGGATGAAAAAAATCAAGAGATCCTAAAAATCCACTCCCGATCGTACTACCATGGCAGTTTCTCCTCCAAAAGAATACTTTCCACTTACCTCCCTAAGTCATAAAGAATATTGAATTAGTTAATTCCATTCATTGCCTCAAGAACCCAGAAACAGTAATCTACTAAAAAACAAATAAACCAACAAATTTTGAATCAGTAAGGGGCAAATGTTTCAGCTTTCTAACAATGAATTCCACTAAGCTATTGAATACTTTTCCAATACCATCAGAATAAATAATTGTAGACAATTACTTTACATGCCTAAAATGGTTACCATATTTGCCTCTTTATAGTTCACAGAATCACTGAGTGGTAAGGGTTGGAAGGGACATTTAGATATTAAGTCCGTTAAGTATTTACAGACTACAGCTGATGAGGAGAGAAATTGCCCATGGAGGAACTGATAACCTGCATTTTACACACAACAAAGGTTATGGATAAACCATAATTGTTGGGCTAATCCAGAAGCCATTCTCAGTCATTTACTGGGAACACGCAGGTTTCTGAGGAAAAGATATTATAAGATTGCACAATTAAAATACTTTTTTTTTTTCAGTTACACAGATTGAAGTTGAACAAGAAACTCATTAGTGCAACACTTCACCTCCAGAGCATTGATATTCTACAGATATTACGTAATTAGAGTTCAAGCTTCAGTACAACTTAGGGAGAAAAGCTATATTTGCTTTGGAGGGAAATAGTTTTTCTCTTTTGCCTGTTTTTTAGAAATAACCTTTCAGCACGGGGCCACAAAGATGATGGAGTGGAGCATCTTCTTTATGATGAAAGGCTGAGGGAGCTGGAGCTTGTTAGCTTGGAGGAGACTGAGGGGTGACCTCATTCATGTTTACAAATACATAAAAGGTGGGTGTCAGGAGAATGGAGTCAGGCTGCTCTTAATGATGGCCAATGACAGGACAAGGGGCAACAGGTTCAAGCTGGAACATAAGTGAAAAAAGAGAAAAAACTCCAAAGAAATAGAAGGAAAAACTTCTTCACTATGAGGCAGAGAGAGCACTGGAATGGGCTGCCCAGATAGGTTGTGGACTCTCCTTCTCTGGAGACACTTAAAACCCACCTGGATGAGTTCCTGTGTAACTTGCTCTTAGGTTGTCCTGCTCTGGCAGGAGTGCTAGACTGGATGATCCTTCAAGGTCCCTTCCAACTCTTAAGATGTTGTGATTCTCTGATAACGTAATATTTTGTACTTAGAATTTAATTCTTCTCACAATGTCATGATGAACTTTACTATTCAGTCTCATTATTCAGAAGTGTATTATTCTCAGTTCTTATCATATTGAAAGATATGTAACAATGCTGAAGCACTGTGTTAGTAAGAAAAACATGATGTGTAAAAATAATTATCCCTTTCAAAATCTACAGAAAGAGAGTATAATCAAACTTCAAACTGCTTAAAGTATAGAAAACTCTATTAAGCACAGGTCTCTCCCAGTGACACCTTTCAAATAAGAAACTAAATTTAAATATAAATGTGATCGTCAGAGTAACCATTTTAAACTTCCTTATTTTCAGTGACAAAGATATAAAAGATTTGGTTTCCTCCAGACAAAGACAAATACAAAAAGATACCAACATTACAAAAAAACCCCACCAACTTAAAAAAAAAAGCCCACTCAAGGTCTGTTTAAGAAACAAGTTTTATGCACGTTAAGGTTAACATAAATTTTACAATGTACTGAAATACAATAAACTAACCATAAGTCAGCAATGTGCCCGCATGGCCAAGAAGGCCAATGGCATCCTGGGATGCATCAAGAGTGTGGCCAGCAGGTCGAGGGATGTTCTGCTCCCCCTCTCCTCTGCCCTGGTGAGGCCTCATCTGGAGTCCTGTGTCCAGTTTTGGGCTCCTCAGCTCAAGAGGGACAGAGAATTGCTGGAGAGAAGCCAGTGCAGGGCCACCAAGATGATCAGGGGACTGGAGCATCTTTCACACGAGGAAAGGCTGCAGGAAGTAAGGTTGTTTAGTCTGGAGGAAATTGAGGGGGAATGGAATGAAGCTGGAACACAAAAAGTTCCATTTAAACATAAGAATAAAGGATTTTACTGCTCAGCTGAGGTACTGGCACAGGCTGCCCAGGGAGGGTGTGGAGTTACCTTCCTTGGAGGTCTTCAAGACCCACCGAGACACATTCCTGTGTGACCTGATCTAGGTGGATCTGCTTCTGCAGGGGCTTGCACTACATGATCTCTAAAGGTCCCTTCCAAACCTACCATTCTATGATTCAATGAAATAGAAGAAATGTTAGCTGAAAATATCGAAAAAGACACTTTAAAAAGTCTCATATGTATCATACTAATCACTGATTCCAGAACAAAATCCTTCCCTGGGATTACTATTTGATGCTTAACAATATTGCACTATTAATCCAAATTTGTGACATCATTCTTGTATGACACCATTAATTTATCATTTTCAAAACCCCTGAAAAACAATACTTTGGAAAACCATGCATTCACATTTAATTTCTGCAGCACAAGTCAAGGGCTAACTGAATTGCTCTAAGAATTGGCAGTTGAATGTCTGGTGGGCACATAAAATGGAGACTTGTATATTGCATCATAATAGCCTGCCCTGGTCATATAATGTGTTATTTCTGAGAACAGGAACAGATGACAGTCACACAGAGTAAAGACAAAGCACGAGATTTTTAAGTCTGCAGTTGAATTTGCACGTTTCTTAGGATACCAAAGGAAGCATCACCAGTAAATCATCTGCTAGATGTACCAAATCCAGAAACCAGACCACTTTATTCGCTCTACATTTACTCATTCTCTTTGTATTAAACATGTAAGGAAAGCTAAAAATCACCTATATGGATTTTAAGATTCACAACAAATATTTTAACCAAGTACAAAATAACAAGAAAAGACGTTCTTTGACCAGGAACAAAATGTACAGTTATTCCTGGCAAGGTTAAAAGGTACCATGTACACGTGGATTACTGGATTGATACTGGATTGCAAGGATAAGCATGGTCGTTTGAACAGCCTGAACATTAGCACAGCCAAGTAACAGCTCATACCTCTTGGGGTAAAAAGTACATAAATTACACTTAAAAAAGAAGCAATTCTTGTATCAAGAATGGAACAATACTAAAAACAATTTTAAAACTGTGGCAGATGATCAACTCAGCCTAAAACACGATGCGTTCCCCATCACATGAGAAAATTAATCCCGGTAAGTGCAGAAACATCAATTGGGCTCATAAATCAGACTGTTTAATGTCTCGTCTGGGCTCACACTTTAGAAAGCTTTCAAAACACGGATGAAGAAAGCATCCATCTGTTTTGCAGATACAAAGAGTAGCTAACAACAGGATAAACTATCATGTATCAGGACAGGTCTTCACTACAAGCTTTTCCCTTTTTCCCTTCCTATCAGATGTTAAAAGTCTCACCTCTTCCCTGACATAGTGTACAGAAAAAAAACAACCTGGTCCTGCTAAAACAGATCAGCATTTAAAGGATTTGCATCATGAAAACATCAGAAAAATTGTCAGCTGTAAGATGTTCTCCAGATGTAGTGTGCAGCCTGTAGCACAGCTAACACAACCATCCCTATGGGAACACTTTCTGATAGCAATCAGCTCCTTCACCCACTAGACAGAGGGAAGGATGAATTATCATTTTACATAAGTCTCCAGATAAAACAACTTCGACTTGAGAAGTGAGGTGCGGTTCTGTTGTTTCAAACACGGGTCTTGCCAAAGGAAGCAGCAGCGACTCGTCCACGTTAAGTCTTCATTTGAAGGCCCAGTAGTTGTGTCAAAAATAAGTTCTCGACCAGTAGTCTCTACAAAAAGCTAATGCAAAGAGAGCACTCAAGCTTGGACAGGTTTGTTAAACTAACCAGTAACTTGTAACACCTAGTGTAAGATACAAGTAAATCCTAATCCATAAAATGATTGAGATCTGATAAGTAAAGACCTTTCAGCCTTTCCCTCACCCTCCCCCAGACTCCTACCACAGAGAGCCTTTTTCAATTCCTTCCTGTGCACTAAGCTTCCCCTTCCACAATATGCTACAGACTGCAGGCATAGCAACACATAACCATAAACAGCCAGACCCTATTACAGCTTCCAACATGCAAGTGCCACAGAAACGTGGAGACGTGAACTGGGATTAGGCTTCAGAAGTTGCTGGAGTCTCTGTGGCTGGCACCCACAGAGCCAGAAACACAGAATGAATGGATCTCTCAGTGTTTTATAGTAATTAGGTACATTTCTGAAACTGGCACTTCGATAGCTTTGTCTGCACTAATTGAGCACAACGCAAAACACTGCTCTTAAATGCCAAATGGTAAATTTAACAACCTTATAAAGGAGCCAAGAATACAGATGCCTTTTTTTTTTTTTTTCATGTATTAAAGGAAAAAAAGGACTGGCCTAACTTGTCCCTGCACAAAACAGAAAGCTGGAAAGTGTCCAGAATTGCTCCTTAAGTGTCATTTTATTGGCCTGAGCCTGTTAATAAATATATTGTAAATTAACTTCTACTTGCTGAGGCAGATATAAAGAAACAATTGTATCACTGTTCTTGTAATGTTTACAATTTACTCTAAGTCTTCAGTGTTCTATCCTAGTTACACTGTTTCCTACACTAATTTACCTTAGCAACTGATATTCATTTGGTCCATAAATTATCTTAATGCAGTTTAGTGCTCTTTCATAAATTTTACAATCACCACACTTACAGACCATAGACTTGTATTAATTAAAGCCATGCTTACACAAATCTAACATTTCCTTTAACAATTTTACTTACTGCTAATTCTGGAAAACATACAAATGGACAAAGGTTTTCTCTTTCCTTTCACCAGGTGAAGTATTAAGGTTTATATATTTATATAAATATATGTACTTTTTGAGTGTGCATCTTATTAACAGTGTGCCACAGCAGATGATGCAGGAAGAAGATTGTCTTCCAAGGATTTGGCATGCCAAGTTACAAATTAGATTCTTTCATTAAGAGAAAGAAGAATTAATTCTTTGCAATTTCCAGTTCTAAATTTATCATTGCAAAACTTTCATTACGTAATTTACTTGTTAGAAACAGCTTTAGGTATTTCTAACTCTAGATGTTCAAAAACTCTTTTAAGAATAAAACTTAACACAGGAAAAGTTCAAAAATCTGCAAAAAGGGCTTGTTTCCAAGAGGAACAAAAAAGGTTTGAGGTACATATTGATAGGAAAGGTAAATACTGCACAACTTCAGTTTTATAATGCTTTCATGCCTAAGTTTAGTTCCGAAAGGGAAAAATTAAGCTATTGTTACACAGTGGGCATATGATTATCCAACAAATGCATTGAATAAATATTAAATGTAGTAACAGGGGTAGACTACACAATATAGGAACATACGTGACCTGATCTAGGTTGACCTGCTTCTGCAGGGGGGTTGGACTAGATGACCTCTAAAAGTCCCTTCCAACCCCTACCAGTCTATGATCCCGATCATATATATATATATATGACAATGCATGTAATATGCAATAATATGCTATTTAGCTATAGTTGTCTCCCAATTGCAAGCATTTTAAATCCTGCTGTACCTTCTACAGGAAATGCATCATATCATTTCATAAGAAAAAACAGCTTGAGGTGTAGCACACCCTGCCCTGAGCTCCTCTCCTCCCTCAGGCAAAGCCCTTGGGCTCACAGCACACTTAACCTAAGGTAAGCAACACAATCTCACCACTAACCCATACTGAAGACCTCGCTGAATGCCTGCAGCCACAGAACAGCTGAGATTGTCCTGCATCAGGCAGGTCTCCTCTGCACTGGAAGTAGAGGATGAAACTCCAGGCTTTGTGGTTTAGCCTGCTCTGGTCACTCACCATGACAGCAGGGACAAGGTTGCGTGTCCACAGCCTCATGCACATGCACATTCCCACCACAGCCAGCAAGGACGTGTTGCTCAGGCATATATAAACTCTACACAGGCATTTAATCCAGTATGACATCTTTGTGAACAATTTAAGCTAACACAGCAGCACTTAGGCCACAGTAAAACCTTAAAAATACGATAAATAATTTACAAGAGCAGTGCAGTCACTACCAGTGTTTGTTTTCTCAGTGGTCTTTATTAAAGCAAATCGCTAGGATTAAAGCTACAACAACAGAAACTGGAGACAGTCATGAGTGGGTTGACAACTTTTCTGTTTGTTTTAGCCAGCTTTACTGAGGAGACTCAAATATGACCAGAAATAAATTTGTCATAATACAATTCCTATTCACAGATATCTGGAACCAATTAACTTTGGGAAAGTTTCAAAAGGCCCACCCAGTAATAAACACAAAATAATTTGTGTCTGCTGTCTTGTTTGTGATAATTTTTTTTATTGCTACCTCAGTTTCAGATGTCAGAGTAATGACTTCCACATTCCGATTAAAATGTGAATTGAATCCATATGGAAAAGATGCTCAAACCCATCAAAATCAAAAGAACTCCCTTAGTTTGAACTTCTTATATAGTGAAGCTTATGGAGCCTAACATTTTGACCATTCCCAATTTAAACCAGGAAACTTTTAACACTATTACTAGAAAGAATTAGATATTTAAGGGGAGGACATATCTATTACTTCAGAGAAATGTTAATGTAATCTATTTTAACTGAAAGTCTCTAGCAAAAATAACATTTAACCCATTGAATGATGTAACAGTCATAATTGCTCAAACTATTTAATTTCCTGTTACAACTATTTAGGAAATACACTGTATTATTATTAATATTCTATCCTTTCAACTATTTAGATTGAGGATTCCATAGACAGTGGATGTGTCTTCCCACTAAAACTACGTTGAGGAACTTGCCAAGACTCAAAATCTCTTTTACAAAGAAGCCATTTCTTCTTCAGTCACAAAGCCACAGTCCTTTTCATCCTATCAACATGAAAAAATAAATGCATCTCCTAAAGATTTGTTTCTAACTGAATAACAGAGAATAAGCAGTTACAGGCAGAATTAATAATTGCATTTGCAGTTCTTTAAAACCATCCAGTATTTAATTTTTTAAATGTAGATATATTATTTCTGCCTGTATTTTCTATGACAATTAACCAGGCCAAGTGTTTTTAGACTAACAAGGGAGGAAGGGGAAAACAGATCTGCTGTGACAACAAGGTAATGTAAAACTACAGTGTCAGTGTTATAAAGGTCTTACTAATGACACTGAAAAAAAGTTCCTCCGTCTCCATATACTACAACCAAGACTTCTGAATTTGTCAGAGACAATGCAACATGAACACAGGACTTTCAACTATCTGTACACACCAACAAAGGATTTAGTCCATGTCTAGGAGGCTGTCACTTACCCTATCTCTGCATAACTGAGTACTAATAACAAACACGCACTGTGTATTCAGAGATGCCATCAAACACACTTCAAAGTACCAGTTCCAAAGTACCAGATGCCATGGAGTTTCCCTGCATTTTCTCTCACTGCTTGCCACAAGATGCCTGGTTGCTTTACATATGGCAAAAGGAATTAAGCATGGAGAAAATCATGCTTACCTACTTTCAATTAATTATTGCATGGGCAGCTAGTATAATGAAAAACAAACACATTGGTAACAGCTACACATCAAGAAGCAGAAGGCGGAGGAGCAAAGTGTTTCAAGTGAGCTCTCCATCAGACTGCTTGAAGTCCAGCAGGTTAATGCTGGAAATGCTTCTCACAGACACTGTACAATGCCCTCCTGCTGCTGGAGTAGAACTGGTCCAAGAGACAAGACTCATCTCTCCACATGTAGGTGCATAAAGTCTTTGAACTCCTACTCCAAGAGAAGGAGCAATACCTGTACTAAACCCAAGAGTGCAAAAACGGCCACACCAGAGGAGATTCACAGCTCAGCTAGCTCAATTCTTTGTTTACTAACAAGTGATAAATGTTTGAAAAACACCTTCCGGGCTATACAATTCAGTAAACTACAGGACTGCAAGAAAACAACACAGTGTCTTCACATTTGACTGTCCTAAGGAATTTTTTCCCATGACTGCCTTGCGTCAATGAGCTCTTCAGTGTAGCTTTGTATGTGTGTGCATCAGTTTGTTTTGAACAGTTAATTTTCTTTGGCATCTCTTGGTTCTTGTATTACAAGTAAGTATTTCACCACTACTCCCCCTCTCCGTACAAACATGATTTTACATACTTCTCTCCTATTCCCCTTACTCATCCTCCCTCAGGCTAAGTTGACTTAATTTAGCTCTTCCACTTACACATGTTCTTCAATTCCTTTGCATCTTTTTTTTTCCACAAGGTACTTTCTCTACTTCTGTGACATTTTAAAGAGGAACAGAACTACAGACAGTAGTAAACCTGTCAGCACACCCATGATTTATATAGCATCATGATAATGATTTTTCTGCTTTATCCTCTATTCCTCTCCCAATCACGTTTAATATTAAATTAAAAAGGGTAGGAGGCGTGTGAGGTGTTTAATAGCTACAAAGTGTTGAACTGACATTTTCCTCATAATTTCAACTTCCTGTCCCTCTGAGTAACAATTCATACTCCAACACTGTGTATATAAAGGATTTTTCTCCCCACATGCACTGCACTATTGACACTTTGTCAACAAAACAGTATCATGAGAGTCTTCTGCAATTCTCCAGAAACTGCTCTCAATTTCACAACCCTTGAAAAATTATAAATAGCAAAACTTTGTCTTCTTGGTTTCCTCTTTGGCAGAGCATTTATGACAATGACAATTGGTGCTCTTCCCCATTACCTAGTATTTTGGCACAGGCTGCCCAGGGAAGTGGAGTCCCTGGAGTTATTTAAAAGCCATGTAATGTGAAGCTGAGGGATATGGTTTAACAGTGTCCATGGCAGTGCTGGGGGAATGGCTGCACTTGATGATCTTAAAGGCCTTTTCCAATTTGAATGTTTCTGTGATTTATTACCGTGCACTGAAGCCTGTAGACTTGGCAGGTTGAAGGGAAACAAAGAGCCATACATATACTACAACCCAAAGAAAGGATACGTGGTCCTATAGCTTAATTTAGATATGTCCACAGTTCAGCACCCACATGTAACAGTTTGTTGATGATTTTGCTCACCATATAAACCATAAACTAAAAAAACTACATTAAAAAGGCAAAAATACCTAAATATAAACTGCAGTTTTTGGTTGCAAAACACTGACTGACTCATTTTCTTCATTTTAGTGTCTCATAGTTTCTTTGATCTAACGACCTCAGTAAATCTCAAGTAATTCATGATCTACTGTTTCTAAAGGTCATGATGCTCACCAGACAGACTGCTATGCTGGTCTTTATTCTTTAACCCAGTGGCAAAATTCCTGTAGCTATACTTTCCCAATACTGTTCATCACACATTTTTGTTTCCAGTTCATGGCTATTCTAGGAAACTTTCACTGCATCATTTGAAGGTCTCCCACATCATGGACCTATGTTTGAGGCCCCCTTCCAATCCCTTTTCCACAGAGGGGATACCTGTTAACACAAACCAGTTTGACTTAAGTTGCTGTTCAAACAATAGGTTGCAGTAACTCTATTCAGTAAAGTTTGAAAAATAACCTTTTTAGTGTGAAACGTGTTGAGTCACCACATGCACAATACACAACCAACATTACATGCAGGACAGAATTCAGGGAGAGGAAGAAAACAGATTTTTGCCCATTAGTAACATTTTCTTAACAAATCAGTGAGAGATCTTACTCTAAAATTTATCAAAACAGAAATATCTTCACTCTCTGGTATATTAAAGATTCATAAATGGAATATAAGCAAGCAGCCATGCAATTCAGTAGAAGTCCAGCACAATTTTTTCCTTTGGGGAGAGGTGTCCAAGACCCTTGTTATTCACAAGCATGAAGTTCTCCAGCACTACATCACTGAATTCCCACTACCTCTTGCTTTGCCTAAGGCCGCTAACTTACTATGATTTGCAAGCATTAGCAAACAATGCCCATATTCAAGTCAGTGTCTCCATTTCACCACAAAATGTTTGATATGGTATGCCAGGGTCATGGCTCAGAACTCGAGGGGCCAGTTTTCACAGCTCAGCATGCATAGAAACCTGGTTCAGTTCCCGGCAGTTTTAATTAGGCTAAGAATAAGAGCCATCGTGAACATCAAGGTTTAAATGTGAAGCAAAAGGGTTATTCAAGAAGGAAGTTCTTGGACAGCATAGAATTTCAGGGTGTCAAAACAACTACTGCCACCAAAGACAACTGCATACTTTTAAAAGTAAAAATTACCATAACGTGTAAAGCTCCTGATGGTTAATAAAAGATAAAAAGACATATAAAAATAGAGACAAAACCAGTATGTGTATGTCTACACAGGTGTGTGTCTGCCAGGAAGCAGGGAAAGGATTTTGTTCAAAACATAACAAAAACTTCCTATATAAACATCTAAAATATTTAAAGCTTTCAGGTACTCAAAGCAAATACAATTGTTTATAAAGTATTCACACAGAACCACAGAATGGTAACAGTTGGAAGAGACCTGCATGATCTAGGTGACATGATCTAGGTGAATCCGCTTTGGCAGGGGGGTTGCACTAGATGATCTCTAAAGGTCCCTTCTAATCTCTACTATTCTATGATTCTTTGAATGAAGCAACTTTCTTATAAGGTAAGGCTGCAGGATCTGGGACTGTTCAGCCTTGAGGAGACTGAGGAAGACCTCATTAATATTTGAAAGATGTGTGTCAAGAGGATTAGGCAATACTTTTTTTTTTTTTTTTTTGGTAGCGTCCAGTGATACGCATCATGGTTTAACGAGGAGCCACTTTTGCTTGGTAACAGAGGGAGTAGGTTGCAGTACTCTCAGACTTTCCCTTGGCTCTTAGGTCCAGACCCACCAGCACCCCGGCTGACCAAACTGGAGCCTCTGCCATGACTATTTAAGGACAGGAATTAAGTTCTTGGGAGGAGCTGGAAGAGTGGTACATGATGGAGACGACCATGTGGACCCCACAGTCAGAGAAGGAGGAAGGAAAGAGGAGCACCAGACCAGAGACCCCTCTGCAACTCGTAGCGAGAATGCAGCTGTATTCCTGCAACCCGTGGAGGGCAATGGCAGGACTGAGAGCCAGCAGTAGCTCCGTGTGAGTGATCCTGGACAGGAGAGAGACTGTGTGAGGAGGTGGCCATGGCGTAGGCCGTGCTGGAGAGCCTGTGGGCTGCTGAGAGGACCCATACAGGAGACGGAGCGGAGCTGCAGCCTTCGGGATTAACACACGTTGGAGCAGCCTATGCAGGGCTGCTGGGTGTGTGAGAGACCCTGTGCTGGAGCAGGGAGGACCAGCTAGAAGTGCACTTGCCCTGAGGAGAGACAAACAGCAGAAGCCATTGAGAATCGACTGACTGAAACCCCCATTCCCTGCCTCCTCTGAGCCATTTATGGGGAAGAAGAGATAAAGACACCAAGATCAGGAAGAGAGGAGGGTTGGGGAGAAGGTGGTCTTAAATGGCTGGTTATGCTCTTCATCATTGTAGCACTCTGTGTTGTTTTCTGTTTTCTATGTTTTGGGGTTTTATGGTTATGTTTTTGTTGGTGGTAGATTAAAATACTTTCTGTTTTCTTCCCCAAGCCAAGTAGCCTGGTTTGTTTTGTCCGGGACCATAAGCATCAATTAAGCTTTCCCTGTCCTTTGGCAATTCTCGAGTCTGTGGTACTTGAGTCTAACTGTGGGACAAAAGCTGGAACACAGAAAGTTTCACTTAAGAAAAAACTTATTTTCTGTAACGGTGAGCGAGCCCTGGCACAGGCTGCCCTATTAGTGAGCAGCTGGTTGGCATGAGCTCAAACACACATACAGTGTCTTTCCAATCCAACTATACAAGCATTCTTTGAAAATTTCTGCAATGTGGCTGATATTCAAAGATCTTTTAATCAACAAACTGACCTGCAAAACAATACAGAAAATTCTGTAAATGAAATGCTTTACACAGAATTTTGCCTCAGGAATCATACCAGCAAACTGAAAGAGACTGAAGTCATGAGTTACTTTATCCAAGCCTAACGACACAAATTGTTTAACATAAATCAAAGCACAACTTTTCAAGATTAAGAGATTTGCAACTGAAAGAGTAAAATCACTAACATTTCAAAGTTTCCAAAGGTGACAATTTATTAACTTCAGTTTTGGAGGAAGGTTAAAAACATTGAGGACAGTTTTGATTCAGTTATTTAAAATTCATGGTTAGCTGATCTAACATACAACTGAAAAAAATGCTCATGTTTTTGTAATCCAGACTATGGTGGAAAGGTAACATTTCTGAATTTTGTTATGGCTACATGTCAATCCATTGACAAAACATGTTCTGTCAACATAAAATAGGTATTAAAGTCAAGAAATGTATATGTAGATTATATAGATTCCCACCTCAGATCATGCTCTTTAGCAATATTGAACATGGAACTTCTATTTCCACACTTATTTTAACAAAACCTGCAGAAATACTCTGCAGTCCTCAAGCCTTGAGAAGAGCAGCAGCTATTGAAGCACTCCATTGCTCCTGAGCAGACAAAGATTACTGAACCATAAAGAAACTCCTCAAATCGCATCACTCAAAATGCAAAAGCATTAATAATCTCCATGGAAGTGACCATTATGAAACCAACCTCAAATGATGCAGGTTTACGCCATTTAACAGTATATGGTGGTAATAACTGATGCACTATTGAAATTTCCATAGTGACTAATGGTCTGACTTGCTGATCATTGCTCTATTGTATGGAAAGAGTAGCAAAGATAGAA
Source organism: Urocolius indicus (assembly GCA_013401255.1). Taxonomy (NCBI): domain Eukaryota; kingdom Metazoa; phylum Chordata; class Aves; order Coliiformes; family Coliidae; genus Urocolius; species Urocolius indicus. Next base: position 46,445 of record WBNH01011227.1, on the reverse strand, counting down.
AATCAGATTCAGAAAAGATCCTACTGTCAGTCATCACTGGATTTTCCTCTATAAATACTATTAAAGCCAGGCTGTTGTCTAAAGACAGGATGCTAATTGGAAAGTTTCACACGTGGACAAGGCTCAAACAAAAAAAAAATGTCTTGGGAAAATCAGTGAGCTTTAGACATAGCTAAAACAAATCGTACTCTGTCTTCAGCTTTCCCTACATTTACTAGATATTGTTTGATACTTCAGAATTGCTTCCTTCTGCTTTACAAAAAATGATCATAGTTCTACGCGTTTCCTTGTTAGAGCTCAGCTTCAAGATAGGATTTTTTTCCTTTCACTTTTCCAACACCAATATTGTTTTCAAGCTGACCTGTCTTCCATCCACACTGACATTTACAAGCTGTGCTAGAAGTTGTCCTCCTCCACTTCTCTAACCTTATTAGAGGCATAAGGAGCATATCACAGAGACAAGATTTCAAATGAATCACCTCCCCCTGAATGCCAAACCAGTGACTGTTTACACAATTAAAAAACTTTAGTCTCAGCACTGTTTAAAAATCTGTGTATCCTGTAACAGAATCACGTAATGAACTTCAACAGCCCACTTTAACGTTTACCAGTCTACACAAGCTTATAGCTACACCCCAGCACATCCATTATATCTGATTATAAACTTAAAATACTTACAAACAAGACTTTAGAAATCAATTTTATACACAGACATGAGACACGCTTTCTAATACAGGAAACACTTCAAAACATAGACAGGTACATGTAAAATCAATTATTATTTCAGACTGTCTACGCAAAGGTATCAAAGGTATTTTGTTTTACGTCACGGAAACTGTGAAAAAGGAGAAGCTAGCTGTAACATTTTCTAAAACAACTCACTTTTGTATGGAAAAAAAAAAAAGCTGCTTCTTCTAATTCCTAGACCAAACTAATTTTTTGCTCCACAACTTTCTGTGGAACTATTATTTAAGCACTGCAAACACACAACTGACTTTTATTTTGACAGTTTAAGAGTTTTAAAAGGAGTAAAATGACTTCTGGGCTGAAACTGCTGCTCTGTTTAGTTATCATTATCCTATAAACGATGTCAGGAACAATATCAGACAAAAACTGGCAGTAATATACTACGAATGGATATAGGTAATTAAAAGCATGAAGGATGTAATTTCAACTGAAACATTTGGAGCACAGAATGTAATAGTTAAATGTAATATATAATTAATCAGAAGCAATGCCTGCTCATTCCACCATCCACTTCTATGGGAAGAACAATATTGTGCAAAAAAATTAAAAACAATTTTTAAAGAAATCAAATCACAAACCACCAGAGTGGTTCCAAAGTTCTATACATTAAGATTTCCATATTTTATTAAAAGGCAGTAGGGAGAATTAGTTAAAAGTTGATCCATTGATCTTGTGACTACACACAAACACCTTTGCTCATATCCTTCGTGCTCCAACAATAGCAAGCCAATTAACTTTTGTGTGTTCCTGTTAAACTGTCCCTCAAAACGCTAAGAGTTTGTGAAGGACTCAACTTAGGAACACCCTTCCTTCATTCTTTACAAGTCAGCTCACCACCATATAAAGCAAGGTTAATAGCCCACTACCTCAAATATGGTCTTGTTACGCACCACTCCCAAGAGGATATATCCACTCTTGATTTTCAAGCTTCAGCTGAGGACTTGAGGGTTTAGGGTAAGAAAGGGAGTGACAAAGCTGAAGTAGCATTTCACCCACTTCAGAGAACACTCAGGAAGGACATTTTCCCCCTGACAGCAGCACCAGGACCCTGAGTGTAGTTCTAAAGCAGAGGTGAAGATGCAAATGGCAAGTATTGCTGGAAATGGAAAAAAAATCCCTGCCTTGCAAAAGAAGTTTCCATTTCTATACCCACATTATCACATACAGAAAGAGAAAGCATTTTGCTTATGGTCCCACTTCACCTCAGCCCTCTGACTGAATTTTTCCTTCACTTCATCCAGAGCTGAGCTATTTCTCCATCTTCCTAAACACCACAAATTCGTAAGCAGGACAGGGCAGTAGGAACTGCCAGGTAGGAGGGACTGCTGCTAACACAAGAGGATAATACTTACATTTCTTGAAAGCTTGAGGAGGAATATGTGACTGCCTGACAATTTAACGATCTGAGAGAACAGAAGACGACTGCAAAGATTGTTGTGAAACAAGATGAGCAGGAGACTCTTGCTCTCAACAGCTTCCCTCACAAGAACTCTGAAACTCTTTCCTTCCACAAGAAAAAGCCTCAACTTTCTTGAAACGTTACTGGGATTTCACCTGATGGGAAGCTCTTAATTCTCTGAACCCATAATGTTGTTCTACCAAATCACTGCCCTCAGCAATTCTCGTAACCAGCAGCACTATCTGCACTAGAGATGGATGTCTGAAAGCTCTTCAGAACTTGAAGTTGTGCATTACTTTCATCTCGACTACTAACTAGCAAAGAGTTAACTATAAAAGTCAACTAGTTTTCTTTAGCACTTACAATATCACCGATATGAGATTCTGCATAAGCTAAGCTTTAACTGAGAGGCAAGTCCCAAAATTGATTTGCAATATTAACACTTCTGCTAATTCCAGAAAGTCACATAAGTAGTTATTCCATATAAAAGCTCATGTTAAAGGAGCATAACGATATTACACTGAGCTTCTAATAAGATACACTGGAAAGTTTAAAAATACAAAGTAGTTTTGCACAGAAAGCAAGAGACAAAGCATTAAATGTTTTCTCTGACTCTTGCCAAATGTCTGCTGAAGTGATTGATGAGGTTTCCCGAGGCTAAGATGCCAAAGCCAATTAGCCATGTCAATCCACAAGAACGCCAGCTGCCAGGATCTAACTTTATTACTGTATTACTTAAAAGTGAAGACATCAGCAATGTTTAAGTTCACATGACTCCTAATTTTAAAACCTGCCTTGTAAAGATTTAAGGTGGGGATAGTGACAACAACCTTAAGTTTCAACCTTCAAAAAATCAGAGTGCCATGAACTATCTGTAATTTGATTACATAAAGTATTCAGTTAATCAAATCAGTCCACGTTATGCTCTATTCAAAAGTAAGAAAGACTTCATCTTATTTCTCTCCTCATATGAGTTTTATGTAATGTTTATATTTTAAAGTAGCAATTTATTTCAATATTGCCTGTTTCAGTTGCCAGACTGCCTATCCCACAGAATATGATATGTGTAAAGTATATAGTTCATCCATTTATGGCATCTAATTCTGAATTCCAACATAAAATCTTTGGAAAGTATCTGAGTATTTGTCGACATGAACATGTCCAGGCCTTTGATTATTTGAAAACATCTGCATTTAATTTCTAAGCAAGGAGTCTGGAAACGTTGATCATACAATACACTCCTCTGCACAGTCACCTCAAGAAACTCAGAGATTCTGTGAAAAGGTAAAAATTTTCTTCTTTGGAATAAATCTGAACATTACTGTCAGGCATTAAAAAGCATTTCTTTCCATTTCTTTTCAATAACTTCCAGATTCCTCCAAGCTACTCAGAAAAATTTGTTCCTTTGCAAGTAGTCTATGTTAACTTTATTAATGTCTTAATCAAAACCATTTTGGCTTTTTGCTGCTACTACATTTACATTTCCTTTACAACTCCAGTGTTCAACCAGCGCATGTTATTAACAGCATCTCTGCCTGAACTGGTCTGTACCCTGGGGATGCTGAGAATATGTGACAAAAGCAGAAGTATGACAAGGTTAAAAACAGTTACAAGCCTTCTGAGAAGAGAAAATAAGCTTTCTTTTTCACATTCTTATTAAAAACTGGGTTTAGGTGATTTTAATTCTAAGCTGGATTGTTTTTAATTATTTCTGCAAACACATGCAACAAAGTATTACAGAAAATAAGAGCATGACAAGAGCTTAAAATTAATATAGTTCTCAATTCTCAGTTATTGAGAATTCTACCTTCAGAGTGCAAAGCAAAGGAGAAAGAGGTCAGAATGAGTAACAAACATACTTTCGTTATTCAGGTCTTTAAATCTATAAGCTTTTTTGTTTCATTATGATTTTTTACTTTCCTTTGAGATGTTTCTGAAAGACAACTGCATATTTTGAGGCTAAGTGCCATTAGTGTCCAAGATGTTTTATTTCATTATCATTTAATTGTAAAGATTGACCACTGAAACTATATAAAAAAAAAAGCAAACCACATTTCTTCATCAAGCACACCATCCTCAAGTCTGAACTGCTGTGTGATTAGCTCTCTCCTTTGAGATTTGCTCTTGAAAATCTAAAGGACAAAAATCCATCAGTCTTGGTTCTTTTTGCTCAGTCTGGTAAATCAGATTACAGTCAAGTCCTCTGTCATTGTCAAAAAGTGCATTTGTGATACCTGACTATACATGCTGTGACAGAAGCCATTCCTCAAGTGCCATTCTGAGAACACAGGACCCACTGAATCCTGAGCCACAGTAAATGTCGTGAGGGCCATAGAACCAATGCCAGATGAGCTCCATCTCCATATGCCTGCTGTGAAATGAAAGATGTGAGCTCTTTGTTTTCAACCTCATTTTTTCACTAACATCCAGGCAGTAAAGTAGAAGCTACGGAAGAGGCTCTCCTCCTAAATCCAGATGAAGAAATAGTAATGAAATACCATTCCTCACCAAAAAGCAGGACTTATTGAGGAACACTGTATGACTTGACAGAAGCAGAAGAAAACAATTCTTCACAAAATCCCAGACAATGATATTGGTGAAAATGGCAGCAAAAATGCCACTATTACAAGTGGGTATTCAAGACTCTCAGCTGAGCTTCAAGTTTGAGATGTATTAAGGAAGTCGTATATGTTCAAACTGTAGCCTCAGGGAAAACACTAGTGAGACGATATCAATGTCTAAATTGATAACAGAGAAGACTTGTTTCTTCTTAGCACTAGAACTCAAGGTTTATCCTGTGACAGAAGTTCAAAAATTATCAATTATAGCCACCAGCAAGTCAGCACTTGAGGCAGTTGGTCCACAAGAAAGCAGAAATTTTACCGTAAGTTACTCTGCCATGAGATATTTCTTTCTACATAGTACTAAATTCTGATCTCTGCTCCTTCCTTATTTTTCCTTATTATTCTCTTTGCTCCTAGGCAGCAATAACATATGTTTCCTTAGGGAAATTGGTACATCATTTCGCAAAACCATCCCGCCACAGCGTTTTGTCCTCCATGAGGCAGGAACTACTTTATGATGCCAACTTCCAGCTCAGTGTGGCTTTCATCAAGGAAAACCCAAGAACATCCCCATGAGCTTTCAACAACAACTTTTTTCCCCTCTAATTTAACCAGGAGGTCAGAAGCAGAATGTCACAGAATCATTTAGATTGTAAAAGATCCTCAAGATCAGTTCCAAACATCAAACTAACACTGCTGCAGCCACCACTGAACCATGTCCCTATGCACCACATCTACAGGGCTTTTAACTATATCTCCAGGGATGGTGACTCAACCACCTCCCTGAGCAGATTGTCCCAACGTTTGATAATCTTTTCAGGGATCAAAGTTTTCCTAATATCCAGTCTAAACCAAGTATCTAAGTACTTGTACTTTTCTAACAGTAACTTATGAGACCAAGGAAATAAGACAACTTGAATTACCAACAAAGCTAGCCTGGTACTTTAAGTTTTTTGACTGCAAGAAGAAACAAAGCAATGGTTTTACTTCAGTTGACACACTATTCACTGAAAAGATAACGCAAGCAATGAAAGGGGAATCTATTTTGGACACTATTACAGAATACATGGCACCTGCCGACTGCTATGGTAACCTGTCACCCCAGAAAAGGGGCACAGACAACATTGAGAAAGCATGGGAGACATGGCAGCAAGAGGACAGATACCACTGTGGAACACAAGAGTCTCAAGTATTTACATGACTAACTTTCAGTTTCAGAGATTACTCCTGAAATGTTAGAAAACTGAAGAAAATTCCAGTTATTCCTATCTCAGATAATATGCTAAAGGAATAGCTAAGCTAATTATCATTGAAGAAATGACAATCATGCACTCTGAATTGGTACACTGTTTTACAGCATGTAACAGCACTAGGTGATAGTTGCAAGTTATAAAATCATGATTGTCATTTGCATAGTTAACTCGAAAGAAAACCAAACCCCCTTCAACCTGCATTACTCCTAGTATCCTCCTATATTTAATTGCAACTGGCAGAAGGTACTTCTTGAAAAATCTGTAACAACTCGGATACATTGGCAATTTCGTACAGAAAGCATTTAAGACGGTGAGAAAAAAATCACTCATGAATGCTCAGAGCATGCAAATACCTTCCTTTGCAATATTTAGTTTGCCTTTAGCAAAATCTTAAAGGACCAAAAAAAGCACAGTTTAAACGTGGGGTTTTATTGTTGCTTTTTCTCTTGCCATAGAAAATCTCACTCCTCTTTCTTTTGCCTCTCCACATATCATCCCCCACAAAGCAGAAAGCAGTAACAACAAACAGTGTAAATGGAAAGTGATATTGTAGGGCTCTTGGCTCTTGAACCATGTTTTATATTGTGCCATATCTCTGTCAAGCTTGGTATTCCCTTTGCTGCTTGTGTGTGCCATAGAACTTAAATTAGGCTAATGGCTTTGTTTTTTTAAAAATACTGCAAAGCATGAAGATTTAGTGATATTTTGAATCACTATAACTTCCATCCTGTAAAAAAAAAAAAAAACACAAACATACAAATATCTGGAGTTAGATCTCCATTAGTTCCTGAGGGAATTCTTTTTAAGTCTGTGCTTCAGCATTTTTGCATGCTCCTAGACCAAATAACAGCACAACTTATATGTGGCCTTCGCACTGATTGGTTGGAATAAACAAAGATATAGACAAAATGAACCCAGATTTAGTCTATTTAGGCAACTGAAAAGCAATTCAACTGTGAAACTGCTTGGATTACTTTAAAACTGCAGGAAACTTTGTGCTCAGCTGTATTACTTGTTCTCTGTCAAATAAGGAAGCAGAGCATCAACCACTGGAATGTCTTTGATCAACCTGTTCACTTCAGTATTTAACATGAATAGTATTTCTTAGTGGCTTTATCTCTTAATTGGACTTGAAATACAAACCAAAAAAAAATAATTCTGAAATAGCAGACACAGGAAAGGAAGGAATTGGTATGTCTGAAAAGAAGAGCAATGCGGTAAGAAGGCTCTTGGCTTCATTAACAGCCTGAGTGAACATGGTCATGGCAGCTCCTAGAGGTTCCACAAAAAATGTCTGAAGTTTGGATGTACAAAGTTCAGCATTTCTATTCAGTATCACTGGCCTTTAACATGTTATCACCACTGCATTTGGTATCTGCATCATCATGCTGCAGCTGGGAAGATGTACTCTTTCTCTCATGCTTTGATTTCTTATCACTGATGACAAGCATGACTGTACACACCCTTTAAAATGGTATCTCTTCCTTGGCATACGACTACAACACTTCCTCAATGGCAGATGCATGGATAACTTAACATCAGCATAGCAATAAATAAAACATGAGCTCTTCATATTTCTCTGTAAACTTCATCCAAATGCAACTATTGACAACAATTTCTTCAACTCCCATATCCAAGACTTCATTAATACCCTCTCTCTCTTTCCTTCTAGGTTCTTGCTAAATTAATTATTACTAATTGCAACAAAATGTACCCTTTCTTTTCCCCACAAACTTTTTTAATCTGCTCACTTCTTTAGCTAGAATACAGTCTGCATTATCTCAATCTTCTTCCAGTTGTTAAACCTGTAACACTCTCAAAAACCAATTCCCGTTACACCAACCCAGATCCAGCCCCCTGATGTCTCCTATCACAGTAAAATCTCATTTTTCATCTTTAGATTGTACTTCTCTGCCTCTTCTTCTTCCTATCTCTCTTGTCATACTTTTCACATGTACAACTTTCACTCCCTAATACTCCCTCTATGGCTAGGCCAGATTCTTACACCTCCTCTTCACATCACACTGGAAAAACAGTTTTCAAGAGCAACCTATTAGTATTTCCTATTTTATAAGTACACCACCATGTATTAGAAGCCATAGTACAAAATGAAGAAAGTCTTTCTTTGATACAGTGATGCACAGTTTGAATTTCAAGCATACCATGTAAAGAAACTACCATTTTTTTCCGTGATAAAGGAAAAAAAAACATTTTGTACTTCAGCATATGGTATGATGACTGTCTCTTTTATAGTATTTCAATGACAACTTATCAAATTTCCTGAATTTTTGTTTCTCAGAAGTTTTGTTTCTCAGTTTACATCAAACTGGTTCTAGTCCAGATTAGGCTCTTATGTTGCTTAATGAAGGCAGACTTGTTTTCTCTTGAACACAGAAAAAAAAAATCTAATCCAAACACAAGATTTCAACTTAAAAGCACCAATTCAAGTGTTATGCTGTTCACAAAGTATGCCTTCACCATTTTCAAACATAAGAGCTATAGGTCTTGCTCATGGGCAGTCATTGATATCATCTACTTTTCCAGATAAAAATAACTGAAGAGATTACATTTCATTTTCCACACTTCGTTGGTATCTTGGGGTTCCTTTTGATCCCAAATTATCCATGAAGGATCATCTTGTATGTTCTCTACCAATGCATCTCTTACTATCCTAGAAATTTCTTGACTTTTAAACACATGTAATCCAAAATAGAATTTGAAAGGCTCTGTGCTTCTGTGTGGTCCACAGCACTGACTGCTGCTACTCTGCTTCGGGGTATTACAAAAACGTCAGGTCTCAGACTGTAACTAGTTAAAAATTTCCAAACCCACATGTTCAACAATGTTAGGGCTCAGGCATATTAATTTACTTCTAACTTGTCTGACTTCCCTTCAGAAGCTCAGAAGTCAAATTTAGGCTCCTCACATAAAAATTACAGAACCCTCACTCAACTTATTTCTAATTCTTGTCTTTAAAAAGAAAATCCAAGCCCTGAGTTGCATTGCTATAGAAATTCAATTTAGCAGAAAGCTATTCTATGAAAGCATTTTTTGTTCACTTTTTTCGTTGAGCACAGAGAGCCTAAAGAGCTTCTTTTTAATCTATCATTTTATTGTGTAAGCACTAAGGAAATGTAACTAAGGAGTTCAGGTTCACATAAATATATAAGCTCTGACTTATTTCAAATCAGCCAGGACACTTAGTCACATGTTTCTAGTGGCTCCAGATTAAAAAAACAATAAAAACATCACGTTTTTAGACCCATTGCCTTTCATGTTATACTGCACGTTACTAAATTGAGAAACAGCAGCCATGCATAAAGACTTTAACACACCTTTCCCCTTTTCACTACATAAATTCATCTCTGAGGACAAATTGTCACGCACTGCCAACAGGACAACAGAAACTAAGTTTTCTCATTTAAAAGCCCTAATATGGCTATAAAAACCTCAGTGCAGTGACATTCATGATAATTGCTTACAATAACCAATAAACTTAATTACAACTAACTCGTGTCTGTCTGAGCAAGGAGACACATGAGGAATCACACAAAGGGCCTGTTATTACTGTTGAGGCTGCAAAAAACAGCTTAGCAAAACATGAAACAAAACAAAGGAATACTCATTTAGTTCAAAGAGTATCATCATAGATCCTGACACAAGTTTTGCTGTATGCAAGAAATGCAGTGTAATTTCACAATCACTAATCATTAAAATTTGCCAGCTTTCAGTATGGGCATGCTGCAAAGAAAAAAAAATGACAGAAATAAATGTTTCAAGGGCTTAGTAAATTTGTAAGTGAACCTTATCAAAGCATACAAAGTTCTGAACCAAAGACAAGCAACAAAAACAGGGAAACATTTACCATGATTACACAGCTTGCTAACAAGGGTATGTCACTACTGAGAGCAGCTGTGAAACAAACCTTGGTAGCCCAAGGTTCAAGGATTTGTGACTAAAATAAATCATTGTGTTGAAGAGAATATCCGTGGCATCAAATGGCTTCCATAAAGTCTATCTGCATGTGTTGGTTTTTCCCTTGTAACACTGTCCAACATCATGTGAACTATGTGGTATCGCAGCTAAAGAGCTGTGAACGCAATGATAGCTTTCGCCAAACTGGCATACCCAGAGGTGCTGCTATTTAAGCACACCTATTTCACCCTTCTCTTGAAAAGTCCATTTCAAATGAACAATGGCATGTCCAACTAATTATCATCATCCTTAAAATCTACTTTTCCTGAATGAGGAGTTTCTACACAGTTGCTCTTCCGTAACTCAAGAAAATCTTCAAACTTTCCAAGGTTAAGATTGACTTGCAGGAATCAAACCTTGTCCTCATGCATTGGCTGGGAGTCTGAACATCTAATTAATTACATTTCAAGAAAAGAATTTGTGATTATTTCAATTTAGGTAAAAATACTTAACAAAAAAAAGGAATTATAAAGGACAGGGTATAAGCCATTTGAATCAAGTAGCTCTGAAAGTTAAAATGGTACCTGGAAATAAGAAACTTAATGGCAAAACTTAATTTCTTCACTTCTGAAGTCTGTAAACTCCACTCATAAGTGAGCCTGCAATAACAAGCAGTCTACAAACACTGAATAATCTAAAAAACCAATTTTTGCCTAGAAGAAATTGCTAGCACCAGAATTTGAGAGATGTTGTCGTTGCTGGCAACACTGTCTGGCAGTCCAGATTGATCTCCCAGCTCACCGACCACTGAGGAAAATGGAACACTGCATACACGGTATGGATGATGCTCAGTCTCTGCTTTATTGTTTATGTTATGCCCTTATATCTGCTGGCATAAGCACCTCCTCTCACTCTGCCCCGTGCCAGCCCTTTCACTTTCTCTTCACCCCTCGCGTTACAGTCCGAGATCTTCTACCACAGAAAGACAACTCAGCAACAGGCTTAGCAAATGCATGTAGGGAGTTTCTGTGATATTTGTGTGCTGGCAAACATATGTTATCTCCTTCCAAAAGTAAGTTCACACATATAAACCCCCTGCGACTTCAAATCTTCAGAATTACAACAGTTATCAACAATAACTTTACAAGTATGAAATAGAAGGTATAAATTTTAACACTTCAATCTGTACTACAATATCTTCCCTTGGTCTCATGACTTTTAGCAATTAATCTTTTCCTCATTATTGAAGAGTCCTACTCTTGCACAATTGTACTGAAGCCCCAGCAAATTGTCACAGTAGTCTGGAACACAACTCTTATGTTGTTTCTTTTGTAGTTTCTGTGACTCTTCATGCAACTCAAACTATCAAAAAACTTTAGATAATTCTTTTGGCATAATAAAATCGTTCCTAAAGGAGTGTGATCAAAAAGTATTATGTATGTAGAAAAAGGTAATGCACAAAGCATCATTTACATAAATTTACTACTGTTATTTGAATGGTATTTTAATGGATTGACACAAAACTTGATAGAACCATATGGTAAAAGTGTTTGCATGTACAACAGCTGCTATCAGTATGAAAAACAATTCATTACAAAACTAGGGTGTATGTTGTTGGACTATTGGTCTATAAAATAATGACAAAGCATCAGACATCATTCTACTACAGAGAAGACATACAGAATTAGCCACGATACAAGACATTTTGAGCATGTACAGGGAACTACATATCAGTCCCTGCTTTACAGCCACTTCTGAGAGACCTACAGGCACAATTTGCTTTGAAAATAATTTACTTATCTAATAACACATAACTCCTAAAGAAAAAACCTGGAACACTTAAAAAGAATGACTGGATCTTAGCATCAAACAATTTTAATCGAGATATATTTCCAACAGATTTCACATGTTTTTATCATTGAAATAAAGGATTACTTACTTGATTGGCCATGTAAATTGTGAGGAGACCTCTCCTATAAACAGAAATGACAAAATTGGTGAATGAATTAAACATTTTTTGCACACTGAAGAAGAACACTATGTTAAAATTGTGAATTTACAGAAAAATATTTCCACACAAGCTTCTGTTTTGTCATCAGTGCTACATAAACAGAAGGGCTACGGTGCCCTGCGTTAAGTGTCTTCTATTGCCTCAAGCTAGTATGCCCTGTTGTTTCTAGTGGGGAGTCACAATGCCAACAGTGCCCTGGCACAGCAGCCACCACATTCTCTTTCATTTCTTTTTGTTGTTGTTGTTGCAGATCTGTCCCCACGTGTCAGCCCATAGCTCACATTGCTATTTAGACAGGATCTTTTAGCCTCCCACCAATTTTTTTTCTTCTGAGTACTAAAAACCTAAGAATTTTACGTAAGTTTTAGCTTCTATTGTTGTCCCATTTGGCTGAAGGTAAATGCAACTTGCCAACCACACAGACAAAGAAAGGAAAAGGAGCTAGAGTAGAGGAAGGAAAGAAATCGGAAGCTGCAGTGCAGCTGCAGTGAGACCAACGCAAGAAGCAGGGGTCAGGAAGAGGGAAAAAGTGCAGACAACGAATTTGCACAAGGAAGGGACTTCCGGAGCTGAAAAATACAGAAAGTTGCTAATGACATCCTCTGAAAGGGCCTGCAGCAAGCCTGTCTCTATCTGCTGCTGTCTGAGGCCTTGACTAACTCCAGCAAAGTCTTCTTCCTCCACATTAATTCTGTGACTGGTTTAAAAATAAATAGCCTCATATTTCTGTAAAAAAAGAAAAGAATCTTCCTGGCCCTGTGCAAATGAGATCCAACAAGCCTAACCCAACCATGAACTTGACTGTTAGAAAGCAGGTGGAAATTCAGAAAACGTTGCACTACTTTGTAGCAATGACAGTTGATGGAAAACAGGACAGAAAGATGGAGGTAGGCCAAGCAAAAGGGTCACTGGTACAACCCATGGACTGTATTAAAACTGCAGCTGGTAAACAAGAGAAGAATATAATTGGGGAAATGGTATTAGAAAAGCAGGAAATAATTAAACAACAAAAATCATTAGTCAGCCATATCTAACCGCCTGCTTTGTGGAGGTTGAAAGATACTAATAAACAGCTTACATTTCACCCACAAGGTCCAGGAATTGGTGTTAAACATTTAATCTCAGAGGCACCAACACCAGTCACACCAGTGATAGTCCAGCAAGGTCACTATGGGAAAGCCCAAGCAGAAGCACACAAATTCTTTCTGTCCATCTTCCTCCTTTATCATCTCTGTCTCAAGTCATTTTTTTCCTAGAGGCCACTTTCACCAAGATTTTTATTTTGGCTCTTCTCACCTCTTCAACTGAAAGTATCTCTAATATCTTGCTCTGTTTCTATTGACATACAAGATCTATACAAGATCTTTAATTCAGGAAAGAAAAACATAAGCTAAGGACAAAACTCATGAGAGGCAGATAAGGCTGAACTAGGACAAGGACAGAAGTCAGCATCCAAGAGAGCTGCATCTGTGGGACATGAGATGGGATGGCACATCCTGGTACATCCTGCCAGCTTGTTATATTAAAGAACTGAAGAAAAACTGTTCTGCAAAATTCTTAGCAAGATTGGTATCTTTTACCTGAAGGATTGCACAAAAGCATTCAAATTTTTCAATTACCTTTTAACTAAAGTATGAAAAAGCAGCAGTGTTCAGCATACTTTTCTTTTTGTTTCTCTCCTCACCTCCCCCTCCCCATTTCATACTTGCACATGATTTTTTTGTGCAGACTTGTTAGAGAAACAAGCAGACAATGTTTCAGTTCAGTTATTCAGCACAGATCACATCATCTGTGGCCGAACGATTTCCATCTTGTGGGTTCCATTTTTAATCTTTAAATCACAACACACCATAGAAGGTAATTCCTTTATTCATTTACACCTTCTTCAAAGAAAAGTTTCACTTGATAAAATCTGCTGTTCAGACAACCTGGTAATGTTCAGATCTAATTCTAAAAGCAATAGATCTTTAACTCTGGCCTATTAACCTCAACAGTGAGCCACATATTTTTGTGATTGCGCTGCCCAGAGGAAAGAGTTTAAAATAACCGTTATTAAAAAAAAAAAAAAACTAAAAGCTATAGACATAAATAGGAAGGAAGCTTAGCAGTGACCTAGGCTGTATTACCAGAAGTATAGGTAGCAGGTCAAGGGAAATTACTAATGCCTTCTACTTAGCACTCTCACCACCACACCGAGCACTGTGTGTAGTTTTGGTCCCCAGTACAAAGCAGGCATTGGATCAACCAGCAGAGAGGACCACAAACACAACCAGAGGGACTTCCACTTGATCAGAGGAAAGAGTATTTTCTTCATCAAGACAGCCAAGCACTGGAACAAAGGGGTTGTCAGACCTCCATCTTCAAGAGGTTTGCAGGCTGAGCAGACTGACTTCTCAAGGCTCATCTGAGCAATTCTATGGATGACATCTAAATGTCCCTTCCAACCCCTACCATTCTAAGAAAAAAAAGTGGAAAGCAACTCTGAAATATCATAGAGAACTTTTCCCAAAGATTATAAAATCAAAAGAGATCACAGTGATTAAAAAACTGTCTTCTTAATTAATACAAAACACAAACTTTTCTTTAATGGATTAGCCAAGTCTTTAAAAAGATCAAATTTGTCTTTAAGTATTTCCAATAAAGTTACCACAACCACTGACTGATGTTACTCTAATGCTACTCACCTTTCCAATTTGCACCCTACTTTGGACAAGAATCTGTCTGGTCACTGAAGGAGAATACATCTTTCCCTCCACTGTAACACTACAGAGTCCATCACTCACATATCATTTCATAAAAATTAAACTACTTCATTTTTTTTCACAATGTTCCCTAATATTTTAATCATACTCATGGCTCTTTACTGAAATTGTCCCTATTTTTCAGAACTCATCTTCAAAGACTGAAAATGAAAATACAGGAATTAAAAAGCAGATTAGTTTTCCTATTTTTCATTTAATCAATAGTATTTCAAAGCCAAAAAAATCACTAATTGCCACTCTCACACTTTAAACGTATCTGTCTGTGACCAAGATATTTATATTTTCATTTATAGTGCTGTAAATTCTGGAAGACTTGATTGAGACCAAAGTCCAGTTCCCCTTTCATGGGAGTTAAAGATCCTATTTATGTCAATAGAAGCAAAGACATCTACCCAAATCTGCACACCAACATATTGTTTGTGTTTTTAGGAAACAAAGTTTCCTAAAAAATTTTTTCTTGTTTAGCTTGATACATTACAAAATTCAAACAATCATTTTACTTTCACAAGTACCACGAGCTTTTGCTTCATATCATAGCAAATCATACAAAAATAACATTTTTTAAAAACACAACCAAGAAGGTTTCTTCCTACAAAATTCACTGACAGTTTTCTCTCCTTAGTTTTTGGTTTGCCTCAATATATTTATAGTTTTCCTTAAATACAGAGTTGTTGCTAGGCTAAAAAAAAAAAAAAAAGGCAACATAACAACAACAAACAGGCAAGAAAGAGACTTATGTCCCTGTCATTTTTAAGCTGTTTCTCTCCCTATAGTCATTCCCACTCTTGAATATGTATTTTTCTCATGGTTTGCCTTGCCCTAGCCATGTGATAGATCTAATACACAGCAGCCGAGTCTCTGTGGTTTTCTTATCAAGAATGTGTTTTGGCAAAACAAGGCATAAAGAATCTCTTCTTGCCTTGTTTCACTTAACTCCAAACTTTTCCCAGCAGACATCCTGAAATCTAAACATTCACTGCAATTAATTAAACATATTTGAACTACTATAATTGCATTATTACCAGTCTTGTGTTTTTTTATGATCACATGCTTTTTCTTGCTGAAAACTAAAGCGGAAATAAGCAACCAAGTCTGAAATAACAGGAAATAACTGCAGCACGAGGAATACCACTACATGCAAAGTTCACATAAATTGACTAAACAGGCACTTCTTTCAGTGAGAATAGCTCTAGGTGGGAGCTGTAACAGCGAGGCAGTAAATTCACACCACAGGGCAAGGTACACACTGTGGCAAGTACACACAGGCCCAATACCCTGCTACACAGCTTGTAACTCAGCATCCAGCAGCAGTTAGAAGAGCTGGCTGGAAGGAGCTTGGAAAGGGAGAAAGCAGCATGTTAAAAATATGCATGCAATGAAAAGAAGATGTTCTCTGATTAAACAGCCTCAATAGTGGGTCATGTTTCTCCACATATATAGTAAATTAAACAGTTAGGGGGCAAAAAAACCCACAAAACCGAAACATCTTACTCACTGCTAACACGAGAATAGTTTTAGCTTTGCTGTGAAACTTTTTAAGTTCATTCTCAGTCCCAAATGCCATGCTCCATCCAACAATTTGCTTTTCCAAAAATTCTTAGTGTTGTCAAGTCAACAAACCTGACCTGAGAATAAATAGGTACTGCAATGAAATAAGTCAAACTTACCTCTTCCTGACAACATCGGAACTATGCATGGCTTTAAATAGTGAATTTATGGGAGAAAAAAAAAAAACCCCACTTTTATACTATCTAGAAATTCAGTTTGAATTTCATACAGATACTACAGTTCATAGAGTCTGCTTCATATTCTGCCAGTTACCACCTTATTTTAATTGATAGTCATCTTCCTGGCGTCTCTACAAGTTTAAGAAATAAAACTACTTTCAAAAGAATCAGTGGATTCAAAGGGGTACATAGCATGGAACGTAAAAACATAAAGAGCAACATAGGTTGTTACTGACTTGTTATAGTAAAAATTCTGAATATGTGTTTTTGGTTTTTTTTTTAAAAAAAAGGAGTTAACTCTGCCTTTCCTTTCTGAACATAAACTAAGAAGCTAATATAATAGTTTGTAATGGCTCCCCAGACAGGATTTGTGGTCTGAAAAAACAGGAAGAATTCCTCCTCCCCTCAGCTTCCCTCCCCCATATACACTGTAAAACACACCACTTTATAACCTACAGAATTAAATCAAACACACAAATCACAGGTTTCTCCTGAAAAGAAAAAGGTCAAAATGAAGAGAGGGCTTTTTTTTATCCCTGCTCTACAGCAGCTTGACACCACAAGCTAACCAACTGCAGATCTGGAGTTGTGACTGCATCCCTGCAATAAAACAACTACTACAGATTATGTTTAAGGTATCGTTAATCTCTCACACCCACCAATTTCCTACTGACAGCTGGAGGCCAGCAGTGAAATCCTAGTGCAAAAGTTCACTTAAAATCAGCAGGAATAGATAAGCTTTCAAAATAATGCTAAAAAATTATGAAAACCATCCTAAGCAATAAATTCACAAAAAAAGAAAATTATTTCAAGTTTAGTAAATACCAGTAGCAAGTCTTTCAATGTGGAGATAATGTAGGCACTTAACTTTGTATCAAAAAACCACACAGGACCCTCAACTCACTGCTTTTTTAAAAAGAATTTTCCATTTCAAAATTTTGCATTCCTGAACTATGACATGGAAATTATACAGGTTAGGGAAAATGAAGTCACTCATAACTGCACATCCCTGAGCACCTCATCTACATGTCTTCTAAAGACCTTTATGGATGCCAACTTCACCACTTCTCTGGGCAGCCTGTGCCAGTGCTAAACAACCCTCTCACTGAAAAAGTTCTTCATAGTCTCTGATTAAAACCTCCCCTGGAGCAACTTGAGGCCATTTCTTCTTGTCTTGTCAACGTGTTACTTGGAAGAAAAGACTGACTTGCACCTCACTACAATCTTACAATCTCCTTTCAGGAAGTTGTAGCGAGTGATCATGTCTCTCCTCAGTCTCCTCTCCTCCAGAATAAACATTCCCAATTTCCTCAGCCACTCCTCATAAGACTTGTGCTCCAGACCCTTCCCCAGCTCCAGTGCCCATCTCTGGACATGCTGCAGCACCTCAGTATTCCTCTTGGAGTGAAAGGCCCAGAACTGAACACAGCACTCAAAGTGTGGCCTCACCAACACCCAGTACAGCAGGACAATCACTGTCCTGGTCCTGCTGGCCATACTATTTCTGATCTGCAAACTTACTGAGGGTGCACTCAATCCCTTCATCCAGGTCACTGATAAACATATTAAAACAGAACAGGCCCCAACACTGACCCCTGAGGAACATCACTGGTGACTGCTCAACTAGATTTAACTCCATTCCCACCACTCTCTGGCCCCAGCCATCCAGACTGTTTTTACCCAGCAAAGAATACATCTGTCCAAGCCATGGACAGCCAGTTTCTGCAGAAAAATGTTGTGAGAAACAGTGTCAAAGGCCTTACTAAAGCCCAGGTAGATCACATCCACAGTCTTTCCCACATCCACTAAGCGGGTCACTTTCTCATAGAAGAAAATCAGGTTAGTCAAGTAGGATCTCCCTTTCATAAACCCATACTGACCTGGCCTGATCAACTGGTTGTCCTGTACTTGCTTCATGATGGCACTCAAGATGGTATCCCCTGAGCACGTAACATATTAAACAGAACAATTTCTTGCAAATACTCAGAATTTGTTATTCTTACAAAGAAAGAAAATAAATTCAACACATTCTATGATTTGAACTCATGCCAAAGAAAGGGTATGAGAAAACTGGAAAGGGAGACAAGCCAAAAAGAAAATATATCTACAGTAATACATTCCAGTAAAATTAGTACCAATAATTCTTACAGAGTTTTCAGACTTTTTTTTTAAACATTCCCTCCCTCTTCCTCCTCTCCCAGTTTCTAGATGGTATATAGAGTCAGAGTCAAAACAAAGGCTGACCTGGGGGGGGGGTGTTGGGAAACAACTCTTAATTAAAGTGTGATTTAACCTCACAAGATTCCATGAAGAGATAAAAATCAGATTGCAAAAAGCTTATTAGTTTCATAAAGGCATTGACTAGTAGATAACAGAAGAATAACAAATTAATCAAATCTCAGGAAAATAAATTAAGGCTTTCCAGCAATTTTTAAAATTATTAACATTCTTGGTATAGAAGGCCCCAAAATTCAATTTCTTTGGACTGTTGGTAGCAACACAGAATTGTTTTTCACCATCTCAGTCAATCAAAAAGAAAACACTCGGTTCTTTTCTGTGCACCTTCTAAGACGGGATACAGCATGTGCTGGTTGGCTGCTCTGTCTGAAAGGTAAACATATAGGCCACAAAAACAAATACTGTCTTTTAGAGGAAAACTGCTTTGGTGACCTGTAGCAGCAGTGAGTCACTGTATCTACATATTTTGCTGGCCATCACTACTGTTTCACAGCAAAAAGAGGACATAACGGGCAGTTACTGTTAATAAAAACAACAGTGTCAGAAGGCAATGTAAACCTTCTCTAGAAAGGTAGGCAACTCATACTAAAAGTTTGACTGGGTATCATTTCAACACGTCCCTATTGACTGAGGATTCCGTTTGAGGCAGGACATGAGTATTCACTGATGGACCAATTCAGGTAATACAAACAGACGTTGATGTCGCATTTCACCTACCAAAGACAAAGAATCTATTGCCGAGTTCAGTTTGAAACTGTTGTTTTCTAACTTTTAGCTCAAAGATACAAAAAGGCAACAGTTGACATAAGAATATTTTTTGCTAGTTCCTCAGTCCGTCACTCACAATGAATGAATAAGGGACACTGACAAAGAGCTTAAAAAGGAAAAACCTATCATTGATGAAGCAAGATAGAGCACATCCAAATATCTTCAAGCAGACCAAACAATGTTGTACTACCAGACAGTTCATATTGTTTCACTCTTTCAAGCTGGAGATTGCAATGGCAGTTTCTGTCCCAAATTCATGACTCATTCTGTATTTGCCGTCAATGGTGTGGATTCTGTTGTTCCTGCTTTTCAGACAGATCATCTTCAGGAGAATGATAAAATGGCATATGCTTACTTTAATATCAAAAAAGTTTCAATCTGGAGGGGAGGTCATCTGATTACAAGAAGTATTATGCAACTCATAGGATTTATTAAAGAAAATTAAAATTCATCATTTTCTGTGCTTGGATGTGCAGATGGCAGGAAGGGGAAGCAAGATGTTTAACCACAGTACGCTGCTGCAATCTTCACCACAGAAAACCCTTGCATGGTTAAATATAGGAAATCATTACCATGCTAGGTTTCTACTTCCACGCCTCTGCTGCAAGTGCCAACAACAAAGTGAATTCCTTGGAAGCAATGAGACTACAGGAGTCACTTCATTTACAGATTGTTTAGAGGTGGGGCTCACACAGAAACAATGATTTAAGCTCCTCTCATTAGTATTACCTAAAAGCAATACCCTACAAGCAAATCTAAGGAATATACTACAGAAAAGTTCCCTCAAAGACTTTCAGTCATTGTACCAGAAGCAAGATAGGCATGGAATTTATCTCACCAGGTGAATTTCAAGCCCTTCATTGCCACATCAGCCAGCACTACAGCCAGCTCATCTAGGCAGCATCTGAAGTTTATTCTATATTAGCAGAATATTTATTATTCCTCCTCTGGGAGCTGCATGTTATACACGAGCATTCAGACTCAGAAGATGTATTAAATGTTTGCTTAAATCATGGAAGTCCAAATGGGTGTCTTCTGGATGACTGAGCAGACAGAACAGTGTGATTAATCCACTGTTTGTGCCACTTGAATCCAAGTCAGACTTGCAGAATAGTCCAATGTTCAGCAGCAGTTTGAATGCTAACATTTTTTCTGTAGCATTTCAACAGGATTCAACAGTTTTCTAGGACTTTTTTGTGGGGTTTGGAGGGTTAATGATGAAAAATAGAATATAAACTTTTACTAATATTCAAGATGACAAACACTTTTACTTAGTTTTCAGTTTATCAAGTAAGCATTTTAAAACAGTGGTCCTTAGATTATTGTTTTTAAATTAAACTTTAACTATAGTCAAGTCTCAATTACTCATGGGGCAGGGCAGGAAGAGCTAGCACACAAGAGTCACCTGGGATCTATCAGAGCTTGAACTCAGTACTGCCCTTTGTTCACCCAGCCAGGCCCCATGTGATCTGACTGAGGCAGTCCAGAGCTTAATGGGTGCTCCCTGTGAAGTATTTACATTATTATGCATGAAGTAACCTCATGGCTGGAGCTGTGCCTAAGTTGGTAATTCCTCCTGAAACTCAGGGAACTGGAGACCATTGAGCAAATGCAACCAAACAGTCCTGCATGATACAGCTCAGCCCTGACTGTAACAACACTGAGGGAAAATAAATCCAGTCTCTGCAGACTCACCCAGATGTGTGCAATACATCCTCAAGCATCTCCAGAATCATAAGTATATTTTACATGGGACCTTCCAGCATTCTTACTTTGTCTACCAGTGTTATACTAGAAAATGGATTGTCAGCTATGAAGCTGTAGCTGCTTTCCTGTTCTTCCACCCTGTGCAAGACTTTTAATGACCATATAAGCAAGCAGGACCAAATTTTTCCAACACTGAAATGAGGATGAATGTTGCTAAAACTTGGCTGCTGAACACTTCTGCAGACATGGTTAGTTTTTCAGAAGCCTGATCAGTTAATAACTTGGGTAGATCGACTATAAATATATGAGAATAGAAACTCTGATGCCCAAGGATCCTCTTGCCCTGCTCACAACTAAAAGTTTTGACTGTAACCACTTATTTTTAGAAGGCATGCATAAGGATTATACCTACACCTTACACACATGTGATTGTAGGAATAATTAAGACCATTGTATGGAAGAGGGGATCTTTTTTTGCATGAGGAACAAAATTATTTTCAGTTCATTTAAACAGTGAATTTAATTCCGCAGCTACTTTTACTGAGCACATAGTTTACATCTTGCTAGTAACATAACATCTTTTATGATCTACAGAGGACATCCTTTTCCTGTACATACGACTGCTTCACAATCCAGATACATCTTAAATGACAGCTTTCCCTTCACTCACTAGGCTAGTGACTTATCATAGGATATCAAATCAGTAAAACAGGACTTTCACTTCACAAAACCATGTTGAGCCAAGTTCTTCATTGTGTTCAAGCGGACCTTCCTGTGTTCCAGCTTCTGATCATGACACCTTGTTCTATCACTGGAGACTACAGAACAAAGACTGACCCCATCCTCTCAAAACTGAGATTAGACTAACAGGTCTCTAGTTTTCTCAGTCTTCCCTCACGTGCTTCTTATGAACTGGTGTAACACTAATTAGCTTCCAATCAGCAGGAGCCTCCTCAGACTCCTAAATCCTTTGGGAGACGACTAAGAGGGATCCTGCCATAACACCCACTAGCCCCTTCAGAACTCTGGGGTAAATCCCATCAGGCCCCATGGACTTCTGAACATTCAGCCAGTACACCTGGTCCCTTACAGTTTCAGTGTCAACAAATGGAAAGTCACTGTTCGCACACTTGTGTTCCTTCAACTCCAGGGACCAAGCAATCCAAGGTCTATCAGCACTATTAAAGACTAAAGCAAAAAAAAGCACTGAATGCCTCTGCTTGTTCTTCGTAACTATTAGTCAGTATCATCAAGTATCAGCCCAACATTTTCTTTTGCTCTTCACTTACTTTAAAAAGCTCTTCCTCTTGTCAGATACAACACTGTTTCAACTCTAATTGAGCTTTTGGCCTTTCGTGTCTTCCCCCTACATATACAAACCACAACTTTGTACTTTTCTTGCAAAGTTTGATCTGCTTCCAGAGACCATAGAGTTTCTTTTCCCTCGGACTCCAGGAGTTCCCTGTTCAGCCAAGCTGGTCTTCTGATCCACTTAACATGATGTACAGCACAGGGGAACCGTCTGCTTATGTGCTTCTGAAAGGTGGTTCTTCAAAACTTCATTAATATCGACTCAATTGAACACAGTTAAATCAACTGCAGAAACTTTTTCCAGAATTAACATGTAATGCTATAACAGTAAGTGAAAAACAAATCTCTTCGAATGTATCAAAGTTATGATTGTCAGGGGTATATTCTACAGAATTACCAACTTCTCTGTTAGAGAATGAGTATATCAGGACAAACATAGCATTAGCCAGGTGATCCTATTTCTCAGAAAGACAAATTACTGTAAATCGTTGATTAGAAATACTTTTAACCCTGTGCTGACCAAGAGCACTAAGATCCTAAGTCAGCAAAAGATGCTACTTTCCATGACACTCCTGAGAACTGCCCAATCTGAGCTACCTGCCATTCACAACACTCCCATAATTATGGCATCTTCCAGATCAGCTCCTGCTCTCCCAGGCAACCTTGAACCATCAGTGTTTTCCATCCCTCTGATAACTACAAGAACAGCCTGGTCTAGTGGATGTCCCTGCCCATGACAGGGAGTTGCAACGAGATGATCTTTAAGGTCCGTTCCAAACCATTCTCTGATATGATTGAATAACTATAGCAAGTAGACTCCCTCTTTAAAATATGTAGCAAAACACGTTCAAATGTTCACATGCTGTTACTATAAAAACAAAGACCTCTCAAAAACCTCATGAAGACAGTTGGCCAAGTGCAGTGGATTTTAATATATTTTGTTTTAGAAACTAAAAACATTCCCATGAACTTCTACAGCTTGGCTCCATATTTCACAGTAATAGTCACTTTAGAGGAGTATAGCTCCACAATAATTTGTTTCCCTGCTAGCTCTCCTTACCAGATTACACCACAAAATACTCATGTGAGTGATCCAAACTTGAGGGTTTTTTTCACTACAACACAGAAAATATGCAAAAAATCCTCCTTCAATGTAGCTTGCTCTCAATTTCTTATTTGTAGCAAGGAAGACAACAGCTTGCATAAACACTTGCTGTGTTAAGTGTTTGTACGTTTGCTTTGATCACAATCCACACCACTCTCCATATTGGTGATTTATAAGTTGTGCTAAAATATGTCAAACTAAATAACCATAAAACATTTTGAGAAAGGAAATTGTAACCCAAAGTCTAAATATACTATGCTACCATATAGATACACCAATACATTTACATTGGAAAGGACAGACTTGCAAAAACACAGTATTTATTTACAGCATATACTTGTTACCGTTGCTATGCTGACACACACTTCCTTTATAATGTATTTAATGGCATTCATTTATGGCAAGCAAACAACCCAAACATCAACTGAATGTTTTATCAAAAAAACAAGCATACAGTCTAAAAGTTACACATTGTTCTTTACACAAATGTTTCTTCCATTTTTCTAGGCAATACCTTGTTTCCAAGAACGCTAAACATATGGATTTACATATAGATGTTCTCTCATCATTGCACTGTGACTTTTTAATGCACATGCTTCAAGTATTTTTCTTAGAGTGCAGTATACTGTATTTTTTGATGAAAAACAGACAAACTTTTCAACTAAAAACATGTTGCGAATAGTCACCCAGAGCTAGATTTTACAACCAAATTATAAAAGTCCTAAATCTCAAGTTTTATAATACCATCAGTGACACAGTCTTAACTGTAGCGCCGAGACAGGCGCCGCTATAATGTTAACAGCCAATACGTAAACATTAATGCAGCCTAAGGGGGAAGCAGGAGGCAATCCCAGAAGGGTCTGTTCAGACTGCCACAGAACTTTTAGGTGGCTGTAGTTAAAACTTTCTTTGGTCTAATTACTTCCAAAGTGAGGTGGGGGGGGAGGAGACACGGGACATTAGCCAGGCAGTAAGACAATTAATTTCATTTGAACTGTAATACTGTCCCTTCTTAAAGCTTTATTTACAGTTCTTGAAACTCACTATTCTTTTTAACAACAGTCCAATGAACTGAAGTTTGCCATTTAGCTGTTTTTCAAAAAAACAAATGACTTTGAAACATCAACATTTTTACAAAACACTTAAGAGAACATAATTCTTTTCCTTGAGAGTAACCACAAAGGTCTTAAATACTGACCCTTCACTGAGATAGGAGACCCCTTTGTCGTAGAAATCAGTAAGGTACAACCCATCTAATCACATTTCCAGGAATAAGCTGGCTTCGGCCAAGCCTCAAATCACATTTCAACAGCTTCATTCACGATTTTAACAAGTATATTCAGTTTTTTTCTTGCCTTCTAATAGTCTCTAAGCTTCTAGAACAAGGTAGTAGTATGTCTTTCAGTCTAAGGCACATACCTCCTCCTCTACTATATGCTCAATTCATTCTGATAATGTTTAATAGATGTTGAAAAATAAATTACAGCAGAATGTAACTTTGAAGACTGTGTGACTTGATCTAGATGGACCTGCTTGAGCAGGGGGGTTGAACTAGATGATCTCTAAAGTTCCCTTCCAAACCCTACCATTCTATAATTCTATGAAAACATCTAAGCAAAACAATTTAAAAACAAATAAAATTGCTTCTTACCAATACTCTGAAATAACATCTATAGAAGTAAATATAAAACAAATGTAATTATTTCCTAGGGAAGTTTAATGAAATTAATGTAACTGACTCCTGTCTCTACTTTGGAGACGTTAAAACAATTTTTAATGTCTAATACTACAAAACCAAATTCTGTAACAAGAGGATTGTACATTTTTCTTTAATACAAGACATAAAAAGTGAAACTGTAAAGAAAATCTTATTCTTTTAAATATACTTGTGCAAGTACATCTATTTAAAGTTTACATGGTTACAGTGTTTATGACACTATGTACATAAAGAGCAAATAAAGCACCGACTTCATGGTCAAATAATCTAAAGCAGTTAAAAATATGTACTTTCTAGCAATTGTGTACATTTCTCTAGGAAAGGGGAGTACTTCCCTTATTTGCAAGAATATTTTCTTTGCATATGAAAACATATAACACATCAGGAATATCTACATTATTTTTTTGACTCATTTCTCATTTTTCAACATCTCTGACAGAAGCATAAATACAGAGGAAAGAAATACCACAAGGCAGGACTAACACTAACAACTATTAACAAGATCCACACTGTATGAGATTATATACAGTCAAAATCAGTTGAAATTTAACTCTAGCCTCACTCAGCACTCCTCAGAGCACCAAACATACACCAGTTATGCAGCTAACAGTTGTCAGATTGTCATTCACAATTCTTCCTAACCCTAACAAGTAATTAATATGGCTTAAGAGTACCAGAAAAAGGCAAAAATTCTGAGTTACTCCTACAGGAGTAAGGGACCAAAGACCTAGAATACGATTCTGCACATTACAAACACATAATCTCTATGTTTATGTATCAACATTCATTTCTTATCTAAGCAATAAGAATTATCACAACATTGCTTAATCAAACTAATGTGATTAGTTCTCTTCAGTAATCTCACAGAACATTTAGAGGTACATCTACAACAAAGTTTACAAATGTTTTTATTCCTCAGCCCTTTCCACAAATCTGAATACATCAGTCTTTACAAACAGGACAGCCATATTTTATAACCACTAAATATAATAAATACAGATATGTGAACATGCGATTTACATCTTTATAGAAAGGTAGTGGCATAATATAAGAGACCATTTCCTGAGTTTGTTTAAAGTCTCTACACTCCATCACCTTCCCTCATTGCCGGGTACCACAAAAACTTGCAATTTCACAGACACAAACTATAATCAAATTAGTTCTCTAACACATTAGAAAATATGTTCCTCCTCAGGATTATAATGCTCCTAGACAAGCTATTCATCTCTTTTTCCCACTCTCCGCAGGAATTATAAAGTGTACAAGGCAGGCACACATGAACACCTGGAAAAAAATCTGATTTACAAGCCTGCAGTTCTCAAGTTTAGGACTGTTGGGGATGCTGTGCAAGCAAATGCCAGTGAGGCACTTAAAATAGGGTATCCACTTGGGATGAGATTAAGTGATTAGGTTTGATGTTGCTGCCAGCTGCTAGTCGCCATTTGAAGGGCCAGTGTTATGTTTATGAACTCAAACCAGGACTTTTTCCCACCTCCCAGATTTTTCAATAAAATTTGTTGTAAGATCCTCAGGAGACAACTGTAAGTGACACTGTTTCTTTCTGTCAAACAACATTTTCCTAAGAGACTGCAAGTTTATTAAAATTTGATTTTGCCTGTAATAGAAACTAACAGGCAAATAGATGTGAAATCAGGAAGTTGTATTTCACTAAGGCTGTCAGCAGCAGCCTTTCACATATGATAAACAGTTAACATCTGATAACATACCAACTTCACATTTGGGAAGAAGCTGGAGCACAAAAACTTCCATTTAAATATAATAAAAAACTATTTCACTGTGAGAGATCCCTGGCACAGGCTGCCCAGGGAGGTTGTGCAGTCTCCTTCCTTGGAGGTCTTCAAGGAAGACATGTTCTTGGACATGTTCCTGGGTGATCTTATCTAGCTGAACCTGCTTCTGCAGGGGGGTTGGACTAGATGATCTCTAAAGCTCCCTTCCAACCCCTATCATCCTATGATTCTATGATCTACCTTGAAGCCATTCACCAGGGATTTTTTCACTAGCAACAACTCCACATTTTCAGCTGCATGTGTTGTATTGCAGTAACAACTCTTGCCTTTTTACATCTGATACAATATAATGGGAACTTTTTATACAAAATACCTTCACCACACATTTTGGATTGTGGCAGAAACGAGAATAATCTTCCAGAAACTACATACTTCAGCATTATGAACTCCATATGTGCTGTACCAACCCACTGTTGCCATTTACACATACTTTATTTCAAATCTTATTTATTCCAAATTTCACATGCTAAGTAGAAGCCCATTAACATACCAGAGCTTTCATACCTTGCCACTAAGACTTTTAGAAATCCCCATGGGATGGGAAATTTTCTTGCCTACTTTTTTTGCTGTGCTTAGCAAGCTTAGCTTTTCAATCTTTTCAAGGTTGTTTCACTGTTACACAAAAACTTGTGTTGGGCTCATGAGCAATTTCAACTTCTTCCCTTTAATATCATCTAGAAATATAGAAGTCTGACACACAAAATCCTCACAATGCAAGAGGTCTGCAGGAAAAGTTAAGCTAGTGGTGTCACTGATCAGAGGGAGAAAATGCATTTGCTCTCACCACAAAACACAACAGTGATACTAATGGTAGTGGTGAAGCACAAGAAACTACACAAAATTCTACCAAAGTATATCCACCCTCTTATGAGGTAGTTGCAATACGGTAAGAATCAGTCAGCTAGAAAGGACATTAAAATTAACTTACTTAGCAACTTTATTTAATGTAACTACAGAGACAATAATCACAATAAAATGATTAAGAAGTGTTCTCATCTTTGCAGAACTTCTTACTCATCCTCAACGTTCTAAAACAATGGATAATGCATTCTTCTAAAAGGACAGAACTTTGACAGTTTTACCTAAAACTTAGCTTGGGCTTTGTTTATGACTGAAATTTAGGAAGGGGGTCTGAAAGTCAGTTAACATGATGTGTATGTATTTGCGGTTATTTTGAAATGAGTACTTAAGGAAGTTTCAGATATTCACGTTAACCCAAAGTGCATTTACCACATAGCTAGTACTAAACCCTCATCATCCTCTTTTAAAGAATACTCCCTCACATTATCCTTTTGTCATCTTCTCTACTTTGAAAAAAACCTATCAACTAGATGAATAAAGCATCTCATTCCATATTAGAGTAATTAAGCCTTGTAACTTTCACTATTGATACACACTCTACCAACACAAGTTGAATTTCAAAACACTGAAACCCCACAGCTCAGGATTTCACCTGCCACCTTTCATGCTCACGCTACAAATGGCAGCTTTCAGCTACTCTTGAATCACTCAGAGCTTTCTTTCCTCCTCTTCATGCTTTCATAATAAACTTCCTGTTGATAGCTGAACTTTAGCACCTTTCCTTAAGTCATGGGCTTTCTCTATCATTACTTTCACTCAATTTGGATTACTTAGCTCCTCCAGTCATTTTTCTTTTTTTACACATCTTATCACTCCTGTATCTTAACTGATGTCATATTGTTAACTCATGTCATCAGCAACTCTCATTAGCATGCTCCTTCTCTGTGATTAATCACAAATATTAATTATATTTCAAAAACAAAAGAAAGAACCACCACAGCTCCACCAGGCAACCCTTAGCAATCCAAATTACATGTAAACCAGAAAAACAAGCTACAAAAAAATTAAAAAAAGAATTTCAATATTTGTCAAGTATTTTTTCCACTGTAACTTTCTAGATTTAAATCTAAAGTTCCAGTACATTTCCAGTATTCTGAAACAAAATGACTGAACTGTCAAATATCAATCATCAAATGACCAAAACAAGAAACATTATTTACATAAAACTGAAAAACCAAACACCAACTGTACCTGCTTTTCCTTTCGATCAGAATAGCCATGTAAGAAGCAGGCAAAGCAGCACCAAAGCCAGGAGACCAAAAGTAGAATTTTCCAAGTATCTTCCTGAAAATGTAATTGTACACGTTACATGCAAAGCAATCAAATCATTCATGTACAACACCATATTTTTCCTTTAACATAAAATTATGCATGCTTTATTAAGATTCATTTTGTCCCTTTACACTAATCAACACTTGCATACTAATCATTATATTTTTACAGTTGGATAGTTCCCAGAGGGGTTCCTGAAGTGTTTCATAAACACTAATAAAATACTTCAGTTACCACATACATTTCATTTCAAGGATTACTTTGCCTCAAAGAAAGCAGTGTTTCAAGAGATATTTCCCAGAAGTTGCAGACAATAACTACAGAAAAATCTTCTACAAAAACTTTTGTTTGCTTCTCTCTGCTACTTCTCCGTGTACATCTTTAGAAAGATGTGCTTTATACAATGTAGGCATGTATACAATGTGAGTCAGAAATCAAATTATTATATGTTATACTCCACTCATTTACAGCAAGCCAAGGAACCAATCCATACATTACAACTGGAAGCAAGAGTGACATCCCAGTTCTGTTATGGTAGGAAAGCTCTTTATTTTTGGCCACAAGATCTGGATTTCACTCAAAGAGTCCATACAATTTCAACTATCAAAATTCTTCCAACAATTAGAATCAAAAAAACAATAGTTACACAAAGGACAACATTAAAAATAATATTTCTATAAATTGGTCACTGTTAAAGGAGGGAAACTAAAATGCAGGTCAGTCACAACGTCACCGACCACATTTGGTCTATTCAGGACACCTGCACCTTCAAACTGATTCAGGCTTATCACAGAAGCAAATAAAGTCAGGCAGACTTGAAATCTGGTAACATGATAATAAACATATTTCAGTTACAGCAATGTTGCTTCACTGATAAGCACTATCAGTTCAGGAAAACAAAGTGTTACAATGGAGCCTACCCTTCCAAAAACACAATGAAGAAAGTACAACCACCAAAATGGCAAACACAGAGGGTGAGAAAAGGAAATTTTCTTAGATAAACTTTGATGTTGACTACACAGAAGCAAGAACAAAGATAATTAATCAATAACATCTGATTAGTTCACTTTCATTCTTGCTGTAAAAGGCATAATCAGCCTCATTTCATACTTGTGCAAACATAACATTACCAGTGAGTAATGCTAGTGTATGTTCATAAGAGAAAAGAGAGCCAGTGTATCAGCAGTAAGTGATGTAATGGCAATTACACACACTGCTCATTCCCACGGCTGCAAAAGGATAATTTCTCAGGATGACAATGTCAAATGCTGCAAGAGCTAATGTTCATTATTAGGACTCTCTTGGAAAGCAATTACTGGATGAAGTTTCAGAGAAGCCATTTTAAACATCTTAATAAGTATGAACACATCTTACCAGACACACCTGTTAAGTAACAGAACAAATGTCTGTGGGAAAGAAACAGGAATTTATTCTTTTGCCAAGGTTTAGAATCCCTCTATGAATGCTTACATGTTTGGTTTGGTAAGATTTTAGAAACAACAGTAACATACCTTACTTAACCAAACCTAGTGCAAATTAAAATGTGCAATCAGCAAGTGAACCATTTAAATGTACATGAAAGTAAGCTTTTGTTCTTGTTTGCATGATAATTTTCACACTGTCTGTGGTTAGAAACTAGAATGAGAAACATGATTTCTTTCAGGTTATACATCTAATTCCTCAATGTTCAACTGCATCTAAAACTCAAAAGCTTAAGGTTGTATCTAATTAAGCAAGCTGCTGTAAAGCTGTATATGGACAAACTTATTTATTCAGGTTGTAAGACTAAGAGAGCCATGTCTTCATGTGGTTTTGCATTTCGTAAAACCAAAAACCTAAAAATCACACCTTTCATGTAACAGATGTAATGCTTGTCAGCACTGGAGCCTAGCACTTCTATCTGAAGCCCAGACAGATGTCATCTTCTGGATCTCACCAGCAGAAGAGATTACAAGTCCCAGCTGGTCTGCCACACATCCGTAATAGAGATCACCACCCCCACTCTGCCAACAGAGCAGTATGTATATATTGCCTAATTCACTTCAAGGAAAACAAAAAGGAGGAAGGAGGATAAGAAACCGTCAGTCAAGTCATCTTGGTAATTCCTTCTAGGATGAGAACATCTCTCCATATCTTATGTCATTGCTGATACTTAATTTAGATGGTTTTGAAATTTTACCCACCTATGAAATGGTAAGAATATTAAACAATAACATGAATTCATTTTAAATGCACTTTCTTACTTAAAAGTTTTACATCCTTGAAGATAATTGGTGGTTTTCCCTAGCTGAAAAGAAATAAATATTACAAGAGCACCAAAAAGATACAACAGCATAAGCCAGACTTCTCATTGACAATTCCATTTCATATTTAAGTCTTTCTGTTGTTCCATGATGATTAAGGTGTATTTTCAGTACACACATTGACTGAAGATTCACTGGGACTTGGGTAAATAAAGGTAGAGAACAGCTGAAGTGGTTACTTGATCCAGAACACCTTATATGTTTGCCAACACATCTCCTCCTTTGTGCTACAAAGGAAGGAAACAGGCAACTCTTCTCAAATCAGGAACTCTGTAGGCAAATATGAGTTAATATGTCCAGCTGCAAACCCTTTAACCTATTACTCTGGCCTAGAATTTGAGGATGGTAAGATCAGTCAACTGCATGTGGCTTGCTGGACAACTTTGCTTCTGAGTTAACCCTGTTTCTGCTGTAACACACCTTCCACCCAAACAAGATACAGGAACTGCAGTATGCATGCTCTCACACAAATGATCATACGCAACCTTTCACCACTATTTAGAATCAGATCTAGAGCATCTGGATACCTCTGCAGTCTCAGACAAATCTCCTTGCACGGTTGCAAATCAAGTTCGGAAATACTTAGGCGGCAGTTATGCAGAACTACCGATATTTCTTTCACAGAGCCACAGAATAGTAGATGGATTGAAATCACATTCTGGGCTGGAAAGGGACATAAAATCACTTTTGCTCTCGGGGAATCCTAAATGAAAGTACACTGTGTCACACAACAATAAATTCAAGGAAGTAGACAAGTTCAAACAAACCTTTTTTTTTTTAACGAGTATAAAAACCACACACAAATTGGTTAATAATGAAAAAGAAGTGAACTCTCCTATTTCCATCTGTCAACCAACCAACAGCAGATGAGGGAAGCAAACTTATGTAACTCAAGCTTCAATACAATGTTGACATTAAGTACATTCCAAGTGAAGGACTTGTCAACATTATGATCTTAGAAGAAGCTCTTAAAACCAACATACAGTACTCAACTTGTAAAGTTGTCATCTATTTATATAGCTTCCTGGTTTGTTCACATTTTCACTCCAAATAAAACCCAGCTCCTTGACCATATTCAAGTACTGAACTGACTTGTTCAAAGAATGATGACTCAAACATCTTCCTGATTAATAGTATCTAGACTAAAGCCCACCCCTGTGTAATGACAAGGCTGTTTTTCTCCTACTGATGCATTACTTCACACTTCCTAAAATTTCTCAAGTCCTTATAACCAACAGATCTTTCTGCAACAGATGAGAGTCAGCTTTAGATTTCTGTAACCTAACTCAACAATCTCTCACACTACTCATCATCACTTTTCCAGATTCTTTAGGTATATTCAAAACAAGGGACACAGCACGAATATCAGTGGCAACCTCTTCCCTTTAAGAAAACTAATTATTTATCCTTTGTTTTGTTCATATGTGTTAACCAAATGACAATCATTCACTAATTCCTGGAAGACAGAGGATCTTTCTTCAAGGTCACATGGGAATTCATGTATAATGCACCAACAGGATCATCATCACAATTATATTTACTCTTCAAAGGACACAAGTAAATTTGGAAAGTATGAGTTCTCTGATAATCACGTTATCCATTGCTAGATCTACTAGATGGCTAATAACCTCTGTTAGAGCAACAGCTGAAAACCATCAAACTTAAAACCACATCAGCTTACTTTTGAGAGTAATATCTAACTACAGCAAAGTAAGGCACTGCAGATTTAAAGGCAAGTAGATGGCTGGGTAAGGATGAGCACTGTATAGTTCAGAGGAGAAAAGACAAATCAATATTAATGTAACTCAGATTGCTAGAAAAATTCATATTCCTTAGAGGTCGTTACTTAAAGATTCACTTTGAACTTTGCAAATTACTTATTTAAAAAGCATTCCTTCGCTCCTTAGCTGGTTCCCCCTCTTAGCCTTCTCCCTCAGCTTTGAAGCAAAGTTTGGAAGCATCAGATCTAACAGTAGAGCATGATGGGTTCAATTAACTTTTAGAGGAGCTGTTGAGTGCACCATCAGATAAATTACAAAAATTCATAGCTCCTGCAGGCTTTATGTCTAAGGTCTCTTACAGTAAATGCATTTCCATCTAGGATATCAACATATTCATAAACAGTAAAGTTTAGTTTTTAACTATCCTGACAGCTACTTGAAATACACACTGACAACAGCTCAGTATACAGAAGCGCTATTTATTTTTACTTCTCAGAGCAAATCTGTATCTTACAAAGCCTCAGAAGGTGTGCTGGGATTTAATTTATGGGAAATAAGGAAAGAACAAACTTGGATGGATGGATAAAGTTCAGGATAACTCAAAGTCATCACAGCCCCAGAATCAGTAAAATAGAAATCAACATCAATTGACATCAATTCTTTCTAGGAGAGAAAGATTAGGCCTTCTCAGTTCCCCTCTACAATGTATTTCCACTTCTTGCAATGATGTGGTTTAAATCAGCAAAACGGAGAAAAGGAAGTGAATACTTTGGACTTATTTACTGATTTAAAAGATTACAAAAATGAGAAGAAAAAAAACCCCAAAAGCTACAAAGGTTCATATTCAAGCGGTAAAACCAAAATCAAGACGATTTTCTTTACTTACTCGTACCCATTACAAACAAGCCTATTACAAAAAAGACAAATCATTATATAAGCTGCATTAAAATAGCTTTCTGTTACATTTTATTTTTAGAGCAGTATACTCACCTCAGAATGCAAAAGCAAGCAATATATAAGGTTCCATTTGCTGTCAGAAAGGAAGTTGATTGTAAGATCTCAGGTAGGAGTTTGTGCAAATAATAGTCAAGTTTTCGTTTCCTGAGAATAGCTGCAATCTGAGGGAGGAGGGAAGATAAAAAAAAAAAAAAAGAGGGGACAAACTTTAGTTCAGGTTAGGATCTTTTTTGCACACTGTGAAGAAAAATAAAAGGAAAATGAGACATGCCTATTTCAGTAGTAAATCAAAGCCTCTTAAATTTTCTGGGTTTACGAACAATCCCATTCACATCTCCTTTGTAGTTGTTCCAGCTGTTACAATATTTATACCAAGAAACAATCCCACTGAGCAACCCTAAATGGAAAGTATAGGAGGAATTTTATTTCCTTGTTACCATTGGCCATAATAGTCAGAAACCTTGTCTGCCAGATATCAGAACTTTTAAGAAGTGATAAATTTACAATGAGTTTTGTCTTCCAGACAACTTAAGTATCCTATAATTAAGGTCAGACTATCACTAAAGTAATCAAACTATAGGCCTTACACAGCATCTCTGAAGTGATGCCATATTTCTAAAGGCTTTCTATTCCCATTAATCAACGGCAAATCCTTCAAAAAATGTTCACCATCTGTTACAACATCAAATTCCTGACAATTTTTTCAGAAATGATATGTTATCTCTAACAAACTTTCTATAGCAGAAAACAGAATAGATCTTAAAAAATAAATTTATGTCCAATGTTTTATAAAGAACAGCTACTTCAACACTCAATGTCCTCAAACTCTTTTTTGTCCACAAAAAATTTGCAACTATCTAACAGGAATGTGTAGAGTATCAGGTTCTTCTGATAGGTACACAAGGATAAGATAAGAAGCAACAGACAAGTCCAAACATGAGAAACTCCAATCAGACCTAAGAAAAAATTTCACTTGAGAGTGGCTAAATATTGGAGTAGGTCACCCGAAGCAATGGTGGAGTCTCCACCAATGGAGACCCTGAAATTTCAACTAGAAATGGTCACAAGCAACTTCATCCAATTGGCCCTGCCTTGAGGAGGAGGAGGCTGGGACCACGCGGCCTCCCAAGGTCTCTCCAGTCTGTGCAATCCTGTGACTCCATGAAATTATACTTCAGGTGCACCGTGAGACAGATTTTACTGCTTTTTCTTTTTAATAACATTATCATCTTTGTCTGCACTGATCTTCCAAGGAGTCTCAAAACTTGTAAGAGTTTTCACTCAATGTCTGGAATTAGAGTAGTTCCAAACAGAGTGAGCTTCACACTGCTGGTGCCGATGAAAGAAACGAAAGACTTGCTGTCGAATCAATACTGGCAACACCTCTCAGTCTCAGTTCCTTAATTTAAAAACACAGGAGACAGAGCTGTTCTTCTGAAACGCTGTCCACTCATACTGAATAGCAAACAGATGCTTTAGATTCAGAGATGGGCTGAGGATTCTGCTATAACTAGTCACAGTAAAGTTCTGTCAAAATCTGTTTCTAAAATGAAGCTTGAATTAAGGATTAAGAAGAAATACATGCACGAACAGACTTCTGAAAACAGATTTACACATTACTTAATCAAGTGTCAAGACCACTTAAACCATAATGGACTAGCCAATAACACAATCCAGACAATCTTTCTGTTGAAGGAAAGTCTTAGCACGGTCTAAATGCTGGATCACTAGTTGCCACCTCTGCAACTATTTCTAGCCTATTTCTGCTTTCCCTTCTCTTTACTATTCTACTCCCAAGTGAAAAACAGAAAAGGATCAGGTACAACACCACACAAACCAGTCCAAAGAAACATTGCTCACGGTAACTGAAAGAGCTGTATGGATATGGGCAATGGAGCTTGATGAATATCCATCAAAAACAAACACCAAACCAAAAAGCACTGCTGCCTGAGGTAATGTCACAAGTGTTCCCTACTGTATGGAAACAACACAATGTTGTTTCTCCCCAATTTCATGCTGCCTCTTCTCACCTCCTAACCCAGTGGTATAGCTGTAACCCAGGGAACAGAAGCAACATACTCCCCACACACCACTCTTAAGACAGTGATTTCATGGGAGAGAAGCACACAATCCACTTCCAGTGCTGCCTCTTCACTTTATTTCTCAAGCTGTTGTGTTTCTTCTGCTTATCATGACTTATGAGAAAATGGAGACTGTCCAAAATAATGTCTGGAACTAGGAAGAGCAGACTGGATCAAATGCCAGTGGATTATGATCCAGGTTTCACTTATTCATGACTTCTCCAGGCAGACCACAACAATCCAGCCTTGCCTACCTCAAGGTTAAGTATGCATCAGCACCTCTTTTGACTAACATTGCCTTAGGAACACATCAGCTCTGCTGTAACTTACCACTCTGGCTTTCCATAAAACGGAGTCCCTCTTAATCTCTTCTTTTACAGGCATCTAACAGGCATCTAATGACACACCCTTAGGATATTTAGAACAACTACACAGCTTTCTTCAATAAAGGCTGTCATTAACAACTCCACCCTTCCATGAAACTTAGATTTAACCCCTTCTGGTACAGTACCACCTATTAAAATATATATATTTATTATACGTATACATATATATATATATATCTATATCTACCTCAGTAAGACTGTGGAATAAAGTCTTGTAGATACTAAGAGCTATCATTGACTGCACTGTTTTCCATTCCAGATAAAAAATACATGGCTTTCACTTCTCATTTACATATATACTGTATATTATATAATCATAGAATGGTAGGCGTTTGAAAGGACTTTCAGAGATCATCTAGTCCAACTCCCCTCCAGAAGCAGGTCCACCTAGACCTAGGCAGGTCTTGAAGACCTCCAAGGAAGGAGTTTCCACACCTTCCCTGGGCAAATATTAGCCATTAACAAAAAAAACAAACAAACCAAAAACTGTCAAAGCAAAACCCTGTAACACATCTCTCTAGGGAAGAGACTACAAAGGGAATAAAACACCCAATGTAACTATTGTCCATAACATATCCGATAGACTGCAAAAACTCTTAACACATAAACCAACACACTTGTCACTGATATTTAAAGTAACAATTAGATAACAGCACTTTCTCAATCAGGTTTACTCAGCAGATAAGCAACATCCAGGTTTGAAAACCCTAACATTAAAGATTCATTTATTCATCAAGAAAAACTCCAACCCTATTAAGAGTTAAGCATTTGAGTCAGGGTGGAGTATAACCACTCATTGTAATTTTCAAGAATTCTAAGATACCTGGAAAGCAATAAGGAAAACCCACTTTTCAAAAATGAAACCCAATGTTTTCTTCTCACCACAATTTAAGTTCTCTTACATTATAACACTCTATGCACTAAAAAGAAACTTTAAGTAGTAGTACAGTCTGCAGATGCAGTCTTTCTTTGGCCAATGCAAGCACTGAACAGAGACTTAAGTGCTCCTTATCCACAGTCGGTACCAACAGCTGAGCTGCTTGCCTGAACAGCCCTCAGAAGCCCTTCCTGCCACTTAATTCCACTTCTCTCTCAAAACCAGCAGAGCTCAAGCCACCAGACTTCCTAGAAATAGGATAGAGTCCAGCTTTTCTAACATGCTACATTCTCATCTTCTCATACAGTCAACTAATATAGCCTTCTAATATCTTTCTCAATGTCTTACAAGAAATATTTTTCACGCTCAACATCTAAGATCAAACGTAAAGTTAAAACAAATCATGCACTGTCACGTGGCAGATGGCCTAACGACGTCAGAAGTTTTTAGAACTTCTTGATTTCGTTCTGTTTGCATCCACAACTTCTAGCTCTTCAGTCCCACACAGCCTGCAGCAAACACAGATATAATGCAGAAGAAACAAATGAATCACAGAGGAGGAAAGAAAAAAAAAAAAAAGGATTAATGGGGGGAAAAGAGGGTGAAGCAAGGAGAATCCTAGGTATTTGATCATTAAAAACACAAACAGCACATCTAAAAACAAAGATAATAGAATGGTTCAGGAAAAAAAAAAAGCTGAGAACAGATTCGTTCTAAAAAAAAAAAAATTCAGGTTATGTCAAAATATTAAGAAATAAGTAGTTAGAAAATTTTCAAGCGTATCATAACACAAGCATTAAAGAATGCTTAAATATTTTCTATATCTATTGCTACTTTTCTAGTGATTTGCACCCATAAGACAAAATTCCATGCCTCTTCTACATACAAGAGTAGACGTTTGTTATCTCTGTAACAGCAGAGCAACACACACATAACTATGCTGAAATTTTAAGAAACTAAAAAAAAAGTCTCAGAGCAACAAGTCTAAAGAATTAGTAGCACAAGTGAAGACAGTAATAAATATAATTTTCTTAAGCTATTTGTTTCATCTATGCACAAGTTGTACTTCGCAATTAAAATGCAGATGCTATGCTAAGCTATGTAGTCTGGGTATCACTGGATATAATAATTATGAGAGTAAGCATATGTGCATCTGGATGAAATTTAGAGAGATCCCAACATTGCAGTCCTAAGACAACCAAACTTTTGCATGCTGGAGTCAAACAAGTCAAATACATTACTCTTTAATAACATCTCCAAGTGAGAAATTGATTTGATGCAATAAACTCTGATAGTCCTTGTGTGACATCTGTGCCCTACACACACACACAGAGGAGGAAGGCAGGGATTAAACACCTGCCAGCCTGACTTCCAGAAAAATATTTCTGGCCCCAAACATGATTAGTTTGGTACTAAAAATGTACCCAAAGCCTGATTCAGCACTGCTTGGTGTCCCATTACCACCTGTGTGAAAACTGAAAACAGAAAGGCTCATTTATTTTTAAGAAAAGTAACTCATTTCCCCACTTCTGTACACAACTCTAAGATCTGAAAGCCAAAATTCAATTATGCTTTACTGCATGCCTGGCAGTGTCAGGCTTTTGAAGGCAGCCTCGCATCCTCATTACTTACAAAGGGAACAAACAGTGGTATTAATACACGAGAGATACCATGGCAAAAGACAGGACTACAAACCTGTCCTCAAAAAATCCCCATACTTTTGGTACCATAATGATTCCCTAAACAGCTGGTTATCTTTCATTCACTCAGCCCCAACTGGAAAATTTCTCCCCTCCTGTTCTTCAACTCAGTGTAAACTGACCACTCTCCAACAGCAATCATACTGTTTTCCCTAGAGTTTAAAACAAGCTCTGATTTAACTCCCTCTGGAACTCTTTGGCCATTACCATATTAAAATAGCTAGGAAATGTTTATAGAATCATAGAATGGCAGGGTTGGAAGGGACCTTTAGAGATCATCTAAGTCCAACCCCCTGCTCAACCATGTCCACCTAGATCAGGTCACATAGGAATGTGTCCAGGCAGGTCTTGAAGACCTCAAAGGAAGGAGACTCCACAACCCCTCTGGGCAGCCTGTGCCAGGGCTCTCTCACCTTCACAGTGAAATAGTTTTTCCTTATGTTTAAATGGAACTTTTTGTGTTCCAGCTTCATCCCATTACCCCTTGTCCTGTTGCTAGCTACAACAGAAAAAAGGGATGCCTCAACTACTTGACATCCACTATTTTACATCAAAAAATCTAATTAATTCAAAAAAAATTGCTACGAAATTATACTTAGCATGTGTTGAAAAACCTCAAAAGACAGGCTACTGAGTCTCTAAGACTGCTTTAGTGTCAATAGAAATGAGAGCAGAAAAAGAAACATGGCTTTGAGATCTTTATGTACAGTACAATATGGAGAAGAGTGAGAAGAAGGAGATATCCCTCAAACCAAACACAACCATACCTGCAGTAATACATTAGTCACTCTGTGACAAAGGGGTGATGATTTGAACTTTAAGGCTTACTGTATTTTATGTCTGAAGTATTAATAAAAGCCTACTCACTAAAAATAAAGGAATAGGAAAACAAATTCTAGCACTAATTAGAGGTTTCAGACAACTGCATTTGGCTCTCACCATGAAAATGTAATTATGAAAAATCAATCCAGCAGGTTCACAATACCACCAGTTTGTGGAAGAGCATTACTAAAGTCCTTTCTTTTTTTTAGTCTTCATATACAAATTTTAAGCTCCATACAACTAAGAAATCAGAACTGATTCAGTCTATCAACCTCAGAAATAATGTACACACTTCCAATACCAGCTACATGGTCTAGGGCAAGACTTTGAGACAGGCTCAAGAACAAGCTCTGTCACAATCAGAGGTAGCAGTCAGGTCTGATTATTTTAACGATGTGTCATGTAACGCCTACAAGTAATCATCACTCAACCACACTGACCTGAGCTTCACCTCCAGTTTCCTCACCCTCCACCTCCACCCCTGAACTATGGATTCCCCAGGAGGCACAGCACAAAGGATGGTTTGACTTAATGAATGTACTAATTGCCTGACCAATGTACACACTCTACAGGTTACACAGCAGGCTAAAAAACCACAGACCTTGTCGTGTGTACATCAGCATTTTTTTCTCTCCCTCCTCCATCAAACCATTTCCTAAGTTTGTACAAAGTATATGCCTGTAAGAACACTACTTCTCCTCAAATTTTAGTGAAATTAGTCAACACATCGAGCACTGACTGATGGGAAGTGAAAAAAAAAATATAAAGCACTATCACTGCTCTCTCATTACTTCACAATATGCAATTAAAAATAACAAACTTTTACTTGGGAAAAACAATTGTTTTAAAAGAAACGTTCAGTTCCCTAGGCAAAGCTCCAGGAAGGCAAAGTTCAATTAAATTTATAAGACTGACTATCTGGCCCCCTCAGGCACCTTCAAAACGAATATTTAGAGACAAGCAATAACGCTGTATAGATGGTTTATTTAATACATATGCTTCAAGTCATTAAAAAGTCAAGGAAAATTTTATAACTCAAGTCACATGTGCAGGCTAAAAGTGAAGAAAATACCTCATATTGCACAAGCAGCAGGCAGAGCTACAGACTGTTGTCTAATTTATTTCATAATTATACTCATTCTTTAATATCCACTTACATTTTTGTATGAATTATAGGAGAACATTACTCCTTTGCTGTATAAAAATTATTTTTAAGCACTTTAGAGTAACTGAAATCTCCAAATACCCTCAGGTAACACTTTAGTTTTGAAAGATACTGTTGCTCAAATCAGCAATTTGTGTCTTCTCTTACATACTCAGATTTGTTGTGGCTCAATTAGCTGGTCCCTCCCTGATTTCACAGATTACAAAACCTTGCCTCCAGATTTTTCATTTCCTAAGTCAGTTCCTGCAATACCCTGAGGAAAAGCATATGCTTCCTGCTCTCTGCCTTGCTCTGTCCCTTGTGAGATGTTCTACGAGGGTCACCGACAGGGGGTCGGGTTGCTTAGGTTTGGCTTCTTAAAAATTTTCCACACCATCTGCCCAACTAAAATCAGCAATGAACAACACCCATGTACTCTTTGAATGACATCTAAATTATCTTCAATCTTGGCATCACTCACATTCCGTGACGACTTTCCTTCACCACTTGTTTCCCTTGTACTTAAATGAGTAGAGGGCTATTTTTCATTGCCCTTGAAATGTCTAACCCATTATCATTTTCAATGATTTTCCTCCCACCCTGAAAATTCGTGCACTTCACTCTACAGCTGTACCACTTAACAGATTTATATTTCTGGTAAACAGTCTTTAATGATCTTTGCTGGTTCCCAGTATTTCCAGCATCTTCAAGACCTTCGCTCAGTTAGTCAAGGCTTGGCCTCTCCCTGCTTTACATCATTATTGCGACGCCAGCTCCAGGTTACTCCTGGAATCTTTGAGCAGAAATTCTTCACCTCAATTCATTTCCTGATACTTTTAAAATTCTCAGTATCTCAGCAAAAGACTATTCTTATTTATTTTCAGTTTATGACAGAATTTTACTGCTCTGGCCTGAAAGCCACCTGAACAGAGAAAAATGACCACAGCCTGGAACAAAAATAACACACTCAAGTTCCTACTTCAGTAACATTTAATTTTAGTCATATTTAATCCAGCTTCCAGAAGAATCTGAAGTCAAGAACACACTGACCTACATGTGATCTGTAACACAGCGCAGAGATAGGGGACACTGTACAGTGTCCATCCCAACACAATGTAATCACATACCACAATCACAGCAACTTCAGGTAGTGGGTCTGACAGAAGGGTGTCTCTTGATGGCCTACCACAGAGATCCCAGCTGGCATACAGAAGCATACTCTAGGGAAATACTTTCCAAATACCCAATGGTTCACAGCACAAACAAACAAAAACCACAATTCAACATACCCAGTAATTTGGGGCTATTTTAGAATACAGTCTGGCCAGTATTGCCTTCTCACACACCTCAGGAAGATGACATGATGAGTGTCTACACTGGCAGATAAGACAGGACCTG
Source organism: Urocolius indicus (assembly GCA_013401255.1). Taxonomy (NCBI): domain Eukaryota; kingdom Metazoa; phylum Chordata; class Aves; order Coliiformes; family Coliidae; genus Urocolius; species Urocolius indicus. The sequence goes on along the minus strand of WBNH01011227.1, from coordinate 3,888 downwards.
GTTTAGTGTTAGCTGGCTCCACAACTTTGCTTCCAAGTCCAAAGAGCTCTCCTTAAGAGGAAACTGCATGCAAAGCAAGCCTGAAGCAGCAGCATCAGGGCCACTGTACATGATCCATCCTTGGGGCTAATCTCTTGCCCTGGCCTAAAGCAATGTACCTGTAGCTGGGAAAGTGATGCGATATTCACTCTTCATAGAATGGCTGGGGTTGGAAGTGACCTCTAGAGATCATCCATCAGGTCACACAGGAATACGTCCAGGCACGTCTGAAAGCCTCCAGAGGCTCCACAACCTCCGTGAGTAGCTTGTGCCAAGGGTCTCTCCCCCTAACAGTAGCTCATCCTTGTGTTTAAGTACAACTTTTTGTGGTCCAGCTTATGTCCGTTACCCCTTGTCCTATCACTTGAGACAACGTAAAAAAGTGACACCCCATCCTCACTTCATTTTGCCTCACCTCAGTCTTTGGCTGATGCTTCTGTTTTCCATCCGATAGCTTTCAGAATAATTCATTAGTGCAATAATGAGGCTTGTTCTTAGCTCTAACTCATTGATGATTTATCTATGAAGAGATCTGCCTGCTGCATGACTACCTGGCCCATGTGGTACCAATATCGCTCAAGTTTACAGACAGGAAAATAACACCTTACACTTGTGCTGATAGCATCTGTGTCTAACTATTATATATAATGCAGTCCTAGATTAAAAGAAACAATACAGGTACTCAGGAGTCAAAGAGGGCCCTATGAAAGCAACAGCACTAGAATCCTAAGTAAGAAAAAAACCACTTTTGACGTGGAAAGAGAAAGAAGCAATTGGCATCTAAGAACTTGAAGGCTATTACAAGCACAGGAGGAAGCTGATGTTGCAGAAGTACAAAAAGTATTACAAATGAGACAAAAATGAATATGAAAAGACCATCAAAAGTAAGACCAAAATTTCTGCTCATTACCATTTTATGCTCATTAAGTGAAAGAAACCAATAAAATACAGCAAGCCCCAGTACGGTAACGATCCTCAGCAGATTGGAGTTACACCTGCTCTGTCTGGCAAATAACTGGCAGAACCATCCCCCAGGCCAGAGGATACATGGAACAGACATGTTGACATCCACACTGCCTTGGGCCTGGTACTCCTCTCCTCTGTGCCAGCAGACTGGTCTGGGAGAGAAGCTCTTACAGTCAAAGCCTGAGGTGAACAGCCAGTGCAAACCACTCAGCAGCCAGTTCTCAAGCTGATCCCTGGCTTTGTCAGCAGCAAGGGCGCAGCAGGTGAAGGAAGAACACCACACGTGTAGTGACAAGGGGAAGGCCTGTGTTCCAAAGGGGAAAGGCAGGTCAGAAGTTAGGTTGGAGATGTAGTGAGGGAGCCTGGCTAAAATTAACGGCAGAAAATAGATGGCCAGACAAGGAAAAAGAAAAGGTAAATGACAAGAATGACTTGTCATCCCACATTAGAAGAACATTAGAAGAATTAACTGCAAATTAACAGGTGATTTTTACCTTAATTAGATTAAGATGAAATGTTGCCGCCAGATGCAATTACCTGACATACTACAAAGACTTCATACTAATGACTAAGTATATTCATCTACTGCAAAACCATCACCAAACATGTGCCTAAAACCTACAAACCTTCAGGAAACAGAGACTCTGCTCTAAGGCATGTTACAAATAGTAGATTTCCACTGTGTAATCAACAGAAATCCCAGGAAACATAAACTGAGGCAATTCCAATCCAACATTCCAGCTTCTCATTTCCTCTTCCTCAGCTTTACACAACCTCCTTGAGAAATTCTCTTCTCTCCACCTCTGAATTTCTAGAAGTCTGAGTTCTTCAACTTGGAAAATACAAGATTACACAGAATCACAGAAGGGTAGGGGTTGGAAGGGACCTTTACCTTCACGTTTTCTTCAGTCTTGACTAATCTCAAACAGAAGTGCTGGCAGAACAAGGTACAATTACTCTGATGGAGTTTTGCAGTGAAGTTTTTCTTAAGATGACAAGGCAGGTAGGATTTTAAAAGGGTAATTGTAAGATTTATGGGAGATTGTGAGAGTTTCTCTTGGGGGTACAAGTATTAAGCAATTTTTAAGTTTTCCTTTTTTTTTTCCCCATAAAATTGTGTCTCAGAACATTTGTGCCTTGGCCACTTGGTTTGTGAAATTATAAGCACGAAATAGGCATTCCTGGTAGCCACTTTGTATGCAAAGGGACAATTCACCTTAGATGTATAACCTACTTTCACTAAAGCAATCAGTTTGTACTGAAGTAAAACCAAAGACAGTTAAAAGTATGATGTCTGAAGATTATATTTTTTCCAACTAAAAAAAAAAATCCAAGCATAGTTATTTAAAAAAAAAAAACACTAAAACACTACTTAAAAGCAAAGAGTCTTTACAGTCATTTACTGAAAACTGGTATGTTACTTATCAGACACCAGCATCACTTAATTTGGTTCCATCAGCCTTCCATTGACTGAAGAGCAGCAAAACCCGTGGACTGTAGTTGTTATGAGTCTGGATTCTAGATTATAACTGTCTTTAACCATGTTGTCTCCCAGGACAACCCCTGGCAATTTACTCTCATCTAGTCGTCTCATTTATTCTCATTTCATTCATCTCCACACAAGCTTTTGTCAAAAGACTCTTTCATCTACTTTCCTTACTTATTAGCTGGTAGCAACAGGAGGAACAAACAAGCAGAAGCCATTTTACAGGACTGACAGAGAAAAGTGCAATTTTTTGTTGCTGAGTTGTACAAGTGATTGGGACTAAATAATACCAGAAACATTCTCAACATACAGTGATATAGCGATAAAGATAAAATAAGCTTTACTTCATTATACAATGGAACCTCCTTGATCTTACATCAGGCACTGATTACCAAGATGTCACCACCACTAAAACACACGTGCACTTGCCACTGCCAAAGATAGAATGCTAGCCTCCCAGGCAAATATGAAGTCTTTTATTCAGGTCTCGTAGGTACTGGAAAACCACAAAAACATGATGCTCAGGCTGTGACCGTGCCGTTCTACCCCATCCACTTCACCCTCTCACCGCCATCTGTTAATGCCACCAGGCCTCATCACTTCCTATGCCCTTCTTTTTCCTTCCCAGGCCCAGATTAAACGCCTCATCACTTCCTATGCTCTTCTTTTTCCCTCCCAGGCCCAGATTAAACATACTCCTTCCTGCCCCGTCAAGCATCAGGCTCTTCTCGCAGACAATCTTTATGCCCTCCTCCCCTCAAATCAAGCAGTCCTCACAACCAACTCTTTGCTCTCCAGCACCAGAATCCCCCCAAAACATCCTCTCTTGTTCTCTCATCTCAGGGTCAGGCTGCCCCTTGACCTCTCTCTTGCCCTTTCTCCAACACACTCTCTGCTCCGGACCAGGCTCCCTCCCTCGACACGCCTTACACCCTTTCCCCCTGCGCCAGGCCAGACTCCCTGCTCTCATCCCTCCTCGTGCCCTCTGAAACACTCCTCACATCCTTCCCCCTCGCCTCAGGCCACGCTCCCACCCTGTCACTTGTACCTTTCCCTTTCACCCCAGGACAGGGCTCCCCTGCGCTGACATCTCTCAGGCACAGCCTCCAACCCCAAACGAGGCCGGACGCCCCGCTCTCTCGTGCCCTTTCCTCAGACCAGCCTCTCACCATCCCCTCCCCCCCCCCCCCCCGTGCCCTCGTCCCCTCGGGCCAGCTCCTCCCCTCTCCCTCACGCCCCGCTCCTCCGCGCACGCACCAGGTAGAGGGTGCCGTAGATGCGGAGGGACTCGGCCAGAGCCCCCTGCGTGACGTGTAGGACGGCCCAGGAGCAGCGCGGGTGCCAGGTGTGCCCGATCTCGTAGCAGCTGTGGGGGATGGACTTGCTCAGCGCCGCCA
>WBNH01011225.1:158016-235747 GCA_013401255.1 Urocolius indicus | reverse complement strand
CATCTTCCTTATGAGGAAAGGCTGCGGGAACTGGGGCTGTTTAGTCCAGAGAAGAGGAGACTGAGGGGGGATCTCATTAATATTTTCAAGTATATAAATGATGGATGTCAGGAGATTGGGGCATGCCTTTTTTTCTGTTGTGTCTAGCAACAGGACAAGTGGTAATGGGATGAAGCTGGAACACAGAAAGTTCCATTTAAACTGGAAAAAACTGGAACCCAGAGGGATTGTGGAGTCTCCTTCTTTGGAGGTCTTCAAGACCTGCCTGGACATGTTCCTATGTGACCTGATCTAGGTGGACCTGCTTCTGCAGGGAGTTGGACTAGATGATCTCATTCTATGACTATGATTCTATGATAACGTGTATGTCACAGAATGGCTTTGAAGACCAATGTGTGCTACTGTATTGGATTTTCTCNACACAGAAAGTTCCATTTAAACTGGAAAAAACTGGAACCCAGAGGGATTGTGGAGTCTCCTTCTTTGGAGGTCTTCAAGACCTGCCTGGACATGTTCCTATGTGACCTGATCTAGGTGGACCTGCTTCTGCAGGGAGTTGGACTAGATGATCTCATTCTATGACTATGATTCTATGATAACGTGTATGTCACAGAATGGCTTTGAAGACCAATGTGTGCTACTGTATTGGATTTTCTCTTCCACTCATGTTGTAATTTTTAGAATGTTAATTACTTTTACATCTTCTGGGGCTTTAGACACTAAGTTTTTATGGCCTATTTTGGAATTATTTGTTTCTTTACGGAATTTCTCATAAATAATCCACCTTTTAACCTGAAGAGAGAGATAATAAACTCCAGTCTATAGAAGAAAAAAAAAAGATAAAGAAAAGGAAAACCAAAAATCTGACAAGATGTAGGAAACACTTCTACTCTTATTTCATCCTTGAAGAACTAGTTTACTCAACACTTCTCAGGAAGATAATGTTTAAATGGAAAACCTATTCTAACTCCTACTAAATCTTTGTACTTTAAATGCCTCTCATCCATATGTCACAGCATTTCTTGTTTGGCTTGTATTTATTTTATGTTTTTTTTTAATGTGTGCTCTAACACAGTACAATTATATCTCATTCGATACATTCTTTAGCATGTAAAAAATTAATTTTATGTACTGCATAGGCATGATAGTGAGACATTATGTTGTTGAAAGTATGGAATAGGTACTGCTCTCATGATCTGTTTTTGCATATCTCTTTTTTATAGTGCCTGAGACCATTTTGTTTTGATTTTCAAATATATTCCTTCTATGTGGCTATTGTACTAATAGAATACTTCTCAAATGCTTTCTTAATGTCATCTCTGATATACTTCAGTGTAATAGATTATCTGAAAATTTGCAGTCCATAGAAATAACCAAATGCCATTATATTCCTTTTGTTATTGCTTTCACAAATTACAGAAAATGACTAGGAAATATTGTCCTGATTGAGGAAATATCATATGTTAATTTCACGAAAGACTTAAAAAGTTGGAATGACAATATTTTGTTTTGCTTAGAGCAGAAGACAGATCACTCCAACATTCTTTGCTTGAGTAAAAGAGAAAAAGCTCCTCCTGCGTAACGAGACCTGAATTTTATTCCTGGATCCTCCATTTGCTAGAGCCATATATTGGAAGGAACATTTTAAAATTGATTTTTCTTTTCTTATTTTGCTTTTAGTCTTTGGCCAAAACACATTAGACCTTGCATTTGCTTCACTTAGTAGCTTCACTAATTACAACAATATTGTTCAATAAAAGTGTAAACAATGGGTGGTACCATAGAGCTTGACATACTCCCTTATTTCTTAGGCTCATCCTGTGTTAGTGGGAATAACTTTGCATCATTTGGCTACTTTGTAGCCATTAATTTACTTTTTAGTTCCTGGAGGTTGTTTATTGGATTGGGAATTTTTTTGCTGGATATTTAAATACCACTGGACTAATTCTCAGCCTTTCTATTTGATCTCTATGGAACATATGGGAGGATTTGTTTTACAGTCTTCCCTCAGAATGTAATAATTTTTTCTCAATGCGTATATCTGGCATAGTGCTTTCCCTTCTTAAATGTGAATGAAATTTGGGCACTCTCCAAACCTAAACACACCCTAATTTCAAAAGCCACAGTCCCAAGGGCTCAATTCCTATTTACTGAGGAATTAAAGTCCTGTTAAACCACAAAGTTACTGTATACATCTTAGTGACCTTTTATAAACAAAGAAACCCACACCCCACAAAGACCCAAGCCCTTAATAATTTGTTTAATATCAGTAAGTATGAAGTTAGAAATACTTTGATACTGCAGCACTGTATGGTACAATCACATAGTTCTTACACATGATTGTGTAGTTTACTTTTTATGAAGTTGTTTAAATATGCATTGATAATCAACTGCATATTAAGATCTAGCCAATTTTAATATGAATGTATTATTATATAAACCTACTTGTGGAATAGTTACTTTAATGTGCTTTAACAAACTTCCTAATAACAGTGCTTTCAGGTGGTAGTTATAATTAGAGAGGGAGAAGACAGATAACATTCAGTGGAGTTGTCAGTTGTATGTATGTGGTTTGGCCATATTGATTGAGATGAAAAATACCCTTATTTGCAAATAAGTGAACATTTACTTTGAAAACAGGAAGTCTCTTAGCAGATGAAATTGTAGCTAAAGTATCACGGTTTGGAACAAGGTAAGCATGCTCATGCTTATGTCTTCACTATAATGTGAAAAAAAGTTATGTAAAAAATGGATTGAAAATTGTATCAGATGATTACCTTTGATCTCTGGCTTTGCCCTTTTCAAATTTCTTTACATCACACCATGGAATGCACATACTTTCTTAATATGAATCCTGGTAAATTGTCCACTCTGTCTCTATTCTTAAATTACTTTGGTCAGTGCTTTCAAAAACCTCAAAATTCCATTTGCAAGAGCCAATTGCACCCAGAAGCCTGAAGTGCATGCCTCTCCTCTGTCTCTAAAATACTAACCTTCTCTTCTGCTATTTCATGTGTGGGGTTTTGGGTTTTTTTTAAAAAAAAAAAGTATAAATTACAATGCAAGGTCTTAACATTTTTCTTCAAAGGCTATAGATTGTACCTGACTTCTGATCCATAACCAAGCTTCAAAGGAATATGATAGTTGTTACTAACCTGGGTATCATGGGAGATCCTCATTTCATTTCCTTTTGACAATATTCCTTAGACAAATTACTCAATGCTTTGGAAATACGTTAACATTAACTTTGAAAATCAAGTTGACAAAAAAATTCATCCTGAAATTAAAACGCATGTTTAAACTGATCTAAACTCAGAGCTGTTTCCTGATGGAAACTAAGGAGGAAAGGTAAATTTAATGTTGTAAAGTGGAAAAATGGCCCTTAGGAACTTTAGTAAGACCAAGTATAGAATATGTTTATGCTCTAGCAAAAGTGTTAAACTAAAGCACTGTATTTTTTGCTGTGACTTTTATCAGACTTATACTGTCTGATTTTAGATATAGTTCATATCAAATTCTGGTATATTATGCTATTTTGTTCAATTTAGATATAATAGCTAAAAGTGAAGGAAATAAATAGCAGTGACATTCAAAGAAGTCCTAAAATGATCAGATTAATGACTATCATGAGAAGTGTCTATTGAATCTGGTCTCTCTTCACACATACATTGGAGGGGTAATATAAGAGCTTATTTAAATATTACGTCTGCAAATTAGAGTACAGATAAATATTAACAGTAAAACTAACTGGTAAAAATCCTGAGAAACTATCTTTAATAATCCTGTGCAGAAGCTGTATCAGCCTTATTCGTTCTCTACCATAATTTAAAATACACATGAATCAGAATTCAGGATGCTAAAGACAAAATTAGTGACTTGAAACTCAGATTTGATTCTGAACTTGCACCATATACTTGGGCCTCATGGCTACGGTGAAGAGTGTAAGCTGTATCTCTTGAGTTTTGTTCAGGCCTACACGAGTGGATCATGCTTAGCTTTTGTATCATTGCCAGTTGTTATTTCTTCGCATACACAGTCTGCTGGAAATAATATAACTTAATTTGCAAACTGTTAGTATGAGAACTTGTTTACTTTTACAAAAAAAACTTGCTTACAATTTACAAGTGTAAATTGAATACATGAGGTTTTTGAAGTGTTAAGTTGAATAAGTAAAATAGATGTTCCTATAAAGTCATACAATTTGCATATCTGACCTCTGTGACTCTGATGATGTGACTACTGGAACAATGCTACCTCTCTTGTGATCATTCTGATTTCTAAAACCTGTAGATTTTATCCATTGCCAAAGAGCTTTTGCTGATTTGAAGAGAAATTGAAGTTTTCTTTTTCTGTTAACTTTCCACTGAATAGGATTACTCTAGATGAAGTGAAGAAATCTCCCATTTACACCTGTTTCCTAACAAAACCAAAAGCAAATCAACAGTACCTACAATATTTAAGTGGAAATTAGTTATATCTTCCCTATTCTTCACCCTGTGTCTGGATGATTCTTCTAAAACTAAAAATTTATGCAATTTTCTGATCTTATTATGGTGAAAAGTTCTTTCTCCTCATGCTAGAATTATAAAAGCAGAATTTACTACTATAAGTATATTTCTGTGCCCTATGCCTATTACCTTGACAGAAACATTAAGTAGAAAAGTACCCCAGTTTGTTTTCTCCCACTGAAGTGATACTGCAATCAGGAATTCAGGAAACTGGGTGTTACGGATGGGCCACTGCCAGTAAACTAAAATAAAAACTGGTAAATTAGTCTTTGTCCTTGTTAAATAGGCATCAAAAAAGGCATGACACTGTATATACAAATAGATCAGGGAAGGATGAAGCAATTCAAGGGAAGTGGTTATTCTCCCCTTCTCAGCACATCTAGAGTGCTGTGTCCACTTCTGACCTCTCCAGTGCAAGAGACAAACATATTGGAGTGAGTTTAGTGAAGAGCCACAATGATTAAAGGCTTGGAGAATGTATCATACAAGGAGAGGCTGAGAGGGCTCAGCTTGTTCAGCCTGGACAAGTGAAAGTAGAGGTGGATCTTACCAGTGTGTACAAATTCCTGATTGAGGAGAGGAAGTAAAGACCACAGAGCTAGACTCGGTGATGCCCACAATCAAAACAAGAGGTACCGTGCCTCTTGAAACTGATAACTTGGAAATCCCATTTAAAAATACAAACTGCAAGGGTGTCGAAACAGTAGAATACACTGCCTAGAGAGGTCATTTAGTATCTCCATCCTTGGAGATACTAAAAACCAGGCTTGACACAATACTGAGCAACCTGCTCTAGCTGCCTCTGCCTTATACCAGAAGGTTCAGCTAGACAATCTCCAGAAGTTCCTTCAAACCTCAACTTTTCTAGTAATCTGTGATACAGATACTGCTATCATTATAATTTCTTAGTGTCAAAACCGAAGTTTATTGCTGATAAGAAAGAAAGAAAATTTTTGAAATATTTCCTATTTAGAATTTTTTTAAAAATAATAATGGTATACATAATAATACATATAATTAGACTACTTAAGAAAATATGACCTTTAAAGAACATCCACAGACATGCTGGCTAAATATTAATATGTGTAGTATTCTAGACAGATGGCCTTGTAGTCATTTCCAGACTTCCTGAATTACTTGAAGCAATCAGAGAAATTCCAAAGTGCTTTTTCTCTGAGTGACTCTTCAATTTCTTCAACAATGTTTTCTCCCTTTGACATACAAGGGTGTTCAGCAGCCTCAGAACTGTCCAAACCTGACTTTCTTGTTTCAGGTTGCTGATGCAACTGTGTCAGTATTGTTTTGAAATAGTTCCATATCTCTTGTGCTAATTGTGCAAAAGCATGTAAGAAAGAGAGCATATGCAGCCCGTCTTTTGCTTTGTCATTATTTAACTAGTTAAAATATAATTTTCTACTGTTATCTTCAAGTTTTGTGGTGGAGTAAGTAAAAAAAAAAAGTGTAATGTTTTCTTAAAGGAGTAAAGGTAGATTTATATATTTTTATATATATACACACATATATATATATATATATACACTTACTTCTCTTTTCATTCCTGCATAGATTCACGTTTTGACTCTATTTTAAAAACCACTATGGATGTCAAAAGAAGGGTCAGAAAGAAATTTCTGCTCCACTTTTATTCCTTTCCATGCCATTCCATTTTCCAGTTACTGCAGCTGGAAAAAATAATTTCTCTGTAGCATGGAACATGGAAAGAAGTGAGGCTCTGTTTCTTTTGATTAGAATATTGAAGAAAAGACCGCACAATGTGCCACAGAGTTCTCCAAGAAGCTAGGCAGTTTACATGTAATTGTTTTGACTTATTAAGATAAAAATGAAATTCCTTTTACTCCAAAGAATTATTCAGTAGTTTTCATATAAATCAACTATTTTTTGTTATTCCATAGTGTTTTCCAAACACCAAATAAAAATTTAAATTACACTAAACACTATAAACTTATTTTTATTTAGTTTAAAAAAGATATTACTTAAATATATATTTAAAGATTGGATTGCATTGAAATGCAACCCAATGGATTTGGAAAAAGAAATACAACTCAAGAAGAGTGTTCGTTGATCCAAAGACTTCGTAAATGACCAGAGAAAAGGAATTGAGAATGAAGATTATTGTCTCAGTGCATGATTGAATTAATACATCTTTTGCAGATTACTAGTAGTCAATAATATTATTTGGAAGATATTCTGTTTTCAATCAGACGTATTTATACTTAAAATCCGTCTATGGACTAAGTAGTTTTACCATAAGCAGATGTTAGAAGAAAAAGAAGAATCTATGAACAAGATTTGCTAAAAGGGTATCTATATTTGTGTTGTTTGTCTAAGCTTTTAATTAACACTTTTTAATTACTTTTTCTCTTTTTTTTTTTTCCAGAGAGCACAATCAGATGAGTTAGAAAAAATTGAAAAGCATAGCAAGGCATCAAAGGAAAAGGAAAATGCCAAATCTTTGGATAAGCCTGAACAGTAAGAATATATAAAATACAAAATAAGTTTTGCTGCCTTCTGAAAACTTTACCTTCTATGGTGAACTATCTAGAGAAGTTACAAAAGAAACAATACTGTATCTCTACTGACTCATAATTTTCTTTAATCGCTCTTACAGGTTCCTCTATGAACTCTCACTAATTCCCAACTTTTCAGAACGTGTGTTTTGCATCCTGTTCCAATCAACATTTTCAGAAAGCATTTCTTCAATCCACCGCAAACTTGAATTGTTACAGAAACTCTGTGAGGTGAGTTGTGCTTTGTGAAAAGGCAGTAATAAATTTATTATCTTTACTCTTGTTAAGATGTACTTTCATATTTCAAAAGTATTCTCATTATTTACTTTAAGTACTCATTAAATCTGAAGCATAGCAGAATAGGACATTTTATGATTGTACTTCAACATCAAAGTGAATTTTAAGATTAGATTTTGGTACTGAACTATATCATGGTTTTACATCAATGTACATAATTCTCTTCATAGTGACCATATCACTCCTTTCCAAATGAATGCCATTTCAGTCCACCTTGTGTGTGCTTGGATTCTGGAAGTGTGCAACTCAATAGTATCTCTGATATCTAAAATCAGTTATAGCAATGTTGTCTCTATCTAGAAGAGATAACTGGAATTTTGTGTTCCCATGCAAAAGAAACACATGGCTTTAAAATGCGGATTTAATCAGTATTTTCATAACTGAAAACTATTTGAAATATTTTTATTGTTTTACCATTTAGTATTGGGGTTCTCATTTGACTGATAAAATGTTTAAGGTGTTTGATATGGCCTTTTTATGAACTTCTCTCCTAAAGAATTCTCTCCTAAATTAAATATACTACTCAATATCAGCAACAATTAAGGACTTACTGTTTTATTGTTCTCAACACATCATCTCTGAAAATATTGTATAGATTTACTATGTTTTTAAATCTTCATTTTGAAGATAATAGTATCTATTCACAAAAAACTATATATTATTCTAACTGTTGCAGTAGAAGATTGTTAATTCCTTGTGTTTGAGACTTTATACAAGTATTGTTTCTAAACACAGTAACAAGAAATATACTTGTCAGTAATACTGCTAACTGTAAATATTATTGTGAGTTAGAACAGGAAACAACTTCTTTCTGTTTTGTAGACTTTGAAAAATGGATCGGGAGTTATGCGGGTCCTGGGTTTGGTTCTTGCCTTTGGAAATTACATGAATGGTGGAAACAGGACACGAGGACAGGCTGATGGATTTGGACTAGATATCCTGCCAAAACTGAAAGATGTCAAGAGCAGTGTAAGTTGATTCTAGGCTTCCTGTGGGCCTGAGGATGTTAGATTTTCAGAAAATTACTCAGTTTCAGAGTAAATGATGTGAAAGTTATGAAGGCATGTCAAAAGGAATTTTTTGGTCACTACATATAGCTGATCACACTTCTAGATTCTGATGAATTTCTATAAAAATATGAGCATGAACTGTCTCACTTTTACTTTACAAACAACAATATGTCAAATGATGTGGTAGTTTCTGATATATATTTGACTTCGAGTAGACTACATAGTTCTAAGTTTTCCTGTATTCAGAAGCAGTACTTGCACTTGAAAGGTTTATTACAGAAACAGTTGTAAAAGAAAAGTTAAAATTCTCAATTGACTAATTTCACACTGGTTTAAAATGTTTGTGAGAGAAATGTAATTGTGAAAATGATTGAATAAGTGTCTGGAGCATTTAGGATAAACCAAAATGCATCCTGTATCTACATTGTGATTATGTTTCATATTGGACTATGGAACCATCCAAGTAAAGGGTGATCGCAGCAAATACTTGAATTAAAATTTGTATGATCTATTCATTTGGGTTAGGAAAATAAGTAGGCTTGTTTCTTGTTCAGTGATAAACTGAAGCTTTTGTGTGTTACCAGCAATTTTTTTTTTTTTTTTACTTTGGTTATTCAGATTGGAGCTGTATTCAAATATTTGCTTTTGTTTACAAGGAAAAAATAATCTTTTAGTCTCTATGACCATGATGAAAAGACTCATCTGAATGTGGAAAGTGGTAAGAGAAAGGCTGTAGTAGTACTTTTTGAGGCTTTACATTGATCCCTACATCTTTCTAGTGAGTCACTGTCAACATCTGTGGTTCTGAAAGTGGCAGAAAAAGAAATGGTTGTTCCCCTGCTTGGTCACTCACTAAATATACATGCTTTAGCTGCTTGGCTTGGGTAATGTGAGCAGACTGTTGTTTATCCTGAGTTGAGAGACTGTGTGAGGCATTTGTTTTGAAAGGAGTGGAGGAACATTATTCTATCATGTTGATTTATTTGGTAAACCGAGGGTGTATGAATGAAACTTTAGTATGATGTATTTGGAGCATTAGCTGAACTTTCTGATAGTCCATAGAGAAAGGGTATGTGAACCGCTGCTACACCTTGACGCACACAAGTCCATGAGGCTAGATGGGACAGAGACTATTGAGGTTGCTGATGGAAGTGCTCACTAAGACACTTTCCATCATCTGCCAGCAATCCTGGCTAACCAGGGAGGTCCCAGTTGACTGCAGATTAACAAGTGTGACACCTATCTACAAGAAGGGCTGGAAGGAGGATCCTGGGAACTATAGGTCCGTCCACCTGACCTTGATGCTGAGGAAGGTTATGGAACAAGTCATCCTGAACACGGTCATGAGATACATACAGGACAAGCAAGGGTTCAGGCCCAGTCAGCGTGGCTTTATGAAGCGCAGGTCCTGCTTGGCTACTCAGATCTCTTTCCACAAGATCACTTGCTTAGTAGATTAGGGAAAGACTCTGGATATTGTCTACCTGGACTTTAGTAAAGCCTTCAACACCATGTCCCACAGCATCCTCCTGGAGAAACCAGCTGCCCATGGCTTAGATGAATGCACTCTTCATTGGGTGGAACACTAGCTGAATGGTGAGACCCAGATAGTGGTCATGAATGGACTTAATCCAGTTGGCAGCCAGTCACCAACAGTGTTCTCCAGGGCTCAATGTTGGATCCTGCACCGTTTAAAAATATCTTTACCAAGGATCTGGATGAGGAGATTGAGTGAACCTTCAGTAAGTTAACAGATGATCTGAAGCTAAATGGAAGTATAGATTTGCTTGAAAGCAGGAAGGCCTTTGAGAGGAACCTGGACAGGTTGGATCAGTGGTCTGAGGCCAATTTTAACAAGGGCAAGTGCTGGGTCCTGTACCTGGGCCAAAACAACCCTATGCAGCACCACAGCCTTGGGGATGTGTAACTGGAAAGCTGTCCTGTGGAAAAGGACCTGGAAGTGTTGGTCAACAGTGAGCTAAACAGGAACCAGCAGTGTGCCCAGGTGGCCAAGAAGGCCAATGGCATCTTGGCTTGTATCAGAAGTAGTGTGACCAGCAGAACCAACAAAATGATTGTCCTATTGGATTCAGCGCTGGTGAGGCCACGTCTTGAATGCTGTCTTCAGTTTTGGGCCCCTCACTACAAGAAGGACATTGAGATGATAAACTGTGTCCAGACATGAGCAACAAAGCTGGGAAAAGGTCTGGAGAACAAGTCTTATGAGGTGCAGCTGATAGGCCTGGGGATGTTTAGTCTGGAGAAGAGGAGGCTGAGTACATGAGTACTCTCTACAACTAATTGAAAGAAGTTTGCAGTGAGATGGAAGTCAATCTCTTCTCCCAAGTAACAAGTGATAGACAAAAGGACAAAAGGAAATGACCTCAAGTTGCACCAGGGGAGATTTAGGTTGGAGATTGGGAAGAACTTTTTCAGTAGGAAGTTTGTTAGACATTGGAGGAGTATGCCCAGGAAGGTAATGGAGTCAGCATCCTTGGAGATATTTAAAAGATATCTAGATGAGGTGCTTAAGGACCTCAAGCGATAGGCTTGTCAGTGTTAGGTTAGTGGCTGGACTTGATCTTAAGGTTCTTTTCCAACCAAAATGATTCTACCATTTTATGATGTAGGTACATTAAATTTGGTTTGGTGACTCAAGTCTTTAGTGTCTAATTTGCTGGAAATATTTGGATCCTTAATCTTGCAATTGCAAGATACATCTTTAGTTTATTTGCTGCTGATCAGTCAGATAAATTATTACAAAATAGTTTTTTGAAACTTTCTGAAAATGGAATCCTGTCAAAAATCTTCTTTGAATCAAAGATTTTCTGCTGAAGTTTCATTACAGAGGCTACTCAGGGGAAAGAATAAGAAAGTTCCTCCAAAGACATAAAGGTCCCAACCCTAAATGTTCTGTGATTCTGTGTGATCTTTCTCTTCTTTAACGATGAAATGATATTTCAGTGTGGACAAATTTCATTTTATTTACGTGATGGAACCAAATTAGCATTTTTCTTTTCTTGATGCTAACTATCTCATTTACTTGAACTGTAATTTCTCAGTTGTTTTTTTTTTTTCAGTGAGTTTCCATAACCCAGCAAACTTTATTCTCTTCCATGCAGGATAACAGCAGAAGTCTTCTATCTTACATTGTCTCATACTATTTACGTAATTTTGATGAGGTGAGTGAGATGGATGGGCCCAGAGAGTGTTGGGGAATAGAGTTAAATCCACTTGGCAGCTAGTCACCAGTGGTGTTCCCCATGGCTCAATGTTGAGGCCCATTTTGTTTAACATCTTTATCAGTAATTTGGGTGAGGGGATTGAGTGTACCCTCAGTAAATTTGCTGATGATACCAAGCTGGGCAAGTATGTAGATCTGCTTGAGGACAGGAAGGCTATTCAGAGTGATCTGGACAGACTGGATAGATGGGCTGATACCAATTGTATGAGGTTCAACAAAGTCAAATTCCAGGTCCTCTACTTGGACTGCGAAAGCCCATTGCAGCGCTACAGGTTTAGGAGTGAGTGGCTGGAAAGCTGTCCAGAGGAAAAGCATCTGCGGGTGTTGATCGACAATCACCATCCCTGGATGTGTTTGAGAGATGTGTAGATAAGGTGCTCAGGAATATGGTTTATTGGTNGTTCCTCCAAAGACATAAAGGTCCCAACCCTAAATGTTCTGTGATTCTGTGTGATCTTTCTCTTCTTTAACGATGAAATGATATTTCAGTGTGGACAAATTTCATTTTATTTACGTGATGGAACCAAATTAGCATTTTTCTTTTCTTGATGCTAACTATCTCATTTACTTGAACTGTAATTTCTCAGTTGTTTTTTTTTTTTTCAGTGAGTTTCCATAACCCAGCAAACTTTATTCTCTTCCATGCAGGATAACAGCAGAAGTCTTCTATCTTACATTGTCTCATACTATTTACGTAATTTTGATGAGGTGAGTGAGATGGATGGGCCCAGAGAGTGTTGGGGAATAGAGTTAAATCCACTTGGCAGCTAGTCACCAGTGGTGTTCCCCATGGCTCAATGTTGAGGCCCATTTTGTTTAACATCTTTATCAGTAATTTGGGTGAGGGGATTGAGTGTACCCTCAGTAAATTTGCTGATGATACCAAGCTGGGCAAGTATGTAGATCTGCTTGAGGACAGGAAGGCTATTCAGAGTGATCTGGACAGACTGGATAGATGGGCTGATACCAATTGTATGAGGTTCAACAAAGTCAAATTCCAGGTCCTCTACTTGGACTGCGAAAGCCCATTGCAGCGCTACAGGTTTAGGAGTGAGTGGCTGGAAAGCTGTCCAGAGGAAAAGCATCTGCGGGTGTTGATCGACAATCACCATCCCTGGATGTGTTTGAGAGATGTGTAGATAAGGTGCTCAGGAATATGGTTTATTGGTGGGGTTGACTGTGTTAAGTTAGTGGTTGGACTTGGTGATCTTAAAGATCTTTTTCGACCGAAATGATTCTATGAGCTATGCTCTTGAAATTCAAGGTTCAAAAAATCAGTTTACTAGATTTGCTTCTATGGGACAAGATGAGGATATCTACGCAAATATTCTTAGTACTTTCAGATTTTAATTTTCATATATAAAAAAATGTAATGAGGACTATGTAACTCTTGATTCTTGTTTTTTGAAAGGATGCTGGAAAAGAACAATGCATCTTTCCTCTTCCAGACCCACAAGATCTCTTCCAGGCTTCACAAATGAAGTTTGAAGACTTTCAAAAAGATCTCCAAAAAACGAAGAAAGATTTGCGAGGTACTGAATCTAGATTAAGTGCTAACTATGTGTTACAAGCAGATCCCTTTTATTATTGTTTGCATCATTTTGATAAATTCCAGAGGACAGTGTAAAAGTCGTTGTGTATTTTTGACTCTTCATTTACAATTTTCTTTCCTGAATTTGCTTTTTCAGAGCCATTTAAACAATAATTCATAATTTTCTGTATGTAACCTGGAAGAAGTTATTGAAACGAACAACAGAAAACCAGTTTGGTTAAATGTTTTTTTTCAAACCAAAATAAAATAACTTTTTTTTTCCCCCTCAAACTGATTTAAACAAGCCCTTCCACGTAAAAAAAGAATTGCAAAGTGTTGGACCATGATGAAGAAAAAGGTTGATCATCAGGTCCAAATCCTGTGTAGCAGATATTATATATAGCACATTGTTAAAACAGTTGAAAAAACATAAATTTGCTAAAACAATAATACGCAAAGGCAGTATTTTTTCTCCTGTATGTGGAATAGTTTCTTCAAATGAACTCAACAAGCTTCAAATAAGATATTGGCTGGAATTTAATAAAGAACATGTATCACACATAATACATTCCCTAATAATATTGGGAACTAAATAAAGTTGGCATGAATGGTGGCTGATATCTGTGAACTTAAATATTTTTGTGATAAGTCTCTGCTAAACTGGCCAGTTACATACTATTATGTTAAATCTTGAAGAGAAGGATTCAAATCAAGCAGCCAAAGGAACTGGTGCCTTGCATCTAGAAATTGAGGAATAATTTGGAAAGCCATTTAGTGCCTGAACAACCTAGAATGGAAGGTTCTCTTTTAAAACAAAAACATGACATAGTTATCAAATGATCTCTGTCTTTCACTTCCTGCCTCTATAAAGTTTTCTGCTTGGATGTTTTAAAATTTATTTTAGCCATTTTTCAGTAATATATAGTTATATAAAGATCACTTAGTGTGATACAGAGGAATGAACTGAAACACCATCTATTTACTGTCCTGAACAATCTAGGGGGGAAAAATCTCACAGTTTAGCTGGGAAAACTTATAACTATACTTCTTACAACTTTCAGATAGTCTGAAGGATGATCTCCAAGCTTGCACATTGAGAAGATATTTAGATCTGAAAAATTTAGGAACACTTGTGAATATCCGTGGGGGCAGATATTATTCCTCAAAGTTCACAAAAAATGTTTTTTATATAGACGAATGGTTAAATATTTTTAGATCAAGGTTGAAATTTGCTCACAGACATAAATCTCTTAAAGAATAAATCCACACTGTGTAGTGATCAAAGCAGGAGTTCTGTAAAAATGGACATTACATGCTTTGCTCTGCCATCTAACTGCAGTAGAATTCTTTCTGTGCTTCCAATCCAGCTGCAAAAATGAAGTCTCTGCTGCCAGTCTGTTCTGTAGTTAATGACACTGAAGAGTAACTGCAGCTAATTTTACTCTTTCCCTATTCCCTTTGGTAAAAATTTTTCTGGGGACAGCATGGACCCTTTTCTTCATCCTCTCCTAGATATGAAGCGGCAATTTCTATACCAGTCTGCAATCACATTCATGACTTCTTATCGACCTTAGGTGATGCAAATGCTTTGTGTTGGCTCTCTTTTCCAAAGAAAAGTGTCACCCTATATTATAAATATTTTGTGTTTAAAAATTTATGACTGCAAGAACATTCATTAAAAATTTTGTAATTATTGTAATGCTTTCAGTGAGACAGGCTAGACAAATTTAATAGCAGTGTTTTTAAAATAGAGGACAAGTTTTATCTAAATGGATAAAATTACTTCAAAGTGTTTTTTCTCTGCAATTAGTTTAAGTACACTATGAGATTTGTTAATGTGCATCTGGAATCTCATAAGTTACCAGAGCTAGCAAGAGCCTCCCTAAATATCTGAGCAGGAAGAGGGCTGCAAGATGCAGAGAAAATTCTGAAAAAATCCTAAATATGATCCTCTCCTTTTGAAGTTAGTGAAACTAAATGAATATTACATATTCCTGGGAAATATTGAATATAAAGCCATAGAAATAGATGTCCATGAAAGCATTCCAGTTTTATACTGAGATGTGGACCATAACCCTGGACTTTTTTCATCAGTAACTAGAAAATTTCATGAGAGGATTTCACCATTTATAGGGAATGAGAGTGTTTGTTTTGTTCTTTATAATTTAAAACTGGCATGATTAACATTTATGCAGACAGTATCACCAGTTTAAGGATATTTTGTTAATTTTAGTTTCAAATACCATGCAAACCATGAGATCACATTTAGTACAGTCTGGGAAGGTAATATTGGTTCATGCAGGAATGAAAGCTTCTGAAGATATTTTATTTCTGTCTTAAAAAATTTTCTATGACCATTAATCAGAGGTAAACTTCATCTCAGAAGGATCCTTTCAGAAATTTATGGGACTGCTTAAAAACAACAAAAAACCTCACAAAATAGAGGAAGATTGCTATAAAAAATATATTAAAAAAATGTTTTGTAACCATAACAATTGCAGTTCATTCAAGCAATGCTGTATGTTTCCATTTAAATGTGTTAGTAGCATACAGAGAGACTGGCAGTTGTAAGTAATGTTATTTTTCTGTAAAATAATTTTGTTGTCAGGCTCTTTCACAGTTCTGAGCTTAGGCTTATATTTATATTAAAGGATTGCTGATTGCTTAAAAAGAAAAAGTACTCATGATGTTCAAACCTTTCTGCTTGCTTTCCTTTTGACTGTGAAAGCTGTCTGTGTTTAAGGTTTTATGAATTGTGTACATTGCAGTTTGTAAATATTGGAAATTAAAGACTCTTCTAAGATTTTAAATTAAAAATGTAAGTCCAAATAACTTTCAGAAAACATGTTGTGTGCCTGATTCAAGTGGAAACTACGCTAGCCATGTCGTATTGAACTTTTGAATTGTTTAGTTTTGGTTTTGTTTTTTAAAATAATATAGACTCCAGGGATGCAATTTATGTACTGTGTGATTTTTTTTGTGTGTTTTTTTTGAGTTTTTTTTAAGATAGAAGACCAAAGAAGGGGTAGATCCTTTCACTAACAAACCAAGTGAGTTTGGCTCCATCTGTTGCTCCTGGATTTCACAGCTCTCCAGGATTCTCACTTTAGCCTTTTTTACTGCAATGACATATAGTTTGTTAAGCAACTTGATCTGCTTTTGATCTCTCCTGGCTGTCAGCAACATCCCTTGATGCAGTCATGCCAAGCAATGGTTTCTATTCTTATGTCATTCCTCAGAAGAAACTTTAGTACTTGCCACATGACTTGAGTCAACTCACCATGTAAAGAAAATTGAGCATTCAGGGTCAAAAGAGCAGTGTGTGACTCTCACTGATTAGGACCCATGTTGTATGTCTATTATTATCAGTGTATTTTTCTAGACAGTTCAGAATGCTAGAGGTGGGGCAGAAAGGTGTGAAAAATGTGTATTGAATCAGTTAATGTTTTAATTTTCCTGTCCTGACACTCTCTGGAGATACAATTCTGGTTTAGGAAAATGTTCGATTTGTGGACCATGAAATTCTTCAAGATATATTTAATTTAAGAAAGAGCTAGGACACTAAAATAGCTATGAGAGTTACAGAATTTATTAAGCAGTTGTGGCAAGTTAAAACTGTTTAGAAGCTGTTCTTTGGCTACACATTAACATTTTAGCTTTACAATGGTAAGTTTATTCAAATCAAAAACTAATTCATTATTTGTCACTTAATGCAAAACTTTCATGAAGTTCAGCTAAAAGGGCATTCAATGTCAGGCAGAAAATAAATCTGACTAGTAGAATTCTGAAGGAAAGAATAATGTTGTATCATATAAACTGTTGTAAAATCAAATGGAAGTCAGTACTTGTTTATATGTCCTCATGCTTAATCTTTGATTGAAAACCGAATACAAGTAATAATTGTGATAAATTCCTACTTTTTTGTGGTGATTATTTCTTTTCCTATCATGAGTGTTTACAACTCCTTGAAAAGTCTCTGTTGATAAGAAGCTAGGCTGTGTGGCCCAGTACATCTCTCTGATTTGGAATAAATGTGACTGTGAATGTTTACAAAGTATTAAGCATTTGCAGAACTCTCTGTATTTTAAAAAGTATGTTCTAAGGAAAGGCCCACAATAACTTGGAAAAATAAACATTCTCTATTTTTCCTGTGATTCTTACAGTGACCTAAAATTGTCTGTTCAGCTTGGATCTGCTAGTTGTGGAGATGGTATGTGCTCTCGAGTTTAAGACACACTGTGTAAATCAGAGCATTGGAAATACCGTATTGTGCAATAAAAAGACTTTTAGAAGTTATATTTAGGGTGATGTCACTGTGGGATTGAGTCAGATTGGGATAGTTCTAGCCACGTGCTTTGACCCCTTACTATTCTTTCTCACATACTTATCTTCTAAATATTTGGCTTTTGACAAATTATTCATCTTGTCTAAGTAGTGGTTACTCCTAACACCTGAAAAGAGTGCAGTATTTTGAGATGGAATTTTCCTCTCCTGGCCAATTCTGTGTCTGAGGTGCATAGATTAATTTGCAAAGTAAGATTGCATCCAGTTGTTCTTTCATATTAACATTGATGTTTGTAGGCTACAAAAATAAAATGCATCATTCTATTTGCACATCATCTCCTTTCTCTTATGCACTTACATGCTTGTATCTTTTCATATTCACAAGATTCTTTGTTTTTATCACAGTTATGACTATGGGGCTCAGACTTGCTTAACAGTTCAATGTCACTTCTTCATCAGGAACAGAAGCATTATTAATTTCAATTAATAAAAGTTAAGCAGACTGAGTCATTTCAGATCCCACTACAGATGACACAAAAGGAAAGGATTGCTCTCCTAAAATTGATTGTCCTTTCCTAAAATTGAGTACTATTCTGCTGATCTGTCTTTTAAATAACTGAAGTTCAATAAAATTACTTCCATCCTAAGAGATTTACCAAAAATATGATTGTTTTGGTTTTTTTGTTTCCTTTTTTAAAATCTGATACCACATTGGTTGTCCAAGTTGTTTCAAGAGCAGGAAGCCAGGAGCTGGAATAGAGAATAGAGAGAACTGAAATGGAGAAAAAATTGTATTCTTAGAGAGTTTGAATTCATTGCCTCATCAAAAACTTTCTGTTTTGAGATATTTTGAAGTGCTGTGTTTCTGTTTTCTCTATCAGTAGTTTTGATATAAATAGGAATGAAGATTTTTCACTATTAAGAAATAGATTTTTTTTTTCCCTTATACAACCAGTAGATCTGTATTCTTATGAAAAGTTGCCTTTGGTCTTTTATAATAAAATGCTAAGCTTCTTAAAGTAATTATTAATGAAATAATACAGCAACACATGGTTTTGACCAATCCTGCTGCTATCTGTACAGTCTACCTTTACAGAAACAAAAATTGTTTTAATTAAACTTGCTCAACCGCTGTACAGCCACAAATTCTATTTGTTTGTTCAGCTGTCACTGAAAGGGTTAATTGCTGCAACTATGTAGTATGCAGACTTCTAAACCTAAACCAGATGTAAACTAAAGCCAGGCTTTCAGTCAATCTGTGAGTCATATTTTAATGTCCTTAAAACTCCAAACAAGGAGCTGTCTATGGAAGTCCTTGAAGACTCAGCAGTTCTTAGTGTAAGCCTTTAAAGTTAATAAAATAAATAATTTTTTTAAAATGTTGAGCTTGTTCTACACTTAGAGTGGAGTTCATCACAGTTTGTCTTATGATGAGGCTAGTCGTGCTTCCTTTAAAATCACGGGTTGCAGTTGTAAGGAATCCAGAAAGCACTGAGGATGTTGTGAAAACACTGATTATGCTGTTACATACTTTTCAAGCAAATAGGACACAGATACATCTCTTGTTGTAGTCTAAGTGTGTAGAACCTCGGAAAATTAAGACATAATTTTCCTTAAAGACTTAAAAATGTATAGCCTATCAAATGTCAGGGCAAATTGTTCTCTCAATACCTTGAACAGTCTTGAAAATCCACATAAATTCTATAGCACTTCCATAGATAAGTATGTGGTTTCAGAAGTGGTTAGCTAAAACAGTCTAATGGATATGTTAATTATTCATCCAAGATATAGTTTTCTGCTTGCTTTCCTTATTGGATTTTTCGATAGGTTGTTTTTAGTTGCTTTTTGTTTAGGTTGTATTTGTTTTGGGTGGGTTTTTTTTGCTTTTGGAGGATTTTTTAAAATGTTTTAAGGGGATTTGAAAGAAAAATCATGCTGCCCATTGTTATCCTGTGCAAAGATAATATAGTAATCCTGAAGAGCAACTGATCACCTGCTCACACATTTTGTTCTAGAAGACGTATTTTAGGATTAGAAGAGATTTCTACTTCCAAGAGCCAAAATTTACCATCAAACAGAACTAGACAGAAAACATGCATTAAAAATGATATTTTGAATTTTGAAAACATATTTTAGCCTTCTTAAAAAGTAAACCAACTATTTTTGGTAATGAAAATGAACACAGCTTAATTCATATACCAGAATTGCTTACTGAAAGTGTTACTACAATGCATAGAATGTTTTGTGACTCTTCTTTCCCCTTCCTATATACGTCTCTTAATCAATGTTTGCTGTTATGAAACTTTAAATGGTTTCAGTATACTGACCTAAAATAGAAAAAAAGTCTAACACAGTAGCTTGAAAACGGCAATTAAAAGGCAATTATTTGCATTTTAACATGGAAACAGAGAATGAGATATAAAACTTGAGATACTGGTAGAGCTGGAATTGCTTTTTTTTTTTTTTAATTTCCTGAAATTTCTAAACTGATTTGGAATATAAGTTTTCTCGTTACTTTCCAGGTCTAGGAGCATTTGAGAAATCTGTGTGTGTATGGGCAAAAAGCTACCAGTTTAACTTGCCCAACATTTAGAAGGTCTTTCCACAAGAATCCGTTTGTATTGTTTCTCTAGAAAATCACATACAGTCCTTAGCAGTGTATAATCGTAGAATCATAGAATGGCAGGGTTGGAAGGGTCCTTTAGAGATCATCTAGTCCAACCTCCCTGCAGAAGCAGATTCACCTAGGTCAGGTCACATAGGAACATGTCCAGGCATGTCTTGAAGACCTCCAAGGAAGGAGACTCCACAACCCCTCTGGGCAACCTGTTCCACTGCTCGGTCACCCTCACAGCGAAATAGTTTTTTCTTATATTTAAGTGGAACTTTTTGTGTTCCAGCTTCATCCCATTACCCCTTGTCCTGTTGCTAGCTACAACAGAAAAAAGGAATGTCTCAACCTCCTGACCCCCGGCCATTTAGATATTTGTAAATTTTGCTCAATTGACATATTGCTTACATGTTAAAGGTGTTTTCAAGGGTTGGAGAAGAGGTGTCTCTACCCATGTCAGCTTCTGCTAAGGATTTGAAATCTGTGTAAGGTATAAGATCAGTGCACGCGAACTACAGTGAATTGAAACCTTCACCTTACTGCAAAGCAATATGAAGAGGATTTTCTCTATCTTTATTCCTGTTAGAGAAATTCCACGTTATGCAATAAGCTTCTACACATTGCTTAGGTTTCATAACTGCCTATGTGGCTTTCGTTTGTGTTGCCTTGAATACTTTTCCATTCTTTCATTATGAGAAATTATAAAATCTTCTTAAAGAAAACTGAATTTAGGAAAACACTAGCTTTGTTTAAGTTTTTCAGTTGTGCATACCTCTCTCAAGATGAGACAATACCTGAATGTGTAAGAATAGAGATGCATAAAAGAGCAGGCTTTGAGTCTGTTTTCAAAAAAACGACAAGCTTTTGTTTCAGACAAAACTTTTACAAACTTTTCACAGCAGCTCCGCTTTGCCAAAATAGTTCTTCGATATCTAGCATATTTAGCTGAGCTGTTGCACGGAGAGAAATGTGTTTGGGTATGAAGCTGAGGAAAAAATAACCAAATATAGAAGGCTTGATATTCTCACATACTTGTTTGGTTGTGGTTTTTTTGCATGTTTTACTTCCAAATTGCTTTGTTTTTTACAAGTTATTAAATACTCTTCTGATCTAAACATTTACTCAGTGCTTACTCTTCCACCCAGACACAAAAAAAAGTGCCATATAGTGTTTTGTGTTCTTCCGTATGATTAGCACTTTAATTTCGTCAGTTACAGTGAGGAATAATAATATCTCATCCAAACAGTGGGATTTTATACTCTAATGACAAATTATAGGACATGATAAATGAGTTCTATATCCAACATGTTATGCAGGGAGACCACAAGTCTTGTCTTGGTTCTCTGGAGAAATGGGAAACTTAGGAAGAGCTTACTGGTCTGTTGATTCTTAATGAAGAAAACATTCAATGAACTAGTTTAAGTATCATAATACTGATCATGTCAGAATTTGTCTTACTATTACAAGCTGGATGCAACATATCTTACTTTCTATAAATAAAAAAAGTTTTTGTGGTTTTGTTTTGTTTTTTTCATCTGTGTTTTCTTTTGGATTTTAAATGATTTGGACATAATTTGTAATTCAGGAATAGAGTAACAATGGATCTGAACTGGTATTCTTCTGAACATCACTGACTTTAGCCTTTAAAAGACGGAAGGGGACGACACACAAACAAATGCCACCTTAAGCTGAAGAAACAAAGCTATCATTAACTACACTCCCTTTCCCTCAGCCCGTATATATGCACAATCAAATCAAACATGGAAATGCTTCTAGTACCTGAATGGCTAAAGAACAGACATTACATTCCAAGAGTTAAATGTTACATGTTTTTCTTTTCCATAGCAAGTGAAGTATAAAGGATACTATATCCTTGCATTTCCTTATTGACTTTGAAAAGAGATTCCTTCAAGATATTGACATGCATATAGGCTAAGATTTTTGATCTGTATAGATCTATACTTCTCTCAAATCAACTGAGAGATCAGGAGTTTATTGTGACCTGCAGACATTAATTTAGGAAAGTACACTTCTGTCAAGAATATGTGATCCATATTTTGAAAAAAAAGATGTGGAATTTCTGTGATATTAAATGTTATGGTAGATTCTATAACATCTTTCATCTCTGCCACTTATTTTTGAATAGGAGAAAGGAACAACAGAAATTCCATGTGTCATCATCAGAATGTCTTCCTTGCAGATAGTACACAACTTCTCTATTTTTTTTTTGTCTGTCATATACCATAAGAAAATTCACGGTCATTTGGAGCCTCTTCTCTATTTCAAATATGTTGACTAACATTTGTTTAAAAATTACAACTCCTCCGTGTGACTATATTGAGAGTATGTGTGCTTTAGATTTCTTCTTCCTTTTTTAAAAAATATTGTTTCATAAGCAGAGTAATTAAGTTAATATGTTAGTTAAATATATTCATATTAATTTTATCTACTGGTATATATTTCTATTTTGCTCTAAAAGGAAATTTAAAATTGTTATTGTCACCCTGGATTGACTGCACTTGTGGAATTACTAACTAGCTGAGTCTGTCTGCTGTTCTGTATATTTTAAAAGTAGGTATCCCTAACTGGCTTTGGTGTATTCACAACTATGAGGGAAAAAAATTGTTAACCAGATACAGAAGATAAGTAGTACAGTAAAGGTGAAACAATTTATAGAGTTAACAATACAAACAGTGATATGGCAATCATCATATATAGTTATCTTCTTGGTGCTTTAGCTTGAATGATTAAGTACAGATGTTATGTACTGACCAGCATTTGATAAAATTAATGAACTTTTGGATCTTTATCTTTAATTGCTCTACTATACTCTTTTGGATATGTCATTAGTTTATTGGTATAGAAACTGGTATTACTTACCAGATTATAAATTCATGCCTGCTGAAGTAAGAAATAAGACAACAAGTGATTTCTGAACTTTTTTTTTCCTTACTGAAACTCTTTCAAATATTACAGAAATACATTTTTGGAGTGTAGTGATAAATGTAAGGCTACAACCTGTTATTTCTAGTCTTTGAAAGCAATTCTCATCTGTAGATATCTGGAGTGATGCAATTTTTGACCTAATTTATATTTAAAGGAAATTGTGCTGCTGCAAAATCTGCTTTTTTAAATATCTAACCAGTCATGTGAATTGAAAGGCATAAAAGATGTTTAACTCACTTTTAAAAACATAAAAAATTATTTACTGAAAGAAACTCTGAAGAACACACAAGAAAAATGTTTTTTGAGTGTGTGCACTTCTACTGAAAATATTGAGACAGAATCAAGTAGGACTCACTTTTATTGAATGATGGGAATTTATTACAGAGTTTTAAAGCCTAGCATAGAAATCAGAGAGTAATGTTGACCTGAAGTAGTGTCATGACTTCTGTTGCCCCAAACTAAATTAGTTTGAATAGCTGCTAAAAGCACTTCACCAATGAGCAATCTGTGTCAGTGCTAGTTCGGGCTCTAGCTTCTCTGTCCTGGTGTCTATTGCAATATGGACCAAACTATCCTCCTCCAGGATCTTTCATAGAGTTTAACCCCTGATAACCAGATTCTTACAGTCTCTCACTGTAATTATTTTTACTATTACTTTGGAACACTGCAAGGCACTTCACTACATCTGTGGTTTTATCAGGTATCAAGCCCTCATCTGGCTTTACTCACTAAATTAAGGTCCTTCCTGCTGTTTGGTGACAGTTTGGTATTTGATTTTGATTTTGATCCAGGTACTGCCACTTGGGGCCAAATATGTCAGCATGACTTGGGATCCGAATTTGTAATTTTGTACCCATACATTTCAGCCCCTCATTTGTATTTGTTCTTCAAAGCATTAGGATGCTTTTGTTAGTTTCTGTCATTTTTGCTAATTTAAACTAACACACTGGCCACAAGTTATCTGCATATTTTGGTCAAAAACATTTAAATGGGAACATAACTGTTCCCGAATATATTATCACAGTGTTTGTGCTTGCAGCATTGGTTTTAAGGCACATTATTACAGCAGTTTCATTGGCTATGCATTAATTTCAGTGTGTCTTTTATTACAGTATGCAGATCTGTATTATGATGTGTCACCCTAAACTAATCTGTTACTTCAATTTCAGTATGTGAGAGAGAAGCAGCAAAAGTTTATCAGCTATCACTAGAAGAGCACCTCC
This sequence comes from Urocolius indicus, assembly GCA_013401255.1. Classification (NCBI taxonomy): domain Eukaryota; kingdom Metazoa; phylum Chordata; class Aves; order Coliiformes; family Coliidae; genus Urocolius; species Urocolius indicus. Next base: position 211,565 of record WBNH01011225.1, on the reverse strand, counting down.
AGCCTTTCAAAGACAGCATGGAGCAATTCATTAGTCAAGGTAAATAATGAAACATCACTTAACCTTTTCATGACATGTCAAAGGAAAGTTATGGGAACAATGTTTATACATTGTGGGAAAGGGACTGTTTATTTTGGCATCATAGAAAGATGTGGATTAGTTTAATCAGATGCCACACAGTTCTAAAAGATTTGCAAAATCATTCTGTTGTACTGTAGGTGACTCACTCTCTTTTGCATGACAACAAAGACAAATGCAATTGGCTTGAGTGTGTGATCTTCTGATAAGTTAAACATTCCATCAGGAAACAATTCTACAATCTTTGTTCCTTGAAAAAAATTTTAAGCTGGATTTGTTTCATTAACTTCTTTCCAAAGCGATAAGTCTTTGTAGGTGCCAAAACCATGGAGTAAGCATAGGAAAAGGAGTTAAAAGTTTTCCAGATATAAGGCAAATCCATATGAAATACTTGGACATGATTAGTGGAAAACACTGCAAGAGAATATATCAGAATGAACTGGCATACTGAGTGCTGGAAGAAAAGCACTTAAAAAAATGAATAGAATGTGCTTTCAGTGCTGTACTGGACCTTTTTTGAAAGACTGTAGGAGATATGGATAACTTTAATTTTTGAATAGTGGTATATCAGAGCATCTCTTGAAATACTACTCTGAAAGAGTATGTTCTCGATTAACAATTCACTTTTCAATACAAGTTAGGATTCAGTGCATCAGGATGATAATGGCCTGATGATAGATCGATGTAATACATATTTTGAACACTTTACTGGGTCTTTTGCTTTGGTATTGCATTTTATAATAGAAGAGAGACCTGTTGTCTTACGAACAGGTAAGTTATTTTCTAATGCTCATTCAATTAAGCTGTCAGTAATTTGTTAGCTTGGAGCTGTGTTAATGAGCTGTCATATGTAGAAATCATATGTGCATTATGTTTGGGAGGTCAGTCAGATATGCATTTATTTCTTATTGGTTAGAATATCCAAGATGGTCATCTATCTGAACATTATAAGTAATGGAGAACATATGTTCTAATATATACTGATCTTGCTATAGAACTTTTAGTTCTAGTGAATAAATTGAAAACCACCATTTTGGACCATCAAATGTGAACTGATGTTCTAAGGCAAACAGAATGTTGTCTTCAGCTAAAGCAAGTATGAACTGCATTAAAAAATGGATTCTGGTTATGTACATGACAAACAGTATTACATCAGTGACATAACTAAACATGTAGGAAATGTTTTGTATTAGATTTAGATAGTTATATGTATAGATAAAGGACAATCGTATCACAAGTTAGTCTGAAAGAAGTCACTAATGCTATACTCTAAATCATGCCATGTATTTGCATATTAACCATAGTTAACACAGTAAGAAATCAAACATAAGAGTTATATTTCATCAGATGTATGTCTGTTAAATTTCCTTCACTTCTTTTAGAAGCCAAACTTTAGAAGTATTTGACTGTAAACTTTAGCTTACTTTCTGACTACAGCTTTTAGAGCATACACTGATATACACTGATTATATAAACTGTTCCAATTTTGCAAGGATGTGGGTTTTTTTTTCTTGATTATATATCTGTATTTTTAGGAAATGGAGGAAAAGAGGAAAGGAAAAAAAAAGAGATAAATTTATCTCATCCATTAAGAACTTTACTGTGAAAAGTTAACAATGTCAGGTAGTTGACAAAAAGAGAAACCCATAATGTGACTAAAAATACAATTGTTCATTTTGATGAAAAAAATTGGATATTTTGTATTGTGAACACAGTGGACTGTGACTAAACAATTTCTACTTTATTTTAAACTGTAAGGCATTTTTTTTCAGACTTCTTTTCCAGTGTAAGAAAGACAAAGTTTAATATATAGGAAAAAAGGATCCCTGGTTAAGTTCCAAAAATAAAGTAATTTTAAATACCTTTCATTATGAAATCCTTTGTTTTTACTTCATGGGATTGAATTCAGACTTGAAAGAGGCCATGTTTAAAGCAGGATTTCTCTTTCCTGTTCAGTGTTTGACAGGCTTTTGATCTAGATATTTTTTCTAAAGGCTTTTGTTGTTTATGTAGACATAATCGATGAGTCTTTTCAGCTAGGCTGCACACATGATGATTTAGAAAAACAGAGGGACAATTCTTGGCACCTTTTGGGGATTTGTGTTTATATAACATATGCTCTGGGCAAAGAAAAATCAAGCTTTAAGTTTTTATCTTTTCAAGTTCCAGTTTCTCTAAAGTCAGGAAAAGTTTTAATTTATAATTCAGATGAAAAGCATTTTTCATAGGGTTGAATAATTTGGCATGTTTATGTGATGCCTTTTTAGAGAAGATAACTTGTGTGTGGAATGGGACCCAAGAGTTCAAAGTAGCTATTTACAGCATATTCACTTACAGTTGTTGCTAGCAACTAAAATGGAAAATGGTTTTCCCATAGGCAAGAAAACTTATGAAATTATATATCCTTGGCAAAGGGTTAGAAAGACACAACTTTGTAAGAATGGTTAGTCTGGCACAGTTATAAAAAATTTGAATTGTTACTGTAAATAGTTAGCTATATTAACTTACAGTATCTATTGATGTGTTTATAAAAAATCTTTTTTTTGAACAATATTTTTATTAGATTCGTCAGAGAAAAGGTTTGATATTACTAGCTTATAATGATTGTAAAGCTTGTAAAGATTATTTCATTTGAAAGATTAAAAAAAAGAGGCAAGGATGTGTTCAAAGTCATAATGTTTTAGGTAAAAATGCTAGTGGTATATATGATTAAGGTTGTTCAGCATTTCCTTTATGAGCCTAGTTGGTAGGCTAAATAATCAGCATAATCATTAACATATGCAAATTAGTGAAAGGATGCCAGTCCATTTTTCTGATAGACTTCAGGGTCATTCTTAAAATTATCATTCTACTTAACAGAAGATCAGACTACATGACCCCTCTAGACTAGCTTGGTGGACATTTACAAGCATGCTTTATCCTCTGTGTTTAATTTCTGAGAGTCTAAGTGCCTCAAAACTTAGAAGCCAATCCTCTGTCCTCCCATGTTTTCTGTCCTCTTTTTTTTCAGCTGAAAATCATGAATCAGAAAATTACATAATGTGATTCTTCTCACAAATATAAATATTTTTTCTTGAAATTCTTGAGTCATGGGATTTAAAAAAGGAAAAGGAAAAAAAGAGAAAAGGAGCTACTTCAAATGTAGTAGAACAACAATCCTTTCCAGTTAGGAGTTATTCAGAACAAACTACATAAATTCAAAGAGTACTATTTATATCTCCCCAATATAGGGTATATTTTTACTGAAGTTTTTTGTCATTGAGTTACTCCCCATAAGCGATCACAATTTGAGTAAGAGAGATTGTAAAGGCAGACACTAATTGGGAACCTTGTCTTCTTTGTTCCTTAGATAGTTGGGGATAGATAGGTTTAATTCTGCTGGACCCTTCTCCAGTCTCAAATTCTCGCTAAGTCCTCATGATTTTGCAGAACAAAGATGCTAATATTGTACTCTTGAGTGAATTGTCTATAACCATCTCCCTCTTTTGCCAGGAAGAACATTCAGAAATCCAGTTTCCAAACTATTAGCAAATGAATGTATAAATCATAAAGTGTGTTGTATTTATCACTGTAGCTGCAACCAGAGATTTGGCCATGACTTGTTCTTTTAGGTCAAGCAACAAACGGCTATGCATCATCAGATGATGGATTGTGAACGAGACTAAAGCATCAGACTGAATCTTGGACGGCTGGGTTAAGTTCCTGGCTCCAAAAGTACTGTAGATGATTGCGAAATGAATGCTGCTAGGGTAATCTTAATTCTGGCATTTTCCAATCCAGAATGATTGATTTTGCAGATTCCACTTTCTCTAAATGCTGCTTTTATAATTTGATTAATACAAAGATTAATATAGCACTACTTCACAATTTTTCTAAAAATAATTTGAGAAAATATAAATAAAACACCATCACAGATATATTAAAATAAATAGACTTGATTTTCCTTTTTTAAAAATACCCAGAACTGTAAGGGATTGGATATTGGTAGATTTATGTGGGAGCATTCACTTTTTTATTATTATTATTACTCATAATTAAGATTTTTTTTTAAGGACTTTTTTTTTTTCCATTTAGCAGTAAATCTTGGAGGGATCTGAAGAGCGAGCATCATAAAGTCACTGGAACACAAGATGAAGGAATTCACACTTAAACAATTTAATTCCATGAATGTTTACTTTTTATGTTAGTGTTCTTTTTGTTGGATTATTGAAAGAGCTTTTAAAACTTGTTCCTTGAGTGCTGAAAGTATTTTTTTAATCTCACACTGACATCTTAATGCTAATAAATACTTTAACGTCAGTATTGTATAAACATCTCTCTACCTCAAATGTCAGCACCTCCATTTGTGTGCAATATTACATAATAATCCTAATTCAGATTGTTTTGTGTTTGCAGCACTAAATAGGCTTCACTGAATTACTCTCACCTTGCCTCAAAGTCCATGAAAGGCCAAACCTTCAGACACAGGCTGAGAGCTGCTTATGTCTTTTGCAATGGACCTCATTTAATTGTTTTTGTAGGCATCAATACAACAGTTGCAGACAGTAAAAGTATGGTACAGTAAAAAAGCTATTGCTCCATGAGATCAACGCATGACTGTAGCACTAGCATGATACAAGTCATCCATCCCGAAATATTCTCAATAAATGCATCAGATTACTGAAATTACCAGAAACCTTGTGGATAGTTAGGCAGTGTAAAATTCATTCATGTTCTTCTTTAGTAAAATTCAACTGCATTGAAATAACATTGATTTTACTACATATGTATTGGCAGGGAGAAAGAAAAATAAGAAGACGGCATTAAAGCTTAAGTAAGAGTACTTAGCATGATCGGCACTGTCATCATCACTATAGCATGACATGTTCTTCAGCACTGCAGAGTCACAACCTTCTTTATAAATGAGACTTGAAATCTCTCATCATATCTTTATCGAATGACATATATTTTGTCCTAGATATGCTAGCTAGCTAATTGCACTTCTGTTTAGTATCGTTACTTGTTTGAGACCTTAGAGCTGTGTAGAATTTTAGAATCAGTAGCAAGGAACAGGGGGTGAGGAGCTGAATGCTGTACATGAAACACAACGTATTTTACTTCTGTGAATGTCACATCTGACAACATTATAGTGAGTTGCTGAATGCCCATAACTATGATGGAGTGATTTTCTTCTTCTTTTCTTTTTTTTTTTTTCTTTTTGAAGTGTTGGATCTGGTCCCCCTTCTCCCTCCATCCAGCTGACAGCAGATGTCATCTTTCAAAGGGTGACAAAGATTATCTTCTTACCAGATTGCTCCCTGAGATGGATTAAAAGAGAACAAAAATAGCAAAATATGTGAAGAGTTCGCATCTTGAAACACAGCATGTATAAGGTGCAGATAGGACTTGTGCTGTGTTTTTATTTATTAATGTAGTTATTGATTTGAAAGGTCAAGTTTTTTTATAATCTGTTATTGTTCAGTTTAAATTCAGCAAAGATTAACTTTTAGTGCTCATGTGTTCACTGAGAGTTTAAGCTGTAGCTCTGTAGATCCTAGTCATGGGGCTAGCACATAATTTGAGTTTTTCCTGTTTTGTGAGAGTGTAAAGTCATTGTGAAGTGCAATTTCTGTTTCATGAATGCATGAAAATCTTGGAAAACTTTCTTGAGCTTCTATTAATTTGTCTTAGAAAATACAGAGGATGTTAAGACTCTTGCTAGGATTCCCAGAAAAAAATCTGCTTTCTTCTCTTGCTAAGCTTTCTTAGAATGAATGTACCTGATAATAAGCCATCCAAATATACTTAAGTCTTTGTTCTATGAAAATAGAAATTCTCGAAACTATAGCAACAGAGCTCTAATGACTCATTGAAAAGGCATTGTATTTATGAAAAAAAAAAAAAACAAAACCAAAAATCTGGATCCACTAGAAAGTTACTGGAAAGCACATTCATAGCTAATTATAAACAAATAGTTAACACTTTAAATAAAAAGAGAGGAAAAAAATAAAAAAGATTTAGGATATAGACAAGCAGATAAAAGGATCTTCCATCTGAGATTACTCAGATGCATTCCTGTATTCAATTACCTGAGAAGATGCGATATTCCCTTAAGAGAAATCAGGAGATCAGAAAGGATGGCAGTTTTGTGCATCTTCTTACTCATAGTCCTTTGAAACTGGTTCAGCAGAAATAGCTTAAATTGCAATAGGGTTTGGGGCCAGATAATGACTACAGCCAGTAATCATTGGGTCAAGATCATACCATAAACCAACAAAACAAAACTCTGAGAGGACATTTGAATGCTGTTTAAGTAGACCTGCAAGGTCTACTTAATTTCTGAATTGGAACCAAAGGGTTAATGTGTTTTGTGACTACGCTTATCTAGTACATTTGCACATAAAGGACACTGATAATTCTTATTAATTGTTAGCTTTGAGTCATTTTTTTTCTGATGAAATTTCTGGCATTATTGCATATTTCGTTTTAAACTGAAGTTTTAATTCCTGTTTGTTTGAGGGTTTTTTTTTCCAGAAAGCCACTGAGCACAAAACCCTGTCGTTTAAAAATTAATGATTATATAACTCTTCTTCAGAATCTTCCCCAAAACTCACCTCATTTTTCATAGTTTCCATCTAAAGTAGCTACTTAATTCCTCACAGTACCACTTATGTCCTCAAGCACGTTGGTCTTGTTGAACAAAAAATGCAACAAGAATAAATAAAATTTTAAAACTGAGACAGAAGCTAATTCAGAAGTCTAAATGGAGAAGAAAGAAGCTTTTCTCCAGAGATTTCTAATTTTCCCTATGTCTTTACTATTCTGCTTTGGGCATTTCAATGTTGAATACTATATTGATTGCCAAATAAAAGAGCTATTAGTATTTTGGTCTTTTCTGAGGGCATTGAAAAGTACGTGTACTAGAAGGAAGATGGAGGAGTTGTCTTAGGAGATCTTGCAGAGTCTTGTAATCCTGGACCTTAGATCTTTATTAAGCTGGTGTAACTACATGCCCTTGCTTGTGGTGCGTCATCCAGTATTTTCTCTTTCTGTCTTCACTTTCTTTCTATCCTCACATGTCTTCACATGTCTTTCTGCCACAGACATGAGATATCCACAGGAGGTATCCTCTTGGCCTCCATCAGGCACATAATCTCCTCAGATGTTAGCAGAGCTGGCTCAACAGTGACAGGTGAACCACTTGAGGTTCCACTACAATTTTCAAGAAAGTTTACTCCTCGGTTTTGTTCTTAGTCGTGATCTTTTTCTGGATGTTTTTGGAGTTTGTCAGAGGAGACATTTGGTATCTTTTAAAAGTTCCACCTTCTATTCGTTCAGCATCAATGTGGGGGGAAAAAAGTCTTCAGTAAAAAGGATTTCTAAAAGTTTGGTTATTTTTCAATACTATTTATATAACACAGGGTAGAATAAACAGTTTAAAACAGTTTTTATATGTCTTTGACTTCCTAGTTTGTCTTAGGTCAATTTTTTCATAAGATTTTTAAATCCTCTGGAAGAGATGGTAGAGTGAAACTTCACACTTTCAAACAAGAAATTGCAACAACTGAAGATAGAGACAACAGCTCTATGCAAAATCTGTACATACAGAAACTAGATATAATAATGTCAATAACTTAAAAAATTAGATTTCATGCAGAAAGTATAATTGTTCAATTCACAGGAAAATAACATAAAAAGTTCATTGGACTGAAAATGAGAAGATACTTGGCAATGTTCTTAGTTCACAGAATGGCTTCATTCCTGCAGAGATTTTAGCATAACAGGTCAGAAATGTCACATGCCATTGAGATCAGGGGGATAATTTGTTGTCAAAAAATGTCTTTTACATTCTTAGCTTTGAATTGTTTTTCAGTTGAATTAATCTTCTAGGAAAAAAAACAAAAACAAAACAAAAAAAAAAAAACCAAAAAAACCCAAAGGACTATTTGCAGAAAAGTGAATGATAACTGTTCTGATAAAGACCATTTTTCCAGACTGTCTGTGAATACTTCCCACATTCTTATTTGTGAGGTGCTTCAGATTTTCATAAATGCATAGGTCACTTTAGCATGGCTATTCATATAGATGTGCCCTTGTAGAAGTTTATATGTAGTCTTTGCAGTACTCTAATCTAAAAGAATTGGAAAAGCAAACACATGGAACAATGACATGTATCATTCTGGAATGTGGGAATATGCTGATAACAATAGAGCTTTTGTGAATTAGGTTAATTAGACCTTGTTTCTGAGGCTTTGTTGGAAAGCTCATTTTGAATGACATGAAATAAAGTTTTATGCCATAATTTTATCAAGTACTAAATTTAGGCAAATATACAAATTTGTAAATTTGTAAACCAGAAATTAGAATATCTGATGTGAGTAAATTTTTAAGAAATATTTATACCCCACAGTTAAAAGAATTGATTGAAGTGTCTTGGAGACATGCTTGGTATGACATAGGGATGAAGGAATGCACTTGAATTTTGACCAAATACATAAAGTATTTAGGAAGTATAGACATTTCTGTAAAGAGAGACTAGATTTTAATTATCTAAAAGTATCTTAATGGAAAAAGCAGGCAAACATTGGAACATCATCCAAGAACACAACGTTAAAGATGCGTTCAAAAGAAATCTAATTCATTACATGTTGTAAATAACAGCTAAGGAAGCTTTGCTCTGTAAGAGCTCACTTTCACTTCAAAATGTTCTTATTTTGATATGACAAAATTTTGCAACACGACCCAAGATTGTTTTTTAACTATATTTTGTTAAGTAGATTTTACAAAATATATATGCCTTAAGGATTATGAAAGCTGCATATTAGGCCCTACACTATATTGAGTGTATATATTGAGATATACAATTAAGTTTTACCTCTCCTTCCTGATGCATTACGTGAAATATAGGGGCTAGTATTTCTTGTTGTAGTATCGTCTTTAACTGATTTGTAACAGTGTATCAGAAGGTGATTTTCTTAAGTTAGCATCAAGAATCACAAAAATTACTCTTATCAGGAGGTTGAAGAAAACAACAAAATACAGAATATTTTCATTTGGGAAAGATAACTGACTCAAGCTGATAACTGACTCCTACATCTCTTAGAAAGGCTTCAAGCAGTCACTGCTATGGTCAGCTGATGGGTTCCAAATATATGAGTACAGGATGACTACAAGACCTCTTTAATATTTTTAAAATAAAATCAGTAAGACTTTATGAAGTAATCTTGCTTCTTGAGAGTGTGAAATTTTAGTGACAGAACTGAGCAAACAGATGTGCCTACCTGCTGTGATATCCCTGGAAATGATCAGTTTTCCTGTATTGGCCTTTGATTCATAGAATCACTGTGGAACGGGTAAGGATTTTTTTTTCCCCCCTTTTACTTCATCTGTTGGAGGAGTTTTGTTCTTGTAAAAGGAAACAGACATTTCTCCCAAGACTATTCTGAGTGGACACTTTACAGTTGATACTTAGCACTCAATTGATATAGGCTCCCAAGAAGGAAGAATGCCAGACTAAGGCCTTTCAGGTACTCTCAATGCAATTGTGATTGAAGTACAATTGAAGTAAGAAGCGACAGTAAAGATGCATTATGTTGAATGAAATGGTAAAGTCTATTGCACTTGGGGACACTTCAATTGAATCTATCATGTTATGTCATGACTCAAATAGGAAAAATGAGTTGAAAACAGTTTACAAATGAGGTCGTTAGTAAACAACAAAATGTCAGTAACTACTAATATCAGGTGATCATATTAGTGGCCAATTCCAGAAGTTATAGGAATTGTTGTATCTAATATGTCTCAATACCTAATAGTTATTCCTTTGTATCCTGATAATAAAAAGACTTTTGTGGTTTTGATAACAGGAGGCTTTTTTCCTTTGCTGGTTAATCTCAATGCCTGTCTGACTAGCTGTTGTCCACAGCTTTCAGATGTTTACTGTATAACAGTGTAAAAGCAGTCCAAGAACAGATTCCTGAGTGTCCATACAGTATTTTCATCTCTTTACTGATGCCATCTGTTGTCTTGAGGAAGCAGAATTGTTTTCATATTATTCTTTAACTTTTTATGTGTAGAAATATGACAAAGCAAATAGATTGCAAGTCAGATTTATACTGGAATAATATCCTCCTGATAACATGCAAAAGATTTAGAAGTGTCATCACATATTTGGAACAGACTACAAGAGAATTCTCTTTTAGAAAAAATTCTTTCCTTGCAACTGTTTAATGCCAAAAAGTGATCTGATGCATGATGAAATCTCTCTCTAGGTATACTAGCTTCCTTGTGCATACTACTTTATTTAAAAAGTGCTATTATATGCATATGCATAATTCAAAGATTCTCAAGAGTCTTTTTATTGTGTATTAACCATTTTTTATTAAATGATTAAAAGTATGGATACTTGGAGTATATTTTTTTCCTCCTCTTTGCACCATGGTATCTTTTTAATTGGAAAAAAAATTGCTTCAGAATGGGGACATTCTGATAAGCCTAGTATAATATGTTGTGCTTGCACTCTTTCAAGAAGTAAATTATGAAATGTTTGCTGAACTGTTGGTGGGTAAATAATTGTTTGTAAGCATGTGCAGAATAGTTGAAATAGGGAAGAAAAAAAATCCAAACTAGACAGCTCAGACAGTGTTGTACTACATCAACCATGAAAATTATACAGTGTTATATTCTATCATTATAATGTATGTACACTAAGAGACTGTCCTAGACTGGAATATGCTGGTGTCCATTTTCAAGCATTTTTTAACTGAGAGAAGTCTAAATTTAATTTTTCAATAATAATTTCTTTTAAAAGATGTGTCTACAGATACTTAGTGAATGTGTCATTGCAGAAATGGATATTGGTTCTTCCATCATCCAGGGAGTTTGTGTTCAGTTTCGTCTCTTGCACCATATGGTTTTACAAGTAATACCTTCACTGTCAGGATTGAAGTATGAAGAAAAAAAAAATTAATTTCTGTCAAAGCTGACAGATTTCACCTGGTTCCACATACAAAGCAAGGCAAAGATTTCAAGAACAACTCCAACGCAGCCCAGATTCACTCAACGCTGGGCCTAACTTCACTCAAAGGGGTTGTGAGCCTTCACAGACCTTTTGAAGAATCTGGGCTGACATTCAAGTCTGTCTTGAAACCTATAATCATGCAGCCCTCATATGCTCTTGAATTTCCTTGAGAACAGTTACCCAGCTCTCCCTGTGGTTTGCTGGGACTTTTTTCACTTTCAGCAAAGCAATGATGGAGCCTAAGTCTTCAAGCAATAATGACTAAATACAATGTTAACTGCTGTATACATCCAGGCATTGCTCACCCTACTGAGCAAACTACATTACTACTACTAAAAAGCATTTGCAGCATAAGACATAGCTCAAAATCTTCTTCTGACTGGGGAAAGAATAGGGAAACTGCATTTGTTTATCTTTGCTAGAGATATCTATTTTAGTGTTAATGTTTTAATGTTGATTGCAATATTGTAACAGAAAAATAAAGATTATCGTTCCTTCTTAATTATTGCCTTACTTCTCTAATTTTTGCCAAGTTTTAAATCTGGATTTCCTTTTTCAAAGATCATATATCTACATTGTAGAAAATAAACTTTTATGAATTATTATTCTAGACCTATGTAGAAAAAGTAAAATTAAAATAGCTTAAATGTTTCTTCTTCTTTTTTTAGATTTCTGTATGAATTCTGTACCATTGACATGTTTCTAGAACAGTTCAGAGCCTCTTCATGTCCCAAAACACATTACTTTTGAATACTAAAACTCTCCTTGTAAATTAGAAGGCCAGTACTCCAGCAGACTGAAAAGGCGAATCAAATTCAAAAAAAAGAAAGTTTCTGGATAAAGTATGCATATCTTAAACTAAATTCAAATTTTGCTACCTGAATGACTATATACATGTCACCTGAGCATACATGCACAGAGCAGTTGATGCTATCACTTCACACATTGGTGATGCCTAAGATAATACGCATGTTCTTGTAGATTTGTATGTCAGAATACTAATCTAAGTGAAATGGGTACAAAAGATGAGAGAACACAAGAAAACAGATCATTTTTTTTACCAATGGATATCAATGACAGTTTTGTATTTTTTATTTCTTTCATATGATTACTAAATTACAATCTCTTTCATATCAAACCAGTGACGTTTTAAATGTGTGCTCGCTATGGGTCTAGTACTTCTCTAACTGATGCATGTAAAGGGAGATGGTATATGTGAGGAGAGGGAGGAGCTTTGATTTTTAGCTATCTACTTTTAGAAAAGCTGTAAGTTTGAATCCTTCTTACTCTTCACTGAGCTTTTCTTCCTCTTAGTAGATCAGTTCCCATATCTGTCAAGTTTTAGAATAACTCTTTAAGATCTGCTTTGAAGTCATTTCATGATCTGCTTGTTTATATTACTGCATTTTTTTCCCCCAAATTTACTTCAAATGGTTATTTTTGTGGTTGCAGGTTTTTTGTTTGTTTGGTTTTTGTGTGTTTTTGTTTTCTTTTTTTTTCAACAGGAATATTAACATTCATATCTCGATGAGGTATTTTGGATTGTTTGTTTTTGTTCTTTCAGAATTGATGTAATATGGTGGTTTCTGTATGTTATATATGCATTTACAACAAACATCATGACACAACATCTTTATTTTTCACCTTGTAGCTAATTTTTAATTGTATTTTTACAGCTAAAATAGATCAAGAAAATGAAGAGAAATCACTAACAGAAGCACATAAAAGGTAAGAAAGAACAATGTAGTCAAACCTGTCTTGGAAAAAAATCGTTTTGGTAGAAGTTGCTACATTGGTAGCCAGTATTATTGAATTTCTAAAATAGTGAAAGAAATCCACTCCAAAAACTGATATTTGATTATTGCCAATTTTAAATTGACAATTAGCAAAAAAAAAATAGAGGTGAAATACCCATGCAGCCTACCTTTAGAGAATTATTGCACATCTCTTATCTTTCAGAAAATATGTATTCCTTATGTAAAAATTAATTTAGCATATACTATTTGGACTGAGAAAATTCTTCATACTACACTAGAATCCTGATGACTTAACAGATGCATAGCATTCCCCAGGAAGCTATTATTCGTTAGATACCACTTCCTGAGCTTATGTCTGCTTTAAAATAAAGAATGGAAATTTGTTTTTTACTAATGATATGTATAATTAAATGTGATTTCCTTTGTAGAATTACTAATAGACCTTCAAATATTTTTTTTTTACGGCAAAAAGCAAAATACCTCATTAAATTTCATTACAGATATGTGCAGTTGAGAGAGTTTTTAAAATTGTGAACTTCACTCCTCTGCACAACTTGTGTTTTTTTCTGACTTTTTGGCAGCGTTCTCCAGAAGTTCTCCAGAAGCAGTATTTAAATGGCACAGATTTTTATCTGTCCCAGCAAAAATCAAAATGTGATACACACCATTTGTAGTTCACATTTATTGAAACTGGCAGTCTGCATTTGTTTTTTCTTCACTAAAAATAGCATCTTCTTTTTTCTGCTATATTTTCTACTATATATTCATTAAATATTCCCAGAGCTGGGAAGTCTGTCAATAGGATTCCAGTATAATTGACCTGATCTAGGTGGACCGCAACCTGATCTAGGTGAACTGCAACCTGATCTAGGTGAACCTGCTTCTGCAGGGGGGTTGGACTAGATGATCTCTAAAGGTACCTTCCAACACCTACCATTCTATGATTCCATGATACTATGAAATATGCCACTACAAGGTGATCTAGCTTTTACTGTGGTTTGTTAGCCATTCTATGTCCTCGATGCCCAAATTTACTACCTTCTGTAATGCAACAGTGCCGTTGACAACTTTCCCGTTATGACATCATATTTTCTCTGTATTCATTTGGGCCATGCACTAAAGATAATACCTGAAAAGGAAGCCAAGGGGAAAGTATATGTCCCATTTCCACAAGAAGCTCCTTTTTCACTTGTAAGGAGATGGTAGGTTCTTGAGTAGTATCGGTGACGCTGGGATCATGATGGAAAAAATGGATGGGAATATTTCTTTGACTTAGTTTCATATCTCTAGTTCAAGTATATTAAAGGCAGTCCTGACATTTCTTAGGTTTGTTTAACTGTAGAGTTATTTAATTCTTATCCTTAAAAATCTCCTTTAAGGAAATTGTTTCTTCCACGGAAAATGGATTAGATTGCATATCCAAAGCTGACAGATATCTAAGGACAGGATAATATGCAATCTGTCCAGAAATCTTGTGACTTGGTTCCTGTCTTCTGGTGTCTAATTCACTCTCCATTGTTAGTTTTTTTCTCCTCACTGCACTGGAATCATCGTAACAAAAAATTCTTACTGGTATATCTAACATCCATAATATGGGAGAAGAAAGCAAACTGCTCCCTGAATTCTCATTCAATTTGGACTGTTTTTTTTGACTTATTCTGGTTCTTTATTCTCCTTCTATATGAGTGCAGCAGCTCATTTTTACATAGTAGTTTGTCAAATAAGAAAATTCAGCTTCATTGTTCCTCTTTACTCTGAACATCTAGAAAGGATAGCATCACATGCAAAACGTGGAACACATGAGGAATTATGCTAGGATATCATTAGGGTAAACTTATTTTTTCTATTACCTAGGTTACAGTTCTCTTTCTTAGTTCCACTTTTCCACTGAAATTCTTCATCAGATTAGGTTTTTTTGTTAAAATATTGAAGACAGCTTCATGGTACGGTTTTAGTATTCTCTGCATGTATTTCACTAAAGTCCTTAATTTGGCTTGGAAATAAAATGTCTGGGATCTTTTTTGGCAGGGAGTGGGTGAAAAAGAAGATGCAAGCTTAAAAAGCTAAATAAAAGATTAGTTACATTTCACTAATCATAGGTAGAATGGCAACACATAGGATGACTAGACAAGCAAGTAGTGTAAGGAAAAGTGATGGATTAGTTGGAGCAAAAATAATGTGATTAACATGCTTGGATTTTTTTTTTTGAAGTGGATAGCTTCAGCCTGCATATAAGTGAAGATATACATCATTATAGCATTTCTTTAGCTTTCAGTAAAAACTAAAAAAGTTCTTTATAATAAACCCTAAAAAATTAATTTGCATACAAAATATTAAAGCTGATATCTACATAAAAATACAAAAGCCTAAAAGAGAAGCTCTTGCAGTAGTAACAACAAACATATTTCTAAAATGAATAATGATTTGGGGAAAATGCAGCAATGTGTACTTTAGAAAAGCTCAATTGTGCAATAGATGAGCTGAAATGGAAAGTTAATCTTCCACACAAAATAAAGACAAAGAAAATGGAATGTCTGCTCCAGGGACTCCATACAGTGTATAGCTGTTCATTTGTCACAAGTGAGAAAATGTTTAATCGGCTTTGAAATGATGTATTCTCTCTTTATTTATCGTGTTTAGTGACTTTAAGAGTGTCAGTATGTAAAGTGTTTATCCAAGGAATGGATTTCTGGCACATGGATAAAATGAAAAGTGAAATGTTTAGCTCGGAATAGGCATATGTTCCAAGATCTCTCTGAGTAAGTATCCTGAGATGAGAAGAAAGCACACAGGTCTGTGTTTATCTAGCTTACACAGGCAGACAAGGAAGGCTCCAGCTTGGTATTAACACTGAAGTGACATGGAATGTCTTCACTAAACCCCAAACAATTACATCATTCCCTTAACAATAATGATAAAGTGTAATAAAAAAGAACCTGGCACTTTCCAATTAGATCCTCATTGCTAAATACTTGAGAAACTGTTAAATACTTGAGGATCTGAAGTAAAACCCAATGTTTTGGGGTTAGAGGAAAGAAGTAAAACAGGAGAGGTGGAGGAGGACAGAAAGAGATGCTTCTCTGTTTTAGGAGTCCACAATTTGGCACTTTAAAAATTTTTTTAGATTATGTCCGCTGTCTCCACAGATGCTTAACTGTATGTACACACAGCTGTGTATAATACTTTTGAAAAATTATAATTAAAATTTAACATCTTTGAAAATTGAGAGATGTAGCATACTTTCCAGCAAGCAACAAGTATCTTCTCAGTTTTCTGGCTTTCCATTTATGTAGCTTTAAATATCTCTGATCTCCCAAGATGTGGTTTTCTTTAAGCAGGGAGAAAAAATTAGAAACACTTGTTTACAGGCTTGCCCAACAACTTTAAAATGATATGTGTTTGATCACATTATGCACAGCAAACAGGAAGCAAAATTATGAAAGTTATTTTTAGAAGTAATATGATAGTTTACGTCTTGTTTACTGTGCTAGGATAAAAGGCAGGAACAACAGTAGCAATATAATCTTCCTGGTTCATAATCAGAATCCTCTTCATTCCTGAAGAAGCAATGGCTAAAGAACATTACCAGAAACAGTATTCATTGAAGCTGAAGGCCCTAATTCTCTGCCTTGCTACCTCTATTTGGTTAAATAGCTATGGAAGAATAGAATTTAGCTTTATTACTTTCTTTTGATTACCCAGCATTGACTTCTGATCTTGGAAGGCTTCCAGATTCTTTTTTTAAGAAGAAAATAAAATTAGACTGTAGTATTCATCTCTCTTAGACTGAAATAGTTCAGATTATTTTTTCTTCCCCTCTATCTGCAATGATTTGCCTCTTCTTGCAATAAAACATAGTGAATCATTCACAAATTGAACTGGAGATATTTGGTTGAGACTTGAGACACAGTCAGATATCCTCAATTCTTCCTGCTATCTCTCAGTCAAGCAATGAAGCACTGTATTCTAAATTCAGTGCAATAGCACTGAAAATTGCTATTTATATGTATTTATACTGCACTCATGTAAGAGGCAATGTATGCTGAGAATCTTTCAACACCAGAGATTCTGTTATTTCTAATATTTCAGATATTATATATATACATATATATAAAACCCTGCTTGAAATAATAACATAGATCATTAAGACAACAGTCCCGTATAATCGTGCTTTGATTTGGGTTGAAACTGTTTACCCCTTTTACCTGTGGTGACATGTAATGAGGAGAGAGAAATGCTGCTCACTATCATGGCTTTATGTTTTAGCAAATCTGATACTTTAATCTGTCCTTTAGTAAATCTCAATACATTATATGTATTTGTTTTATAAAAAGTTGAAGAGATGACTTTCTATCTTCTCGCATAGCTATCAACTGGAGAATTTAGGATGTGCATGGTTGTATATGGAATACTCGTCTTCCTGTGTCAGGATATTTTTATTAGTTTTATTTTATAATTTGCTCACATTACTTGCACATTCCACTGATTTTTAGTCTTTTAAGTGCTTTTTGAGTGCAGCCTCCCAGGCACCTCTTCTGTTTTCAGGGCTTTTAATAATCCATTTAGCAGTGTGTTGTTGCTTTCTTTGCTGTAGCAACAAATGACATGAATTTTGAAGATAAATATTTACCTTTAAATTCCCTGCAAAAAATGTACTCCTGACACAACACTCTTCACAGACTTCCATTGGCTTCATTAAACATGAGACTTGGAAAGGAACAAAGCTTTACACCTGCTTATGAGCTGACAAGTTGATGACACTTAGAGAAATTGAAGATGGTATGGTACAATGACACTGCTGAAAAAGCAACACCTAGAAATGTAGCACCTAAGTCTGGTAATCCTTTAAAACACTAAATGTTCCTCCTGTCTTGCTGCACTCTACACAATGATTTGGATTGTTTCCAAAACTGAACTGTAAAGTTAAATTTGAGTTAATGATTGAAATAAAGTGCTGAAAAGCCCATAATGGAGAGAGGTATGCGGCTTTTAAAAATCCTGGCACAACAATTTTAACTTAAAGGCAAGGATATGCTGTTGGACTCCCATCTTTCACTACTCTTTGGCCATTCATCCTTTACTGGTTCCTTTATTGCTAGATCTCTTTTCTTACTGTGTGGCTCCCAGCATGCAGACTTGAATTGCTCATGGTAATATATTTCTGACTATAGGTATACATTAGTTGGATCAACAGAAAGTAAATACTTGGTGAGCAAAGGAAATGTGTATAGAAGAAGCTTACAGACTGCTAAACAGATTGGATCATTTTGGTGTAGTATCCTGTCTCTGACAAAGTATCAGGGGCTGTAAATATGCAGTAATGGAAACTTAGCCAACCTCTTCTGAAATAAGTGTAATTGATCTTTCCCTGAAAGTTGGAGACTTTGTCCTTTTCTGAAAATATTTGCAAAATGACTGAAAGTCTTTAACCATTTGCACAATTAATTATTGTCTGTAAGACTGTTATCCTTTCCTTTAAATATGTTGGGATGCTTATTTTTAAAAAAAAAAGCAATTTTGTTTTATTGGTTTTCAATTAGTTTTAATTTAATGACAGTGCTAGTATGAACAAGTTATAATTTTAACAGACTAGAGACAGTTCAGAGATCTAATATTCTGCAGCATGAACTCCTCTTTAAACAATGTATTATACACTATCCAGTAAGAACTTGTACAATATAAGTCATTCCTTCCATAATCATTTCCATCGATGGAAGGCTGTCAACAGCCATCAGTCCCTATACAGTATATGACTTGCTCAGCCTACTGCTGAAACCCCACTTTGCTTCTCATATATGGAGAATAAGTGACTAGGAAAAAAAAAGTGTTTCCTCTTTTCACTTCCTTGGTTTTTTCCTCAGCCTCATTGCCTTGTCTTCCTTAATAAGCTTCCTTCTTGTCTTCCTTAATAAGCTATATTCAGAAACAGGTTTTGTAAGCCAGATCCCTTCTGCACTGTTGACTTAAATGAATGCTTCTCATGAGGTTATTTGCACCCAGTTCTTTTCTCAACTGCTGCCTGAGATATGGTTTTCTACTTTCATCACTCTGTTGAGAAGGTAAAAGTTCCTTTCCCACCCAAAAGGAAATGACTAGGGTAATTTTCACTCCAGATTAAACCAATATGAAGCCTGTGTATAATCCTTTGAAGGGATGGAAACAGTTCATCCAGAAGTGAAAGTATGTTCTTGGGCCATAGAAGTATGTTCTATTTAGCTTTTCTTGGATGTGTGAATATCAATGATTCACATATCCATAGTGATATATTTACTTATCACAATCTTTCCATTCATTCTAATGACTGCCACATTTTTACTTAAACTTGATCCTTATAGAACATGTTACCCATTTTTCTCCTCTGATCTAAACAAACATATTGTTGCTACTATAAAGAAAATGTGTTGTAATAGGTTGGGAAGTCATCATAAATGCCTAACATTTGTAAAGAGCATGTAAAGACCTTTTTAATCTGAAACTTCATCATCTCAAATTTTGAAGTCTTTCAATTTACCTTCATGGCATTTTGTTGCAATTGACTCAAAGAATATGAAAGCCCCCATGAACATTTCTGTCTTCTCTAAAGGCCGTATTTCTTCCGTTCAGAGCAGTGCTGGCTTTTGATAATATGAGTGAATCCCATGTTCATTCATGTTAAGGAGTGAGCTTGTGTACAGTAAATTAAATAAAAATGCTCATCAGAACAACCACATAGGGTTAAGATGAAACTACATCACAAAACATTTGAAATACTAGGAGGTTCTATAATACTGAAGTATCACAAAGAATTTTTATTCTATAATTTTAAAAGAGTAGAAACTGAAACCTAGATTTGATTTAAGCACCAAGATAAAGAGCACATGACAATACTCCCAGTTAGACCTGTAGATTTATTTCACTTGTTAATTTTAGTTTTTCTGTAAGTACACATATGTAAAATTTAATCTATGATGGATTATATTCTTAGAGCATGGGTTACTATTATATTTACAGGAAATCAGGCAAAGCATCTGTGTGGTTTCTGTCAAATTACTCCTTATTTTGTTAGATAACTCTGACCTTAAACCTGCATGAATTTCAGTTATAAAAGTGAGCCGTACCATAGGAACAGGCAGATTACAAGGCTCATGTTGACATCAGTAAATTTAAAAAAAAAAAAAAAAGTAAAACTTTTAACACAAGATTTAGTACACAATGGTTATGGTATCTTCACATGTAATTATCGTATATTTAAGTGATAATAATTGCTCTGAAGACCTCCAAGGAACTAGACAGTAAAGATGAGGAATGTTAATAGAAACATGTGGGGACAAATTGGCATTTGACATTAGGCATTTAACTGTTTTTTGCAGCACTGAGGGTAGCAGGTTGTGTGTCTCCACTGTATTCTATGTCTGCTAGCACCTTGATACTTCTTCAAGTTCAACTGCCCTAAGACTTGTATAATATGTTTGAAGCTCATATGTTGGTCTTTTTAATAGAGAAAAGTAGTTTTCTCTTCAATGTGTTGGTGGACCTGACTTTCCAGTGCACACAGTTACATGCCATTGGTTTACGAATGGTCATACTGTATATGCCCAGTTTAACACAGAACTATCCATGTATCTACATAACAGCTTAGCTGTCATTCATAGGCATGATGTCAATACTAATATAAAATTAAGAGCATTAAACGCTGAGAAAGAGAACCTACACATTCATACCATGTGTTCAGGTTATGATGGATGGAAGCTAACAGCAAGGCATCTAGGGAACTGAAAATGCCTCAGGACAGGTTTTTAAGAGAAAGTTTGAACCTGTTTAAAATTGTTGTTTTAAAATTACAGAAGAAATTAAAAATGCATCAGAGGAGTCATGTTAAAATGTTTGCTTTTTTCGCTAAGTAGCTTGTTAGAATATAATTGTCAGAGACGAAAAAAGACATAAGGTTAGCTTTGTTCCTAATGTGTCATCTCAATATTGTAATCTGAGTAATATTTTTGAACAGTGACATAGCCTTTAAATGTATGTAACAAAATTTGGGTTCACATAAGCCCCAATTACTGGGTGAGCTGTGGCTGATGAGTATTTTGGACATGATACAGTGAAGGTAGCAAAAAATACCTCCAACCTAATGTTTCCTGAGTTTAATTTTCAAATGGCTGGCAGTTGACTCAGTTTGTGCAGAATGACTTTTTAAACACTATATTTTTTTTTGTCATCAGAAAAAAAACTTCTATCTGCCCAAGTAGCTCCATCCTGCTTATGATGTTATACAGAATCTAATTCTATGCACTTAGGATAAAAGACAGCATTGTTATGTTATGTCAGCAGAACATTTACTTACATTGGAGAAAAAAAAACAAAAAACAACCCAGATCAAAGATATAAAGGGACTAGGTTATAGCCTAGTGTTTTAGAGAAAAATGAGAATGAAAATAATAATAAAAAACAAATAATAAAACCAGAGAAGGAAAATATTGAGGAATACATTTAAGATGTAGTGTTAACAGTAAGCCTTGATAACCTAATGTTTCCAGAAGAAACAGAAGTGAAAGCTGGGTAAATTTCATAATTATGCCCAACCAATATAATCTGGATCTGTTAAAATTAACTTCTAAAATAAAGAAATTGTGAAAATCTCAGTGCTCAAATTCACCTTACAACAAAAGTATAATTTAAAGTAGTTATGGCTGTATTATTTTGTTTCTTTGCTAGCCCTGTTATGAGGGACTTTGTTCATGAAAGACAGAAACAAAGATCCACATATTGAATGATGTAAATATTCAGTGTACAGCATAAAAAATGTATGCTGTGCATTTGTGTTACTAATTAGTGTGTACAATTGATAACATCAATCATTACTGATGACTACTAAAGCTGCAAAGCACTCCCAATATAAGGAGACCTCGTGAGCAAGACAAACAGGCCTGTCAAAACATAATTTCCTATTCTTCACATTGAGTAATTCCTGTTAGACTTTTGCTAGAAAAAAGTGGTACCTCAAAGGTAGAGCTATTTTGTTGTTGTTGTTGAAGGTGTTAATTTTCATCTAGTTTAAGCAATAAAACACTTTTCTGCGTAACATGAATTTATAGGAGTCAAGGGACTAGAGATGAGCGAGATGACTTGGGATTCAAAACATTGCAAATGTTTGGCAGAGTTTTTTTTAGAGGAAAGGAAAAATCTCTAGAGACTTTTGTTTTCTAAGGAACAATATTGCAAAATTCATAGTTACACAATATAAATTGGCAAATGAAAGAAGAGATTAATGATTCTGGCAACTGACTGACTTAAGATGACATATTATCTCAAATTTCTTTCTAATACAAGAAAGATATTTTTCTTCCCTAAAAAAGGGGAGTAGGGGGAAGTATTCCAAGAAATTTTTTACTATAATTTAAGTACCAGGTATTTTGAATGAATGTATGGGGATTTTCTAGTTTTTCTCAATTCTAATTATACAGGACAAGGGACAGCATTGAGGAGAGGCAATGATAATTAAAAACAAAAATAAAATGATATAAAGTTATAGTTCAGTGAGGACCCTCAACAAAATATGTCAGTAGAAAATGGGATGCTTCTTAGGAGGCTGTGCATGAGTTTCCTCACAGCCTTGTGCTATCTTAATAACCAGGATGCTGGTTCTGTTTAATATTATATAATTTAGTGTGACGTCATTGAACTACTTGGTACTCTTAAGACTATCTCTCATAAATATTTTCAGATGTTGAAAACACAAAGAGGAAAAGGCTTTGTAAATATTTTCCTTATGAAATAAAACAAGAATTAACATGACAAATTGCATGATTAGCTTTTCCAGGAACTATATTGTTATCCATATACTGTACTCATCTTCCCTATGTAGTCATTAATTCAGGATCAACACTCTGAACAGGCTTATATGCCTGCCTACTCACTTTGGCTTTAAACATAACTGATGTCAGATTTAAAGTGGTAAGAGGCTTTTTACCTTCTTTCTTTTGGTAGGCTATGCTAGATTTTACTTGTGACATTAATCAAACTAAAATGTACCTTGACAGCTCCTGTCTGGCTTGGAATTGCTTCTGAAACACAACTGCTTCACAAAACTGAGAAAGTACCATCACTAAGACTACCTGTTCTCAATCTCAAATGTACATGCATGATGCTAAAGAATTTATAAAGCCAAACACAAGTAGCCAGGAAGATCCATGTTCAGATTTCAACCAAAATATGTGATCTTTTAAAAAGCACAGAATCTCTCTTGGAGAACTGTAGAAACATTTTTTTTCCCCTGCTTTTAAATAACATTGAAACAAATCTTTACTTTTACAGATGACTTAGTTTGGGGAAATCAAATGTATGTGTGCCTGTTACTTGTTTGGCCATGGAAAACTGATCAAATGATGCTGAGAAGAAACTACGTCTGTTCATTGTTTGTTTGGTTGGTTTTGGTTTTTAATAGCAAAATAAATAGTTTTGTATTCGCCAGCTACTCTCTCTACTCTCCTTTTCATTGACTTACTACATACATTCACATACATGCATGTGTGCAAACAGATGTTGTACATACTTTTAAACTGGCCAGTCCATTGCACACAGCAGATTTGAATCTGAATCATTGTCTGCAGCTGCTTGCTAACTGGCTTCAGAATGGAATGGAAAAAAACTGACTATTCCATAGCTGCTTTAAAAATATTTCTAATGGTCAGATCTATTAGCTAGAAATGCTGTCAAATTTTGCAAAGTGAATGGCTTATTTTCTTTCTCATATGATTTAATTTGGTTTGACTGTTAGTTCATCCATTCCGTCCTTCACTACAAATAGAAAAATCATTTGCATAGTCTCATAGTTGTACACAAGGGAGTATACAGAAAAGTCCAGTGATTCATTCATTAAATTTCCACATTTGAGTAAGCAAGAAATTCAGTCATTCAGTCTGCAGTGATTTTTCTGAATTACACAAACATTTGAACAAAGGAAATTGAAGATAAGAAAATGAGAAAAGGTACTGTCTTTCTTGATCTATTTCCTTCCTCAGTTGTCAGGGATGAGCGACTCTTCCATTGTTTTTAGAGTTAATGTTACTTAACTCTCCTTTAGTGCCAGCATGAGGGAAATGAAACCCAGTCTGAAATCTGTTTAAAGGATTCTATCTTTTGCCATGGATAAGACACAGTGTGGATAAGAGTGGTGTGAACATCACTGCCTTATTTTTAATCATGCTTGAAAAGTCGTTTGAAGCAAAGCCAGTGACCTCCTTTACATCTTTTAATCCCTGAAAATAACTTGCATGCCCTTCCTTCCCTCTTCCATGACTGCCATCTCTTCTCTAATGCACATTCTTTTCTTTTAAGACACTCACTAAGAGTTTTGGAAAAGTAGCAACCTTTTCACTTTAGAAATGGACACTAAACAAGTTTTGCAATCTCTGTTTCATAATAAATGTTTAATTTTGCAGCTAGGTGAAACAAAATCCAGAGAGGTCAGATGAGTTTCCCAAGGATGTATGATACAGAAACTAATTTAGATATAGGAAAAAAACCTTTCTGAATTCTAGTCCCTTATGTGATTCAAAATGTCTATGTGTCTGCACATATAGCCAGGAACAGTGTCAATGGTATTTGCAGATGTTTTGTTTAAAAATCTGGAAGGTTGATCTGAAGGATCAACAGCAAAATTTGAATGGATTGACCCACTGAAAAGAAGCAGAGAAAAGGTATTTGATACCTGGCTGATGTCTGGAAGGATGATACCTAGTCTTGAGGTTATGGAGATGTCATCCAAATTTCTCTTTGTATTTAAAATTCATGCCCTCTCCTGGAATCAGTTTTGAGATATGTCTAGTTTGACATATGTAAATATTTCAAATCAGATATTTAAAGAGCGTGGTAATATAGAGGATTTATTGCTGTGAATGTTTTATTATTTTATGCGCTTTATTTCACTTGATTTGCTCTGTCTTTCATGTGTGAATTCTGTCTCTTGTACTGCAAAAATGGCAGCATCAAATGTATAGAAAGCAGGCTTCCATATGTCTTCTAAATGTACTAAATAAGAGTAGACTTCTTTGGTTGGAAATTTATAGTAATTGTCTTAAATGTCTGACCTGCATAAATAGAAAAAATATTTGATTTACAGAGATTTGTCTCCTAAAGTCTTACTGTGTTGCAGCTGATGTCTTGTGCATTGTTACCAGGCGTTTTAAAGGTGTGACATATGAACAATGACAACCTGCTACATTGCTACTGTTTCATGTTTCACAAACAGCTTATTTACCTTACCTCCCTGAGTAACTGCCATGGAGGTGAGCAACCTGACTGATCCTTTCTTTTCATTCTGTAAACCTACAAATTAAGCTGCAGGGGTTAGACACTTTTGCATGTATGTATAAGGTTGTACAAGTTACACAATTGGTACTCAGGGAGAGTTTCAGTCACCAGAGAAAAAAATATTGGTTGTCTCCTTCTGCTCACAGAAGACGGTTGAAACAATTGAAGAGTAATGGAAAACTTTGCTTCTCCAACAACTGTTAGTACTGTTTAACAATTTTTTGGGTGGCATTTCCCTGTACAGTATGAATTTCATTTTGTCTTGGCTTCCTGTTTCCTGGAATGTTTTCCTGTGAGAGAATTCTAGCTTGTTACCTCAAATTCAAAAGCATTTCTTAGAATGGCCATTCACTGTCAAATTCTTTTCAAAACACTGTCATTTGCAGAATGGTTTGAAGACACATTCCTAAGAACAAGGCTTCTTGTTTTAACTTCTGACCTTTCTATGTTCTGTAAGTCTGTAAGAGTTTCCTTAAAAATAAACCACTGGCTCAGCCAACACCTCCAGATTCCTCTCTTGTCCTATATTTCTCATGTTTCTTCAAAAATGTTGTCAGTTCATTATGAAAAATCAAATGAGGCTTTTATATGACTTCCTTATTAATCAGGCCCAGAGCTGTAAGTCTGAGGGCAAGGGCTAGGATGAAAACTGAAAGATCTCTCTGGTATGTTTGCAGTCTTGTGAAAAAAAAATGAAAGTACGTGAAAGTAGGAAAAGTTTAAAATATAGTGCAGCTGACTGATGAATGTCAGAGATATACTTTTTAAGTGATTCTGCAGATACATAGGATTGATTATAAATATTTTCCCCAGTATAAGACTGGGGAAAAGGCAAATAGAGAAGTAAAATTGGATATTTTATTTTAATCAGTAGTATAACTCACCTATAAATCACTTGAAAAAAATGCAACAGAACGTAGCCACAAAAAAAGGCTTTCTATTTATTAATCAAATTCTGACTTACAGAACAGAGTGCCATGGTAGACTGAGAAACCTGAACAAATGATACATTGAAGTAAGATGGCATTTGAGTATCAATACAATGGGTTCAAAAGTGAGGATATTTGTGTTTTGTAATTTTTTTTCTGTGCTGCATCTTTGTTGCTCAACAGGTTCATATTGTTTCAGCAGATGGAAAAGTTAATTACAAAATAAGAGAAAGTGTGTAGAGTTTGAAGTAAACAGATATTACATTTCTAACTTGTAGGCTTTTTTTATTTGTGAATAGGATGATTTATGTAAACATTTCTTTTTCATGTTGAGGAAAATGACTGGAGTATTGAGTATTGCGAGCAAGGACAAGCAGTTTCACAGAGACATTTTGAGACTGACCTTTATGAATGACTGAATCTTTGTATATTATTGTCACCATCAAATACTTTAAATTGTAACAACTTAAAAGCAATCCAGTCATGGACTATTATAACTAGAGATAAAGACACAAATTCTGTGACTAAAATAACATTTCCATCCATTTAACTAAATTTTTTTTCTCATAACTAAAGTGATGAAAACTCTGATGTGTGTTTCATAGAAAATTATCATTGGAGTTGATAGGTAGTAACAGATCAATGAACAAGTCATCTTCTATTATATTTCAAGAGATAACTTTCCACAGAATTTTTTCATGAGTAACCAGTTCTCCAGATGCTTCTGTATTGAGCTTCACATCAGAAAAACATTCTTAAAATCTCCATTATTTACAAAAAAAGACAAAAAATAAAATGGAGTTATAGCAACAGTTAATCAAGCAATTAGTTTTGGAAAGAAATCTTCTGTAGCTTCCTATAACATTCCTGCATATTTTAAAATTTGAAATAAAGTAGAAGCAGTTCCAACCCAGAAGTGTGTTGACTTCAATTGCAGTCACAGTCCTTACTCAGCGTTTGCATTTCAGCAGCAGTTCTTACTTGAGGTGTAGCTTTTGTGTTTAATACACTACTTTACTTTTGCTGTGCTCAGAAGCGGCTGTCATATCATTCTGGTAGAGTCATGATGGACATCTGTTTTCTAGTTACTCCTGGTCCAGTTTTCCATTGCGTCATTTCTTGTTTAGTACACAGCAGGTTTGAGTTTTAAGATCTCTGTGTAGGCTTCACTAAGCTATCTGTCCTATTGTGTTTTAGTACAGTTTTCAAGCAACAGAACTTGAAGAGCTTTGTTTATAGTCCTTTATAGGCTTAAGTTCTATGTTTTCAAAAGAGCTTTAAACATAACGGAAAATGGGTGGGTGTGGATGCCTGGATTTGCAGGGCTCTGCATTAATTTTCACTTTTGAAATGGAAAATACTTTGGTCAAATACAGAACCTATGATAAATGCTAGATCCCAAATTTGCTGATGAATAATCTTATATTGTGTATCTATCTGTATATGAAGAGGTCAGAACTCTTATGTTTTGATATTCTTTTATTTTAGATCTGCTACTAATAATAATTAAATACTATGTCAGCGTTAAGTAAGAAAAAAGAAATGCATCAGTGGGTACTGAAATGTTTGTTTCTTTGACAGATTTTTGGAAACTGCAGTGTATTTCTGTATGAAACAAAAAATGGGAGAAAAAGAGGTGTCTCCACATTCTTTCTTCAGTATTTGGCATGAATTCAGTTCTGACTTCAAAGACTTCTGGAAGAAGGAAAATAAACTTATTCTTCAAGAAAGGTACATTTGTTTGTTTGTTCAAAGGCATTTATCAGAGAATGTTATTGGGGCAATTGCACAGAAATCAGCCAGCTTCACATCATTAGCACACAACCTGTTGAAACACCTTCTGGAGTTTTCTATATTTTTTTGCTTTAACAGATTCCTCTCCTCCTAATTTTTGAATGGGACATTAATATCGATTTGTGATCAAGTTTTTTGGGTCCATTACCTGAACAGAGGTAACATAACTGCTATGCTCCTATGAATTTCAGGCTGAACTGTTAGCATTTTTAGCAAAAACAAATCAAGGCATCACAACATGACATATTGTAAATATTTATCCAATAAAGTCAGGGGAAAAAAAGGGACCTGGGAAGACAGAAGGAAAAAGTCAAGAGAGCCCACTTTTAAAAAAGTCTCACATTGAACCATGTTGCAAATTGCAGCCCATGGCCATGAGCATGTGTGATAATATATATGGGATAAAGTAATGGGATAAAGTAATGAGACAGTGATTTTTAAAAATTAGGCATAATGCCATTAAAAGAGCTTATGAAGTTTGCTTTCATCTGCATGCAGATATCGTTTATAAAAATTATACCAAGAATTAGTTTTAAAAGTAATGAATACTCAAATAAAGACAAATTAAATAAATACAAACTTAAACACTATTACACAACCTCACATCTGTTAGCAACTTGAGTGACCTTTGTATATAGAAAATGAAGCTACCTCTGAGCCTTAACGTTAAATGGATTGAAGCTTTATGTTAATTAAATTATTGATAACAGTTCATTTTCAGGTAAATGGACACAGGCTTCTTTTTCAAGGGTATACACCCTATGTAATATTCATAGAGATCTGATTAGTGGTTTAGAAAGTTACTGAAAACTTTCCTTTAAAACCCATATGGTCAGTGTCATGTCTAACATACATTTTTTGTTTAAGTGGGTACACTGAAAAGAGCAGTCTCACAGTTAAGAAAACTGGATTCTACTTCTATTGCAAGAGCATGGTGCAAATGTTAGCACAGTACAGTAGCTCTCCAGGGATCTGTTTCATTTTACTGACTGTGACTTCATTTTATGTAATTAAGTAGATCTCTTTGGAATTGAGTTGACAGTTAAATACTATCTTTGGATTTCTATGCAGGGATTTAGCTGCCAACTTAATACAAGTTAATTTAATCTTGTATATTTTATAGAAAATGATGTAAGAAAAATATCCTTTCATTTTCAAAATGCTAGGCTATTTTTCTAATAACAAATGAAAATCCTCCAGAGGGTTCTTGCTGCAAAATATTTTTCTTAAAAAGATGTTAACTATATAAGCACAAAACCTCTTCTTGTTATTTTTCTTAAACATCCAAAGCGTAAGAGAAGATTGAGATGGCAATAAAATAATGAAATTCCCTTTCAATTCAATGTACTGAGAGGATGTGTCGAAGAAGCAGAGAAAAAAGCAGCTGCCAGCTGGTCCCTTCCAGGTCAAGGGTGTTTTTAGCCTAAAAGGAACTGAATATCTATATAACCTACAAAATAACTCTATGTTCAGAATGCAATAAATAGGACAGGTTCTACTTAGAGGCCTGTATCTAGTGGAGTCCCTCAGGGGTCGGTGCTGGGACTAGTACTGTTCAATCTATTCATTAATGACCTTGATGAGGGAACAGAGGGCACTGTCAGCAAGATTGCTGACAATACTAAATTGGAAGCAAATGACTGATACACCAGAAGGCTAGGCTGCCATTCAATGAGACCTGGACAAGTTGGAGGGTTAGGTGGGATGAAATCTAATAAAATTCAACAAGCACAAGTGTTAGAGTATTGTATCTGGGAAAGAATAACCCCAGGTACCACTACAGGCTGGGGAATGAACTTTTAGAGAGTAGTATAGGGGAAAGAGACCTGGGGGTCCTGGTGGACAGCAGGATGAGCATGAGCCAGCAATGTGCCCTCGTGGCCAAGAAGGCCAATGGCATCCTGGGGTGTATTAGCAGGAGTGTACATAGTAGGTCAAGAGAGGTTCTCCTCCTCCTCTACTCTACCCTCGTGAGACCATATATAGAATATTCTGGGCCCCTCAGTTCAAGAAGGACAGGGAGCTGCTGGAGACAGTTCAGCGCAGAGCCACAAAGATGATGGAGTGGAGCATCTCCCTTATGATGAACGGCTGAGGGACCTGGGGCTTTTTAGTTTGGAGGAGACTGAGGGATGAACTCATTAATGTTTACAGATACATAAAGGATGGGTGCCAAGAGGATGGAGTCAGGCTGTTCTCAGTGATGTCCAGTGATAGGACAAGGGGCAATGGGTACAAGCTGGAACATAAAAGGTTCTAAAGAAACATAAGGAAAACAGGCTGCTCAGATGGAGTCTCCATCTGGAGATGTTCAAGATCCACCTTGATAGGTTCCTGTGTGACCTACTCTAGGTGGCCCTGCTGTGTCAGGGAATTGGACTAGATGATCTTTCAAGGTCCCTTCCAACACTTAAGATTCTGTGATTCTGTGAAGAGAAAGAACATTGAGAAAGGGCCTGCAGTGTGAAAGGAAACAGAGACCTGTACGAAGAACAGCAATGAGACCCAAACCTATACTTGGACCGGATGAGTTGGAGACTTTCATGGGGGGACAAACAGAACTGTGTAACTGCAGTCCAGGAAGTCTGACATTAAGACTGAAAATTATCAATCCTGAAAATTAGTTAGATTTTGTTTTGAATTTTAATTTTACTTTCCTCATCAAGTTTAAACCTTTCTCTCTAAATATTTTATTTTTTCAGCTGAGTTAGGGTTTAGACATTGGAAAAAAATGACGGTTTGTGCTCACCTTTCAGACAGGTCTGGCATAGTGACTCTTTCAGGTCTCGCAAAGTCAAGCTTGCTACATTGCCTTTTAGGAATAAAAATATTTTGACTGAATTGGCAGTAAAAGTAATTTTCCAAATAGGGTAAATTATTTTCCTGAAAACAAAGGATCTTCTTTGGTAAAATAAAGAATATTTTGCCTCTGATCTTTTTTCTTGATTTTTCATTTCTATTTTCTTAGTGAAAGGCAAGATGCTGTGAGGTAAAGGTGTCTTGATATTGAGAAGTCATAGTATGGAAGTCAAAGGAAAATAATCCTGATGGAAAAACAAAAGTTGCCCAAGACTGTACCACATGATGGCTTTCAAAGCCTCAGCCTCGATCAACAGATCTGTAGGTGCCAGAAATCTGAAATCTGCCCATTGACACCAAAATAAAAATTATTATATCAAGAAAGTAGATTTTCCTCTTTAGTTGATGTTCTTGAAAGTTTTTCTGATGGTAATGTTGAAGGGCAGAAGGCTAGAACATTAATAGTAGAAGTAACTTCCTATAATTTTTTATTGTTGGCAAATTCATTCTTACCTTCTGTTTCGTTTGAGGGCTTTTTTGCCTCTTATCCTTCCAATTTATTTTTTAGTTTAATAAACTTATATGCTGTGGGTAATGTTTCTAGAATATTTTATATCCCACTTTCCATATGAACTGTTAATAGAGGCTGTTCTTTATTTAGATTCTGCAAATATGAGTCATACTGTTTTACAATAATTTACCCAAAGACTTTTCACAGATGTATTTCCTAAGGTGGTACATTTTGTTACCAATAGATTAAAAGTGTATGTTTTAAAGAAAGCAGTCAGCCAGTTCTTGTTTTAAACACTTTTCACTTGGCATTTCAAGTTGTATACTGGTTTGCCAGGCCCTTAAATGCAAAAGACAGACAATGAAGTGTCAGGCTTTGTATTTCCTTAACAAAATAAGGGGAAAAAAATGCTGCAAGATTAAAAACAAATTAATTTTTCTGAAGTTTTCTACTGCATTAACTTAGTTGTCTCACTTTAAAAAATGCTGAACTGGAAAATAACAACTGTAGAGAAAAATATGCATGATAAACTGTTAAATACAGTAGCAATAAAAGAAAAAAATACCTGAAAATTACAGTGAAAACATAAGTCTGCCAGAATGTTTTCTGAACCGTACTATGTTTTTTATGGTCACACTGGTGTGTTCCAAAAACTATTTTGTTGAGGTTGAAATTTCTGATGCCTATTTCTTTCCTAAATATGCATCATGGTCATGGTTTAGGCCCAGCCAGTAATGAAGCACCATGCTGCCTTGTGTTTAACCACTCCGCACACCCTCACCTTCCTTAGGATGGTGAAGGCTTCTGTGAAATGGGAGGAAAAAAGATAGCCAAGGGCCTTGTGAATTAAGACAAGGATAGGGATTGCTCACAGCCAGTTATGGTTCCGGCTAAACAGAGCTGACTACTTAAAAAGGAAAGTAAGCACAGTTTATTGTACTACCTACTAGAAACAGGACAGAGATAAAGCAAAAATAGAGCAGGATGATGAGAAAAATACAACCAGAACTTCCCCCACCTTCTTCCCAGGCTCAGCTCATTGCTTCAGATACCTCTACCTCCTCCCACCTCAGCAGCACAAGGTTTCATGAAATGAGAGTTGTGGTCAGTCCCTCACAGATGACCTCTGCCACTTTTCTCTTCTCAGAGGAGGAGGGGTCCTCTCATTCTTCCCCTGCTCCAATACAGAGTCCCTTTCACGGGATATAGTCTTTAACAAGTCTCTAGGGTGTGAGTCCTTCCCAATGGCTACAGCTTCTGCTCACAAACTCCTCCAGTGTGAGACTTCTCTGCAGCAGCAGTATTCTGGGCAGTTTCTGCTGCAACACTGTCCTCCCACAAATTCTTCTCCACACATAGTCACCTCCCCTGGCTTGAGATCCTCCATGAGTGCCAACAAATCTCTGCTTCACCATTTGTCTGCATGTGTGGCAGTGGAACAGTTGCCAACTCATGACAGGATGCAAGGGTTCTCTGCAGCAGCACACCTCCTCCTCTCTTGTCTTGCTGACCTTGGGGTCCACATGGTTGCTTCTCTCTTATCCAACTCCTTCCGCCACCTCCAAAAAAGAAGGAAGAACCCTCCTCTTTCAGCTTCTTTTTAAAAAGCAGTTGTGGAGGTGCCCAGTTGGCTCAGCCCCAGAAATAGGTCTGACTCAGAGCCAGGCAAAGTTTCAAGCAGCTTCTTACAGAAGCCACCATTACAGCCCATTGTCAGAAATGGCTCCACACTAGGCCATGACTATCCTTTTAAGTGAACTTGACTTAAAGTGAAATTTTAAAACTTCTTTCTGATTAAGCAAACCAAGACAAAAGCCCTCAAAAAAACCAATCCAACCAGAAATAAAACCAAACCAAACTACCCAAAACCAAACGGAAAATCATCAATAAACTTAACAGGGCATGTTTTGAGTTTTATATGTTTTTATCATTGGCCTTTCTTTATATATTTAATGTGTCACTACAGGTCTATGCTTTCCATTTGTACTTTGAAAAATCTTGAAAAATATCTGTAAGTATAGCTTGTACTTTGCATGTGATCACCAAGAAAGCCAAGATAGGTGACATTTTCTTTAATAGTTTTGTTGTATGGAAAAAAAAATATTTTGAACCTTGCAATCTTCCTCTTTGGAATCTTCATTATCTATCTGTGTACATCAGTTGCTGCACAGCCTGAAATGCATGTTATTCTCTGAATACATAGTCAGATGACATCTATGCAAAAGTCTCATCTTCTTAGGAAAACTCTTTAAAGAACACACCTCCAATCTTCAAATGATCTTTTTTCCTCCCATAGTGAGAGCAAAGGTCTTGTACAAACCAACTTTTAAATATTTTAACTCATTTCTCATTAATTTGTCTATATTTCACTCCCACACAGATTTCTTTTCTGAGGTAGAACATCCAGCAAAGGCCTAAAAAACTGTAGCCCAGACTCTTCCACTTTTCTAGGAACCGGGAAAGGATAGCCTCTCCTAGGAATGAAAAGATGGAAGAGCTCATGAGACAATTCTTACAGTCTTGAAAAGTTATGACTGATTTAAAAAAAAAATTCAGCAACATCTGGGTATTGCAACCCAATACAAAATTTTTGAATCTTTGGTAGCTAAAAATACAGCTATTTATAAAAAATACCATATTGGTGTGGACAGCAATGATCTAGCTTTAGGACTACAACTTCATATTCTTTTTATGGCTATGAGATATACTTTGCTTCATTATAGTAACAAAATATTGTTGATTATTGTTGATATGTTGATTATTATTGATAATGACCTTAGATGCCAGTTCAGATCTTCCTAGAAACAGGTTAGTAATATAGGAGAAACATGTTTGCAGGGCCACAATTCCACCTTTCCATTTTCTGGATACAGGTGAGATACTGATACACATTTGTCCAGCTCTGAATATGTTTATCTTTTTAGATTGTTTGATGTTCCAGAGGGCCTGTGCAACCTTGTGAAGATTTACCTAAAAAGGGGAAAGAAAGTTGTATTTCTAAAGAGGGCATGGGGTGGGGACTGAGAAATGGACAGATATAGGCACACTTTAAGTGTGTACATAAGGTATCTATTGCACATAAGCTCAGTCTGGCCCTTGCCTTTATGAAGAGGCATGTCCCTGAAGACAGACTGACTGTGTCAGGGATGCCAGCAGAGGAGATTTCATAAGCAGGATCAACATGATGGCAAAATTCTGTAAGTCCCTGATATCTTGCATCACACTAAGCTTGAGAATTTCTTTTGGCTGACTTTATTCAACCCTTTAACTCCCACGATAAATCTTAGACACATTAAAAATAATCTATAAAGTAAAAAAAAATGCACTCATCTCTCAAATGTAAAAGTTGCCCATTCCCGTAAGAATAGCAGTTAAGCTGGCACCTGGTGTGTCACACTGTGTATATCTAGATGAAAGGGGAATTCCTGGCCAGCATGTCTCCACAGCTCATTGATCTCCCTTTGCAGAATGACTGGTATGTCTCCCTACAGACTCCTTGGCAGGATGATTTAAAACTTGCTGTTGAGCAATTTAAAGTCTGGCATTGGATATCTGTATGTTGCACAGTGAGGAGTATATTGGTAAGCTGCCACTTCTGCTTGCAGAGGAGGGCATTAAATCCCTTAGCACAAGCAATGTCCTCTCAGAGTAATTTAAGGGATATTTTGTTAACGCTTATAATGGGAACCAGTGAGTCAGACTTGAGAGTGAGAAATCGGGGGACATGGGAATATGCACTTGCAAAGAAATGTGGAGATGAGAGGAAAGAGAAGAAAAATGTATATGGAGTGGCAGCATGAGAGGGAAATGATGAAAATGTGGAGTATGTTAGATGTGACCCCACTAAGCTTGGCATGCTGTTGTAATGCCAACGAAAAGCTCCAAGTGCTATGCTAGTAAGTAGTTATGGGTTCATACATTTTCTGACTTGGGAACGTTAATCTTAATGTCTTTGTTGACATTACTGTTTCTAATCTGAGTTTCAAACTGGTAGGCTTGGGTTTTTTTTAATAGTTATAATGACATTTCAAAACAAAATGCATTTTACATGACTTTGAATTAAAGAATTACAAGTATCTTCAGTTTCTGAGAGTATTTCAAAAGTTTAACTTAAACAAAACAACTTTCTGATCAGAAAATAGTTGCAGGCATTGGAAAATCTGTGCCCAGTTGGAAAGTTTCAAGCAGCTTCTAGAATCTAGGAACGGTCCTTTGAGGCAGTGCCTCACAAAGAGACAGCTTTCTGTCCAGCTAAGAGAGATTTCTCAACTCTTCAGTTTTGGTTTGATTTTTTTTCCTTTTTTTCCTTCCTTGTGCACTTTCAACAACTAGAACTTTTTTCAATGAAAACACCATGATTTTTTTTTGTTAGGGGAGGAGACCAGTAACTGTCATTTTAGGATTGCTTTTGAGAGAAAAGTCTGTTAAAAAATAAAAGTATTTGAAGTTTATCAGTCGGTATCTTCAGTGGAAAATACTTTTAAATGACTTTAAGTTTTTAAGTAATACTGTGTTTTGTAAGGCAGGAACAAATGTTAGCATTTTTAGCTATAAGCAAATGCATGGCTGTGTGCATGTTTATGGTGGACCACAGGCAATAGTCTAACATCGGGGCGGGGGGGTTACATTTTTTGGAAGAGCCTCACTGTTTCTGCTGTCACTTTGAGTCGTTACATAATTATGAATGGAGAACTTTTGATATTTTCACCTGATGCAGCAAATTTGGAGGCCTCTTATTTTCCTGTTTACGTCACTGGACATCTCTAGTTCTGTGGCCCTCTGCTGACTTCCACTTCTTTTCTTTCCCATTATCTCTTCTGTTCATTCAATTTTCATCTTTGTTTGCACTGCCGGTCTTGTAGCTACCAATTATCCAACATTGTAGCCCCAGTATACCCAATTTGGCAACTCCTTTGTCCAGAGTATGTCTCCATATCCTCTTTAGGATAGTCTTCTCCACAGTCTATTCACTAAGACTTTTTTCATTCTTCTTTACACATTGCATTTTTTTTTCTTCTTTGACCCCATCTGTTGCTTAAAAATGTTTTACAGAAAACATTTCCATTCACTCATGAATTTCCTTTCTTTTCCTTGCTCATTATGTTGCCAGTTTTACCTCACCTCCAGTCTTGTTCTCTTCCCTCGTTTCTTGTTGAATTTCTTAAAGGAACAGCCCAGAATGCAAGCAGCTTCTTTGAAAGCAACCTGGCTTCAGTTTCAAGAAAAACAATGGAAGGTGATGACTGTCTTTTCTTAGAGCAACCTTCATTTTCATATTTAAAGTCTGTAAGAAACTGATTTACATCTTGCCAGGCGTAGTCTAAAATATTGGTCACTTTGACATGAAAAAAAAAAAAAAATGATGGCACAAGTCAAGGAAATACATTTAAGTGGGTATCTGCACATTTGCATTGTATTAGAATCAGACATTATTAACAGATTATTTTATTACATTGTTAGATTTTCAAGGTGAAATTTTCTTTAATGCTAAAATTGCCATCTTTCAAAAGCATTTCAAGAT
Organism: Urocolius indicus; assembly: GCA_013401255.1. NCBI lineage: Eukaryota > Metazoa > Chordata > Aves > Coliiformes > Coliidae > Urocolius > Urocolius indicus. The sequence goes on along the minus strand of WBNH01011225.1, from coordinate 174,886 downwards.
AATACTGTTTCTTGTATTTTTACACATCTAATATCTCTACCCAGGTAAAAGCACAATCCATCAGATAAGAGCAGAATCACTCGATTCACCAAAAGTATGATTATCAGATAGAACAATTGTATTGTGGATTACAGTAAGACTCTGTAAATGGGAAGTTTTATTTCCATTTCAGTTGGCCTCAATTTCAGTTGGGCTTGAAGTCTTATTTTAGGGCTGTTTGACATGATGCACACTGAAGAAAATCTGTGATTTACTCCTCAAAGTCTACTCTGCATTGTTGAAAGAAGAGAGATTTTATTCAGAGTCCTGCTACAGGTTAGTCTCTCTGTTAAGTGACCAGATTAAAACATTTTAATTTATTTGTCCTTGGTCCTCTGTGGAAAAGTATGATTAATCACTCTGTCTTTCAGCCAGCGATTGTCTGCCTTATAGTCCTTGAAGTAACCGTGCAAGGAGCTGGCAGAGATGTCAAGATAATCTAATACATAATCTCTTTGTTGGTGGGCAGAGGTTAGGTTTCATCAGTCAGTTGATGGGACTAGGTACATACAATGTGCTGCTTATCTGTATAAAGTCTTTGCAGTCAGTTACTGAATCATATCTATTTCATCACTTCAACCTTATTGGCGTGAAAGTAAAAGCTCTATATTTTTTACTCTACTTTTATGTGGGGAATTGTGATTATCCTCTCTTTTGTTTTTTTCTCACTAAAGAGAAACTCCTTAGTAAAAAATCATTTCAATATTTTAGTAACTGGGTCAAAGAACAAAATACAGGCTCTGAAAGAGTTTTCAAATAAAGAGTTTTAAGGATTTCTGCTCTTGAAGTCTTAAAGACATCCAGCACTTAATATTTTTGCAACAGATTTTTTAATTCATTTTTATTTGTAAAGGTACTATTATTATTATAAATAGGTTATGCTCAAGCCAGGCAAACCTACATAAAACATTTTGGCAACACCCCTTTTATTTATCTGATAATAAGTACTTAGTGGTATAAAGAATCTTGGCCTCAGGTTTGTTTGATGTTAAAAAATACAGAGTATCTGCAGAAAAACATCTTTTTGGGTTTTATGAACTGTATGGTTAAACTGAGTTTATTGTGGAAGTTTTTGTGAGCAGCTGTACTATCTAAGGCATATAACATTCCAGCCTTCTCACTGTGCTTACATTTGTCATGTTGTAGTGCTCGCTAGTGAAGTGTAAGGCTACCAAGCCTAGATGGAGCCAGTAGGAAATGAATCTGTCTGCCACAAATGCTTCAGACAAAATTATTGTTTTGTGGCAGGAAAGTGGCTCCCGCCCTCAATGGATTGAATGATGACAGAAAGTCTCTAAGCCTTAATAAGGTTGTGGCCAGGCTGGCTATTGGACTAGAAGGTAGATAAAATTTTTTTTTGATTTCTAAGGATGTCTGGTTTCTTTTTCCTGTGTACACATCAAAGTATAACTTGGTTATGCATCTGTCTTTAAACTTAATCATAGTTTATATATGTTTGTCTCACGTCAAAGTGCTGGAGATTTTGTGTTGATAGAAATAAGTACTTCCTTTGTTATGGTTAATAATTATTAGACTTTCTGAATCTTACTAAGTATCACAGTTTGAGACCTTAATTCTTGGGCTCTGTAAGTGACTGGTTGTTTATTTACTCGTAGATTATTTTTTTCAACCCATCCATGGATTGCACACTCTTGTACGTTCCCTACATGTTTTTCTTACTGTTGGGGCTATTTGGAAGTATTCCGTTCTGCTAAACTTAATATTTAAGGAGATATATTTGTCCAGATTCAAGTTATGAACAGTTTAATTAAGATGTTGTGGTTTAGACCAGCCAGGAACAAAGAGCCACTTGCAGCCACTTGCTCACTCCTCTCCCTCCTGGCAGGATAGGCAAAAGTACTGAGGACCTTTGGAACTCCCTAAAGACAGGGAGGGCTCACTCATCATTTATAGTCTTGGGCAGAAGAGACAAGACTACTACACTTGGGGAAGAAAGCAAATCTTAATTTAATTCACCACCAATCAAAACCATAACAAAAATAAGCACACGGCTAAAAACAATACAGAGTAGGACAACGATAAGGGGTACAGCCCCTTAAGATCCCCTTCCCCCTCCCACCTCTTCCTGGGCTCAGGTGTCTGATCCCAGTGTTTTTACCTCCTCCTCCCTGAGTGGTACAGGGTATGAGGGAATGGGGGTTTCAGCCAGTCCTTTCCCAATGGCTCCTGCTGCTTGAGTCACCTCAGGGCAGGAGGACTGCTCATGAGTCCTCCCTAGCTGACTGAAAGTTTTCCATGGTGACCTCCATCTTGTCTCACTCTTCCTACTCCTCTAACACCTTATAGATTTCCCTTGTTAAATTGTAATGACAGAGGCGCCAGATTGGCCCGGCCAGGCTGTAGGTGGGTCCACCTCAGAGCCAGTGTGCTGGGACCAGCACTGCAGCCCCTTCCCCTTTGTTATGAAGCAAAAGTGTATCCACACAAACCTATCACAAAATATTAATAGAATTAACTAGGGCTGATGTTGACTGTAACACTGATGTAAACACCCCTGCTTTTCAGATTACTACAGTGAGAGTTTGCAACTCTCTGGTTGTCTACGCTGAGAAGGTTAGTTTTTGTATGATTATGTTCTCATTAAGACAAAACCAAGAAATTATTTGGGAAAATTGGTAACAGGCAGAAGTTTATAAAGATAATGCAACTGATACTACTTTTTCTATCAAATTCATGTGCTTACTTTTAAGAGAGAATTGATGTGATATGGGACAGGGATTGATAGCAAATGAATCAAAGTCAGTTTACTGAAAGAGAGTTTGAGAAGCAGTCAAAAAGTATTGATATAGTTTGAGCATCAGTCTAGCAAAGAAGCTTATCACACTGTAAGACTGCAAATTATTCCCATCACATTTACCAAGTTAACTGACCACCTGCTTCAAGAGCACACTGTGTCATACAATCACACAGAATGGTAGGAGTTGGAAAGGAGCTCTAAAGATCATCTAGTCCAATGTCCCTGCTCAAGCAGGTCTGCCTGGATCAGATCACACAGGAATGCGTTCAGGCAGGTTTTGAAAACCTCCAGAGAAGACTTCACATCCTCACTGAGCAGCCTTAGCCAGGGCTCCCTCACCCTTACAGTAAAAATTTTTCTTTATGTTTAAATAGAACTTTTTGTGTTCCAGCTTTTGTCCATTATCCCTTGTCATAACACTGGACACTATAGAAAAAAAGTGATGCCTCAACCTCCTGACATCCACCATCTAGATATTTTTAAGTATTAATGAGATCATCCCACAGTCACTTATTCTCCAAGTTGAACAGTCCCAGATTTCACAGCCTTTCCTCATAAGAAAGATGCTCCGGTCCCCGGTCATCTTGGTGGCCCTGCGCTGGGCTCTCTCAAGAAGTTCCCTGTCCCTCTTGAGCTGGGGAGCTCAAAACTGGACACAGTAGTCCAGATGAGGCCTCACCAGGGCAGAGTAGAGGGGAAGAAGAACCTCCTGGCCACATTTTTCTTGATGCATCCCAGGATGGATGCCATTGGCCTTCTTGGCCATGAGGGCACATTGCTGGCTCATGTTTAGCTTATCATCAATTAGGACTCCCAGATCTCTCTATGTCACTTATCACCTCCATCTTACCCATTTTCAGGTCGTGCGTTGAGCATCTGTCCTGCTTCCAAGTATTTGGTTAGACTTGAGAGGAACAGCTCTATAAAACAACCAAACAGCTTTTATAACAGAAAGCATTGGTAGCATAGAACTAAATAGTTTAAATGAAAACAGATCTTTGGAACAATAAATCAATCTATACACATGCCTGCCTTTGCCTAAGGGTCATAACTCTTAGGAACACCCACCTTCCTCAGACTCTTTTTTCCAGTGTCCTGCAGTGGCAGCCTGTCTTTCTACACAGGGCTTGGCAATTGAGCCCTCACTCGTTTCCCAGGAATGTCTTTTTAACTATTTCATGCTCTTTGAGATCTTTGTGCTCCACATTGACAGGGCAGCAGTGTCAATGACCTGGAGCCTGGAAGTATGTTATTGCAATTTCTTCCCCTTTTGTGACTGTTTGGAAGCTCACAGATTCATAGCTTTCGTGTTGCTTTCTCCAAGTACCCTCTTCCTTCCTCCCAGTATTGAATTAGATCAATTAATTTTTTTCATGAAGTAGAAACAGCTCACCATAGTTGAGTGATTAGGGCTTAACAGTTGAGTTAACCTGGTCTTCCTGATATAACCACTAATGTTTATACAGTTTTTACAGTTTTTACACTTTTTGGTCTTAGGTTATTATCTTGCACAGTGGGAAGTAGTGCAGGAAAGCTTGAGCAAGAGGACTTTGTGCAGGAACTTGCTACTGTGAGAAATATAACTTAAACCAGGCACGAGTTCACAGAAGAACAGTGGTTTTGACTAAATCTTGTTAATTTAATGAATGAGTAGATGAAGAACCATTCATGGCCAGCAGAGAAAACTTAAGAAGTTTACAAATAAAATTGCCAGTAGAAAATATCTTTTTCCAAGATATTTTCCAAATGAATTAAGACTACTGCCCTTACTTCAAAGGTAGACTTTGATGTGCTTTTCTATATCATGCGGTTTAAATGGTACTGATGTTCATAATAAAATATATAATTTCACTTTTCCAGAGGATTAGGTTATTTTAATTTTATGTTTAATAAAGTCCTAATTTAATTGAGTGATCAGAAAAATACACTTGCACACTGTAGAAACCGATAACAGCTCCACTGTTTTATGATTTAGCACTGTGGAAGGCTAATGATGGCCTTGTCTCTATATTTCACCAGTCTGCAAACAGAGCTGTAGGTTTAGACAGTTCTTCATGCTTACAGTGATCACAGACTAAGCCTCCTAACAATGAGCCTTTGGTGTGATATCTGCATTTTTAAGGATGTTTCTTCATGATAGAGTCAGTGAGGTTCTATCCAACCACTTGAGTCTTCCTGCACAGAAAGCAGGATGGGGGCCAAGAGACAGCAAGTTGTCCCAAACCCACAATGATATGGTTGGAATTGGAACTGAGCAGCTGCTAGCTCTCAGCTTTGTCTTAAATGCATTAGGGAGTAATACTTCTCATCTTCTGCATTCCTGTGAGTATGAATAAATAGGCTCAAACTCCAAGGAATTTCACAAAAGCTCCCAAAACCTTGAGGACGACAACCATACTAGTGAGACCAGAACCTCTTACATAATTCTCAAAAAATGAGTAGCACAAACTTAAGGTTGTCATTTATCAGTCTAGAGTTTGTGGATAATGTTGGTTTTTTTTTTTTTTTTCCAAGTGCACTAACAGACAAAGAAGTTTTGTCTTTCTCTCTCACAGAAGACATTGCTATCAGCATTTTGCCATTTCCAGCAGAGACGGCCTTTCTCCAAATAGATATTTCTCTAATACATTTAGAGGTGTAATGCCGACAGTGACACTTAACCCGCTCTTTAGAAAACAACCCATATCACTGCATTATCAATGATTCCATTCCATATGAGGATTTTTGTTTTGAGTTAACGTGAGATCTACAGAGAACTGTGCAGTTTTATAACCTGGTATATTAGGCAAGCAGCAGGCAATCTGTCCTGGAAGGGGGACATTTAGACAGGACAAGTACTAAAACTAAAGATTCCTTGACATTCTCTGTGAATAACATCTGGATCTGTGTGAACTAGTTTGGTAAATATTTTTTTTTATGCTACATATGCTGTAATTTGCATGATGAGTAGCCTGAATACCTGCATATCTTATGATGCTTCTACAAAACAGTAATTTTGATAACCTCAATAGTGCTTGCGCAGTCCCAGGATTTGATACTTATTTACTCCCAAGTAACTCTTCATTTTCTTATTTAAATGGTATCTACTAGTGAAGGGACACAGCTATCATTGTGTTGGAAAAAAATGAAATTTTACAATAGACTTGCTGTTTTATAGCAGCTTTTGTAAGAGTGGCTTTTGATGGGTTAGAATGTCTCTGACTCTTTGGAAAAGATGATGGGAAGATCAATGTCACTTTTCCTCCCTTGGATGTAAGTAGATACGAAACAGAAAGTGGCATTTTAGGAAAAAGAAACTGTCTTTGAATTTTACTGCATTCCGTATCATTCCAATAAACTTTTATTTAAAGCTACCACCCCATTTTGGCTGCCACTTTTACTGAATCTATTTAAATATGTTTTAAAGGTGAATTACTTGGCTGTTTGACACTTTTGTTCTGTATTATGCTAGTGAAGTTGGATAAAGGAGTGATGAATGTGAAGGTGGTTCACTGAATGTGCTTAGCAGACCCATCTGGAGTCTTATTTTCAAAATCTGGCTCTTACCACCCACACAAAAAATATTTTTAAATAATAGGAACACAAAGTCTGATTCTCACATTGCCCAGTGTAGCATCAGTGAAACAGGAGATACACAAATGGTCTGGAGATGAACAGCAAGGAACCAGCCAAGGATATATAATTTATTCAATATCGGTTTACTGTTGTTTCTTTTTTTCACCGTTCGATAATGATGAAAAGGCAGAATAAGTGCCATCTAAAGTCTATACTGTTGACAAGTGCAAGCCAATGCAGGGTCTATATTTTTATTTTCTACTTTATTATTTGTACATAATATTATCATTTTGCATAGAAACAACCATGTCTCACATCAGTTAATGTCATCATGTAGACAGGTTTTATGTAAGTCTTCAAACTTCAACCTGTTACTATCAGCATTTCAATAACCATGTGTGTTTGTAAAGGTTGGTCTTCAAAATGAATGAAAACGGTAAAGAAAAATGTTGCTGTGTGCCACTAAATCTAACAGACTGATTCTGGCAAGCTCTAGTCAGAGTAAAACCCACTGCCATTCATGGTTTGTGACAAAAAGGACATTTATCTCATCAGAAAATGTGGCGTTTGGTAACTTTTCCCAAGGTCCTGATTTGGGTACCACTTCCAAGTCACGAAGCACTAAGAAGTGGACCTTCACTTCTGGAACCTACTCCTCTTTTTACATCCAACAGCCCAAGACATTCATACTCAGTCTTGTAAGCCTTGCTGTTCTCCCACAGCTTTGTAAAGAGAGAGATGTGCACAGTGACATGCACCACCTTGGTGGCGAACATCATGCTCCATGGCAATTTTTTCCATTTTTATTTGGAGAGCTGAGACTAGAAATTTAAGTGATTTTGCCATTTTTAATACAAACAAAACTGGGTGAAAGGAAAGAAAGCTTGGTGAGAAATTTCATTTAAACTGTAGTTAAGTACTGAGGCCAGAAATGGATGAAGAATGATTTTTAAACAGTAGTAAATATTCATAACTTTTCTCTCTCTTCAGAGTTAAAGAAGCAGAGGAAGTCTGCAGGCAGAAAAAGGGGAAGTCAATATACAATATAAGACCAAAACATGACTCTGGAATTGTAAGTAAAACCTGTAGCAATATTTCTGTTCTTAACACGTGTTCTGCCTTTTTCTCTGCATTTTATAGGTATGTTATTCTTTATGTCCTTTTTTTTTCCTGGTTGTTTGTTTGGGCTTTTTAAGATTTTCAAAAAACCAAACTTCAATGCTGCCTGTGAATGTTACTCCTCAGAATAGGTGATGGCACAAGCAAGAGCAGCGTGTTATTGCCTCACCTTGCTAATCTGTCTGCAGCCAACTCTTGGTGCAGGAAGACAGCTCTAAACTTCAAGCTCATTCCGTCTGCATTTGCTGTCTTTTCTACAGTTGCAAAATGTAAGGAAGCATTCTAAGTATGCATTTTTAAAATAGGATCCCCGCACCAAATAGTAGTGACTTCCATTCCACTCATCTGAATTGATTTGGAATAGAAACCTTAGAAAGGGATAATATTGTGTTCTCATCATTCTTCCGAAACAGTTGAATAACTTCCATGATAGTAGAGAAGTGATTCTAGTCTTTACCACTATGATTGCTTAGGCATTGCTAGGATGATGACGGATTTCACAGAAAATGAATATTCCTCTTGCAAAAATTAGTCTAGTATTTGACATTACAATTATACCTGTAGCAACTGACCATAAATTACATTTATAAAATATTATAATAGCAGGCTTTTTTCATGTGTCCATGTCCCTGTCCTTCCTCCCCCAGCAGGATTGAATTCTTCTGTGGTTTGTAGTCATGGCTATGTTACTGTGACACATACTTGAAATGAAGCAGGGGGTAATTTACTATATTATAACAAATATAATCTGACACAGGAAGAAATAATACTATATGTATTTTTTTTAATTATTCTGAAAGTTTAGGGAGAGCTAGATGTGGTTAGTGCCATAAGAAATATAAATAGAGTAACAGCTTAGTTAGGAACGATAATCTAGATTTTATCAATTTTATTTGAAACCAGAACAAGATGTTTGCTCCACAAACTAACATTGATTTGGATTTCTCCATCTCACCTAGATTTTGTATGTAAACACACTGAGAGATTTAATTTTTTAAAGAAATAACTATAGGCTTAATCATTCTTGCATCATTATCATTATTATTTGCACTGAAACTGGGAATTTCAGTGTTACTGAAATTTGCCAGAGTGAAAAGGAAAGTAAACAAAAAATATTTCACAGTGTGTAGCTAGAGTCTACCTCAGTTCTAGCTTCAAAGGAAATTGGTTTGTGAAGTCACTTCTCCAGTAAGTATAAATTGGGCATTAGTCTATGAATTTCTGTGCTTTTCATATTTGCATGAAGTGATTTTATGTATACTCAATTTTCTAAATTGGGCATTAGCCTATGCATTTCTGTGCTTTTCATATTTGCATGAAGTGGTTTTATGTATACTCAATTTTCTGCTTTTTTGACTTATTTTTCAGAAAGCAAAGATAAGTATGAAAATCTGAGAGAAGAAATGAAAAAGCCATTGTTAACCTGGTTACCAAAACTCAACACGCCTATGGGTGGGGAGTGAGGGGAAGGAAACTACACCATTCTGATCATTACCTTTTTTGATATTTTTTAATTTGCTTTTTGTTTGTTCTCTAAAGTTTTCCAATTGATGTGTTATTGTACATTCATTCATGAACTTAATCACTTTAATGGAGTGCCCAGTAATAGACTAGATACGGACTTGAAACACCTTCCTTGTTCTCTGTATCTTCTTCGTCACTAAAAAATGGTATTTTGTAAAGTGTATGGTATATTACAAATAGGCCAAGTCAGCATGCATCAAAAGCGGCATCTGTATCAGTTCTGAACATGCTGAAAATTGCATTAAGTTGAACTTCATAAGAATGCTACTTGATATAGTAAAACATTTCCATTCCTACTGGCAACGTCTGTCTAACACAAATACTTCATGGCACTGCACTTAGATTAGGGAAAGAAATGTTACTCCTAGTGAATTGTTTGCATCAGTTTCATGTTGGCATTTGTAGTTTGTATTTTGAATCGTTAAGTGCTGTTTATACAGTATAATCAAAGCTTTCCCAACTTGTTTGGTTGCCCTCCATGACTAAATATTTGTGGAACAAGATGTTTACTGTAACTATCTGTAAAATCAATAAGGCAGCATACTTTTACTTCATCTTTTGCCAGATAGTGAGTGCCAGGTAGTATGGGGGTCAGAAATCCACCATTAAAAAAGAAAAAAAAAAGATTAAGTGAAAAGCAAGACAACACAGAAAAAGCACATAAGTATGATATAGAGTATGAGGGATATTTGGCTATTATGGTTTGTTAATGTATAAAAGAGTTATTACTTTTACATGAACTTTAGGAGGTATAGCATAGTTTTAACTGCTGATCACTTGAGTCAGACAGGCTTTTGGCCATATGTACATGACTTCCCTTACAGAATTAGCTTTACAGTTAATTTAAAACTCATTTTGAGAGCCATTAAAAGATGCACATGGAGAACGACACTTTTGGAAAACGGTAGCTGATTCTAGTGTCGGAGCATGGACTACCAACTAATTGACATCAATTTCACACTTAACAGAATTGCAGACTTTTTCTCCAGGCTTTTAGTGTCCCTGACTAGGAAGTTAATGACTGAAATCTATAACTGAGGGCTACCAGTTTAGACCACATTCTTAATTCGTACTTGCAATCCAGAATTTACTGTATCAGTTTTGATCTGCTCAACCAATAAAAAACCCTTCCTCCAGACCTAATCTAAGAGCTTCAAGCCAATCAGCTTGACTGATAGCCTTTTTCTTTTAAAGCGCACTTTTCCTGAAGGCTAACTATGTGTGCAACTAAATTGGATGCACAGGCTTACAGGTTTGGAGCCTGAAAGGCACTGAGGTAAGGCAAATGAGCTCTAACCTGCTGGGTTGCGTTCCTAGCTGTCCAGAGGCTAATATAAACCTACAGGGTGTCAGAAAAGGAAGTACGAAATATGACCTCATAAATCTGTTGTTCTTCATGCATACCAAGCACTAGAAAAGACGGTTTTTTTCACTATGTGAAAAACAAGTCTCCTGTTGATGACAAATCTATGTGAAAATCTGTGCATGTAATAATTTCTGTCAGGGATATAAATTACCAAGAATGAAGTTCTAAAATTTTGTGTTGATAGGAGTAACATTATTATTTGGGGAAGTGAAAAGAAGAGATTATTTGCTGTTACAACTAATTTATGGGAAAAAAATTAAAGCTATTTTAATGCCACTGATTCAAATCCATGTTTGTATTTATGTAAACAATAGTCTTTTCCTCTTAACTTTGCTCCTAAGTGCAAGGACACGGTAGCATGTTTTCATTTGTAGCCTTCCTGTTCCCTCAGTACCTACAGTATGTATATTACTATACTAAACAAAATAATAGATCATCTAACAAAAAAATCACTATGTGCAATACTGTATTTAGTGTTTCTATCTCAATTTTTTTAGAATGTTAGTTTATATGAAAATAAACCAAATAATAATGAAATAACTGCCTTCTCTCTTCACTATCAAGCTATGCTGCAGTTTGCTAGCAACACTTTGCTCCATGCTCACTGCATCCCATTCAGGCTCCCACAATCAAGGAAGAACCTTTGTGAAGGGATCAATGGAAAAGGGGCTTCTCTTTCCTTGCCTTTCAAAAGCACAGTGACAGTAATTCCCAGTTTTGTGGAGCTATTACCTTTTCCCCAGGTGCTGTTAGCGAGAGGGTTGAGTCATTCAGCCAATCAGACACTATCACTCACTTCTCTAGCTTGTGCATTTCTTCTAGTAGTGCATTTGGCTCAGGTTTGTAGTCTGTTCCTACTAATACTGCCTATGTAACAGTCTCAAGAAATTGCTATTAGGACAATAACACATATTAAAAGGTATTATTTGTATAGTATAATATAATTATATACATGTTTCATATAATAAGTATTGTCCTGTAAGACTGCCACATACATACATATTACCCTTTTCACCAGATCTGTAGCATGGATGCTAAAAGTTATTTGCAGTGTCAAAGCCTGGCTGCAGCTGATGTTGCCAGGTTTTCATCTTAAGATCCCAGCTGCTACATATATTTTCCTCTTTCATTTTACTCAGGCCAGACCTACTTCATTGAACACGTCTCTCTTTTATATAGCTTCTCTCTAGCGTGTTTTCAGATTTTCACACCAAGTAGCCCACTACATGCTGCACCAAAGTTGACCCACAGCGCTCAGAATGGACTCTTAGCATAAGTTTTACCACTGCATTTTTTTTAGTGGCACACTCAGCTTTTTACAGAACTCTAGGCTAATATTCTTGTGTTTGTTTTTTTGGGATGTTTTAAAGAGGCCAAACGCCCTATTGGTCCCCTCTCCCCCCATTTACTGCAACGTTAAGCATGTTACACTTAGTGTTGGCTTTAGTCCTACAAGAGTCCTCACAGACAAAATCCTGAGCCCTTGTAATCACCAACACCATGTATCACTCACCATTGCTTAGAACAAATGCAGCAGCTAAACAAGGACTTTTAGACCTCAGCAGCAGATACAACTTAGACTAACGGTCTGTATTTTATGAGGCATTGAGAAGATTAATGTTGGTTTGCTTGCAAATTAAAGCCTTTCAGAGGCATGGTACTTTGTCATGTGTCATGACACAGTAGTGGTTAGCTTTTTTTGTAGCACCTTTCATCATCCCAAAGCAATTCCAAAAGTTAGTTAAATATTAACCAACAGTAGCAGTGGTAATACTTTTTGTGACATCTTCCAGAGACTGATAACTGATGTTTTTTTCTTGCCAAATTTTCCAGTGACCAGATTAAAATATTGGAAGCAGTTATTAATATTGAGAAGAAAGTATAGCAAATCTTTGCAATTATTTTGTTGCATACTCTGGGTTAATAAGCAAACACAAATTTTGTTCCAAGCCCATTACATAAATTACTTAAGTTGCACCAATTTTAAGCTGTGCCAGACATAATGAGGAACTGCTGGAGCTGAGTTTTTCAGAAGCTAATGTGAACAGGTCAATGATAGCAGGATACAGGAACTCGTGCTCCACACCATTCAGGTCTGCCACACATCTATCAAACAGGATTCACATTACAGATCAGGTTTCCAAGCCACGCTCTTGCTTATGACAGACCTACCTGTACCTGTGCTGTACCCAGCGTTCATCCAACCTTCTTGCAAAGGCATTCGATGCTAAACCCATTACGTCAAAAAGGTGGTGTCTTTTTGAAGAGAAAGGCTCCCTGTTGAGTCAGTACCATTTTCTCATTTACTCCCAGCTGCAGTTCCAATTTAAGCCCATAGAAACTTCATTTGTCACTCACCCTAAATTGGGGCCCTGCCAACATCTCAGTTCCATAGTGGTCCATTTACCATTCCACTCCTTCCCTTCTCCAACACCACCACTCTGCTTTAAGAAATACTGAATCTATGAGACCTAAAGTTTTTTCATCGACCCAAGAGACTTGGCTCGCTCTCAAACTGCTTCTTCTAGTGGGGAATTTTTGGATAGTATGCCTCTGGTATGCTGGTTCAGCAGTTGGGCAGCAAGAAGACTGGGAGAGCTGGAGCTGTACCACAAATAGAGGTTCATGTGGGTGCTGGGCAGTGAAGCTACCTGCAAAGCAGGAATGTAGCTAGGAGATGGGTGGAAATGAGAGAGAGACGTTGGAGGAGATGTCTGCCTAAGCTCCTTTTCAGCTGCTTGACAGAGGCACTTGTGAGTTCTACTTAGGTAGCTAAGGGGACTCAAAGCCAACAGCTACTAAAAAAAAAAGTCTCCAACACCATTAAATTGTTGAACTGTGAGAGGATTTGTGCAAAAGAAGGTGGAAGGAAGAGCACAAAGGGTGCTTGCAGGTGACACGGTGCTAGTAAAGGGCACAGCTCTCCCTTGCTAGCTGTGGTCTAAGTGCTGCTGTTTCTTTCAAGAACTGTGACAGGCATCTCTTCTGGTCACACAGAGGCTCATTCCTCAGTGTGAGAACTCCTTTCCTCACCAATGTTTTCCTCCGAGATTATTTTGCAACTATCTTTTCTCTGGGTTGGAAAGAAAAAAAAATTTAAACAACAAAACACTACCTTGCCTTTGGAGACACATAGACACATTCACTCAAGAGCTGATAGCAACCATTAAAGATTACCTGTATCTTAGCACATATTTTTTTTTCTCCCTCCCTATGTGTAGTTTGATGCCTGTTACATAAGAATCTAGCTATATTTTAAGCAAAACCACTTAGATCAGGGTAATAGTTACTTCTTTCAACCACAAATGATGCCAGCAGTTCAGCCAGTGGTGGAGCTTTGGTCATCTTCAGTTAATTAAAAAAACCCTTAAAATTTGTGCATGCAGAATCAATCCCTGAACATAGGATTGGTGGAATTTATTTTTCCCTCTTTCCTCACAGATACTTCTGAAGGGGATGGGGAACAAGGGAAGAAGTAGCTAGGTTTTCCCAAGTTGCCAAGGTGAGGCAACATTTACCAGTATCTGATAGGTTCAAAAGGAAGCCAGAGAGTATATCGATTAGAGATCAGCTGGACACAAGATGTTGAAGCAAAGTCTGTACACCTGGATGCCATATAACCCTAAAGTAGCTTTATTAATTAATCTATAATTTAATAGTAGACCTATAAAATAATTACATTATACTTAAAGCATTTCTTCATTATTTGTTTTCATTTATAAAACAAGAATTAAATACAGTTTTAACCATTACAAGCTCAACTTAGTTTTTACATAAACACAGCTCCTAGAAGGAGCTTTAAGCTGCAGCATAGTCATATTGCAAAAACGATGAAAATCCCAGACAGGGCATAGCTTAAAGATTCTTGCATATTTTTTAATTGAGGTGATGAGGGTGTTTTTGTCTCTCTAGTCCAAAAGGCCTGACTTTCAGTCTCAGCAGCCAATAGCTATTGCCACCTCCCCACACCACCCTTACCAATGCTCCCAAGCAGAGGCTGGATGGTGCCTGCTTGATGGCTGCCACCACACTGGCAATGTGGCAGGCCCTCTGCGCAGGGAGTCTTCCTGTGCACTTCTGACACACTGAAAGATCACAACAGGAAAGCTACAGTTGTTCATGTAACAGGGCTCACAAACCTGACCAACCTCATCCTGTTTGTGCCAATCCCCGTAAACCGCTTGGTGAGCTTTCGTGGAGCTCAGTTTTGAAAGCCTCTTAGAGCAGCCTGCCTCACATAATAGAGACCTGTGGCACTGAACCCCTGGCTGGTGACACTGTTAAACACATTTATCCTTTGAGGTGGCTGCATGTGAAGAGGCTGGCAGGAACGAGCTCCCACAGCAAGCTGGTTTCACTAGATGCAGATGCTGAACTGTGAGACATGCATCAGGGAGCTGGCGTGTCATTTTTAATTTGTAAGCTTCAGACGACTGAACACGCATGGGCTTTGGTCTAGGGGAAAGGGCTGGTTAATGCAGCTGGGACTAATACAGATCAGAACTGTAACAAACAGGATATACAGGACATGTTAAACTCCATCAACTGATTAACAATATAATATGATTTTAAATGAACTGCAAGTGTTCACCAACACTGATTATGTAGGACTCAAAAACTGAATGGACCACCAGTACTGTGGCAATTACAAGTTACTCTCTCCCTGCTCCTACAGCTGTGGCCCATTCCAGCGGCACTGACTGATGAGCATGTCCTTTAACACTAACACGTTAACGTGGTTTCCAACCATGGGGGAGAGGCATCACTACCAGAACCTGATGACATTGATGCAGCTTTTGTACTCAGTCCAGCAACAACCAAATTTTGTCTTCTGTGTGACAGTGCTTTTATACCTTAAGGGAAGCACCATTCCCTGAAGTGTTCTCCACTCCTCTCCTACTTCCCTCTCACCTTCCCCAGTCTGAGCAGGCATAAATATAAGATCATAAATGGATGTTGGCTGCCTTGGAGTAAGAAACATGTACATATGTAATACACAATAACCTACCAAAAGCCTAGTTGAACCATGTCCATTTTAAGCCAGTCAGCTGACCTAGCAACCAGGCCTCTTAACAAATTTTAATCTCTGGCATATTCTGTCACAAGAAAAATACTATAACACTTTAACAGCTGTTTACCATAGCTAAGTCACAAAATACTGTTGCAGAGACCACGTGTTCGATATACTCTAACCACAACAGCACCAGAAACCACCCTCAGTCTGCTCTGTGGTCACGGTGGCTGACCCAGTGCCTCACTCTCTCCCCCTCGCTTCTTATCTGCCATTCTGACAAGAAGCCCAGAACCATTTGTCATTGCACAATTAAAGTTGTCTCAAGAAGATGAGCCTGATCAGAGAGTCTCCCTTGCTTTTCACACATTACTTTTCGTTACTCTCCTTCATCTGTGTCCTCCAGTCCTGGGATGCACCCCAGCACTTCCAAGAGGGAGGAGTAAGCTCTGGACCAAAGCACGGGGATGGCTTTCTCATCTTGTGGAGGGGACTGGAGTGTAGGGCAAATAGCTTTACTCCACACAGTGGAAACATTTAATGCTGGATTCAGCCAACTGGTCACTTAGATGATCAATCCCAGCTTCTGGGAGCCTGCTCCACTCCAGAAGGTTCAATCGCCAGATTATATTGGAAATATAATCTGTCAAGGAGCCATTCCTTGCTGGACAGATGCCTCCTGAAAGCAAACAAACAAAAAGGAGAAGAAATAAACCAATAAAACGGACAGTCTGCTCAGTGGGAGAGGAGAAGCAGCAGTAAATCTGATGGGGGCAACCCCAAGCAGTAGTTACATGTCTGCTCTCAAAGTTTGCCTGAGTTATTAAGATTCACAGACATGCACCGGCACTGCTTGACCTTCTGAATTTTCTTGAGTCGGAAAGGTGGGTCCAGCTCAGGGCACTCCAGTTGAACGGTTGAAGAAGTGACCTTGTGTGGCTTGCAGAAAGCACAGGACTGGAAGGACTCCTCCTCCTTTTTCACATGCCGTGGTATGTAGAAGGAGTTGCACTGCCCATAGCAAAAGCGGTTGATGATGGTGCGGCTGACGCAGCCCTCCTCACTGACAGTCTGCCGCAGGGGCTGCGTTTTGCACCAGTCACTCTTCAGGTACTTCCTTTCGGTGACCACGAGGGCCTCCTGGCTGGAGGCCAGCACCTCCTTATTCAGCTGCTGCCTCCGCTCTGAGTGGTTGCTGCCGCTGTCTTTGTAAGGGGAGGGAATGGCGCCTGCAGGACGGTTTTTCCTGGAGTCTGTTACTTGAACCAATGCTGCTGTCAGAAAAACGGACAAGGCAAATTTCCAAATCATCCTGCAACGGCAACACAAGTAGCTGTTAGGACAGACACATTTTCAAACCACAGAACTGTAATGGAGTTGAATTTTGTGCATGCTTTTAGAAATAGTTGAGATCTAACTGCCTCTGTAGTCCCACTGCTTCTCCTAGGAGATTAGCTCTGCTCCAAGGTGATTATTTATCAAGAAGAGGCCAAGACCT
>WBNH01011225.1:123223-157859 GCA_013401255.1 Urocolius indicus | reverse complement strand
CATCCCCCGCAGCTCTCCAACTGCTCTTTTCTCCCTCTAGGGACAATGCTGCTTTGATCACTGAAGCAGTGATTTTACAGAAGCTTCAGCCAGAAAGCCTTCTCTGATTAAATCCTGGGCCAAACAGCTGGTCAAACTCCTGTCTAGCAAAGGTTCAGGAGTCTTGCCAACACTGTTATAGCTGACTTGGGGATATATATATTATAGCAGGGACAAGGAGAAGGGAACACCAGGTTGCACAAGGTGAATTCTCATCTGCCTCTCAATCTCCCAAGTCTCCAACTGGCCCCATTCCACACAGAAGTAACAAGAGGTTTCCAAAGTGTGTTTTTATTATTTTAATTTGTTTCTCATGTTTATTGGGGCTTTTATGGCACCTAAAGGCTTGCAATTGTTGCCTTTATGGCACGCTGAAAACTTGAGGGATTTATTCTTGCAATGAGAAGAAATGCTGTAACATAAATTTGAGGACTTTATTATTGCAACGTCTCTTAGGCAAATGGTTTAAGAAAGTTTGTAAACAGGAGAGAATTCAATATTTATTTTAGATGTTAAGGAGTAGGGTAGAGCACTGCTAAGTTAAAAAGTTATCCAGTTGGCAATTAGGTTTTTTTTCCTATGGTTGTCTCTTAGGATTTCTTGTTCTGTGGAGTATCTCTTACCAGCTCTTGGACTTTCATCAACCACTTGTCCAATTCTTTTTACTAATGCCTCCCAATGTGATTCCAGGATATCAGAATAGACGTACTAAATTTCCTCATTTAGTCAATGCTCACCAGCGAACTGCCACAACTCATTTGACAGTTCTCCCTGGGAAGGGAGAAAAGAGTGTCTCTGTTGCCAGAAGTGACTGCAGCCCCGAAGCTTCCAGTTTGGAGGCAAGGACCCTTCAAGTCTTTCTCAAAGTACTCTACGCACCTTTGTTCTTAGTGGACTGCATTTTAAAATTCAGATGAATCTCCCTCTTCCCGCTAAAACTTCAACCCCTTCCAAGTATTTTCCCTTCAGAGTGATATCAAGACAAAAAAAAAAAACTGTCCCACCAGTAAATACAGGTATGTCTAACACTCTAGACTGTTGAAATGCTGCATAGATACTCCTTACATAAAAATAAACTAAACCATTTTCCAAATAAACCAACAAATCAAAAAGTGTTTACTGCAAAATGCAAAAGAAGACAACAGCAACTATAAATATCTCTCACTAACAAAGCAGACTTAACAAGTTTAACTCTTATGAGATAAAGAGAAGGAACTACTGTAGCAGACTAGGTGAGATAACATCCCTTTAGGTGATTTTCTGACTTTACAAGATCAGCCTTTGACTGCATTTCTAAGGGGAGAAGTTTGAAGTGCTGAAGGAAAGTGCTACTACCATAGCTGTGAACCAAGGATGTTCTGATGCAGAGTTAAAGTTCTGTTTGTTTGAAACAGAACCACCTTTAAATGGACGCCACTATTTCTAAACTCCAAATAAGCTCATTCATTTGCAACCATGCCAGCTGCCCACTGAAACCTATTGTAGCCATGGGTACTTTAAATCAGTGGCCTATTTTCACACTGATTAGCATTCAGCACATAAGTCCAGAAGTTTCGTCCAGAATCTTTAAATGAAGCGAAACTAGGCTTGGCATTGCTCACACGTATTGTCGCCAAGACCATTGGATGTGAACCCACACAGCCAGGCCAAAACCTAATCAGGTAATTAGTTTCAGTTGAATACAGTATTCCACACTTCCTTTCAAACTGTTCTCATGTTATTCTGCACTGATGGCTGCATTTCAGTAGTAGATAAAACAACTCATTCCCACATCTTTGTGTTTTATATAGAAAGGGAGAAAAACCCCATGAGTTACAAGACCACATCTTCTAGAAAAAAACAGAAGTGAGCTCTCCACAAGATGCCTTATGACAACACTTCTCAGGTGTACTCTTCTCTTGACACGCAAGCCCACAAACCAATTGGGTCCTTCAAGGAGGGAGTTTGGTCCTTTTCAGCAGGGATAGTGCCTCTCCAGAGACACATCATAAGGAGAGATGCACTTTTTTCCCAATGCCATGCTCTTAATTTTGGGAAATGCTGTCTTACCACACCCGCCCTGTGTCATCACAAAGTGCAAGCTGAAACCATTTCCCATTCATGTCAAGGATCAGGTCAAATAGAAATCATATGTAGGAATTCAGGAAAGCTGGCAGAGAGCAAACAACTCAATGTCTACAATATAGAGAAATATTATAGTAGCTTTCTAATTACTGAAATAGTTTTATGTAGGCACGGAGAGCCATTCAACAGAGTAAGTAGGATTTATTCAGTAAGTCTATGTTTTTAACTAATAAAGCATTATTAATCAAAGCCACTATTGTAAGGCTAGAAACCAAACACTGCAATACACATTACCAAGTACTCCTACAGACAGGTAGGAACATACCACCTATTTCTGTCATTAATCCTTATAAAAATTGTACCTTAAATTGTTTGCATAATAAAATAATAATTTAGTTTAGACTAGAGGGTCAAATGTGCATCCTGTCAGATCGTGGAATTTCTAATCACAGTGTTGTCCCTTACTAGCCTGCAAATCACCCCTTTCTAAGCCCTGGCACACAAACTCCCTATTCAAGCAAGTAAGAGTGCAAACAAGGTCACCTGGTGCCAGCAACATGCCGAAGACTATGTGTATTTTTGCTGCTCACATGCAAAGAGAGAAAAAACCTCAGTATTCTTGGGAAAATAGAACTTTTGGTAAACTCAGTTTCAATGCAAAGCAACATGGTGAATGCAGTCTGTCTGCAGACAGCAGGATGAGAAGAAACACAAAATGTACTGGAGAAGAATCTGGCTTCTGGCAAGAGTAGGGCAGTTCTCTTCTACTTAGATGACACAGAATTGAACAGCATGTGGCTGAGACCAGGCAAGCGAGAACTGCCTCGAGAGACCAACGCCTCTAAAACTTGCACAAATGCCAGCCTGGGCCCACCATTCCTGCTGCACTGGGGGGCTCCTCATGGCAGAGTCAGTAGAAACTCCCATGTGGCAGTTTTCAGCTTCTTCAAGCGTCACTGCCAGCTGTTGTCAGTCTCCCCCACCACTTTTTTTTTCCAGTGCATGAACTCGTGCAGAAAATAACTTTAGACTGCACACCAAGCAATGCCTAGCTGCTTTTAAATTTCACATGTTTTTATCATTTTGAGATAAGGAAATTAGCATCAAGTATGACTTCATAAATGCATCAAACCCATCATGCTGGAGCTAGATACTCAGGCCAAGGAGGCAAGAAGGCCAAGATCTACTCTGCAGTCTAGGGAGGTCAGGGCACTCAGCTAGGAGAGGAAGAACTAGGATCACTGTGACTGCCCTTAGCTTTATTTCTTGTTTGTATCCAATTACTGTGTAATGTAAAATATCTACTAAGGCAGGCTCCCTGCTGCATACTGACCTTCTGTCCCTATGACTTACACATTCTTGAAAGTAATCCAGTTCTGGAGCAGCAAAGGCAGCAGTGTCACCCCCAAAATAGCCTATAGTTTTGCGGTTAGGGCACTTCTCTGGGAATTGGAGTGTTAGATTAGACCTTAGAATTCAAGTCCATTGTTTTTACAGAAGTTCCTCAATGCAGAAGAGGGTGTTACAGTCTGAAAGACAGAGTAGGAGGTGACGGCAGTGTCCATCTGTGCTGAGTGACGATGCTACTGTTTTACTCTGGTTTTCAAAGGCATGATTTCAGATTCTAAGCTCAGGATTCAGTTTCTGACTAGGAATTCCAGTTTTGTAGAGCAGCCTACTTCAGAGTTGCAGGTGAACAGAATGAGAGAGGGCTGTAACTGGAAGACTGCTGTGACATTTTGTGTTTAGTTACTCGGGAAATCAGGTGTGAGACCTACTTGTTTGGTTTAGAATGAAACAACTACAAAGCACTCAGCATTATCAACATTCCTGGAAGCATCTCACACTCTGATACAGATATGTCACACAATCATCTTCTCTTCAACAGGCCTTCCCAGCAGGGGTTCAGAAAAAAAAAAAAGTCACGGCCGATGGTTTTTAAAAAAAAAGAAACCTGCAAAACCTGCTTTACCATGGAAATTGAGAGCCTATTCATTTCGTTTAGTTGGAGGATGGATTCAGTTTGTAAATACATGTGAAAGATTCACTACTATACCCATCAAAAGCACCTTAAGAGCTGATGACTGGGAAGATGATAAACAAATTCAGAGTACTTTCCTTCTGAAAAATTTTAATTTAATTAACAGCTGAAGAAAATTATTTCTCCTCAACTACCAGCAATGGGCAGGAATTATAGGCCAAGTTAAATCAGGTATGGTTCTGTGGCATGGTGCATATCCAGTCACATTTGACCACCTGCATCATTCTTTTACAGTTTCCATCTTGCAAATTTAAGCGACACAAGAGTTCTCCTTAGGGATCAGCTATTCAGTTGATTCGGTGAATCACTGTAACAAAAAAATTTTCTACTCTCCATTTACTAATGTATTAGACTTAGTAAAAAAAAAAAGAATATGTATAAACCAGTTGTATATATATTAATGTAAGAACACAGTGTACATGCTCATTTGTCAGAATTTAAGATGGGACACAAAAAGTGTTCCTTGAAGACAAGCCAGGCAATAACATCTCAGAGAACTAAAACTTGGCTGTAGCAACAGATGTGGGAAGCCAGGAAATGTCTGAGTCTCTACCAGGAAGCCAAAAATGCTATTTATTTAATTTATTAATGGTTAGACATGATTCTAATGGTACAATATTAACATAAAGACTATACAAATCAGGCATCTTTGTGCAAGGGAGGCATTTGGTCCTAACTTCTCCTTCCAAAGTATCATTTGGAAAGTATTCCTCCTGTTTCTCAACAATGTCAACAATAACTGACGGTTGTACCATATCTTTCTTTCTGCTGAGTCGTGAGCATCTTAGTAAATCATTATATCAATAGATTACCACGATTAAATAGCCAAGACAGGCCAGTCACATCAACAATATGAAGGAGGTGGGAAGGGGGCTACCAAACTCTATAAAAAAAACAGAAAACCCCTTACTGCAGACAAAATGTGTTATTCATATCTTCAGATAGAAAAATGCCAATCACATAATCACTGGAAGACAAAGAGTTACTGTACACTATGAATACTAAACGTCACTTTTTCACACCACTGTACACAACATCAAAGGGAATAACTGTTTAAAAAAGTCATAATATTATTAGAAGCAGAAGTTTTTCCATTTGTGCCCTGTAACATCCATCTATAGTGATTTGAGAGAAAGCCATTTCATTGAATTACAGCCCTAGCAGTAGGTGGTAGAGGGAGAAAACATTTTGTTCAGACTCTTGTTAGCTGGCTTGGATGGAGACTCTTCCTCCTCTCCATTCTTCTCTCTCCTTCCCACCAAGGAGAATCATCCTTCTCTCTCCCTTGTACCAACACCTCTCCCCCTGAAAAGCCCAAGCATGCCCATCAGGAATACCAGGGAGCTGTGAAGGAAACAGGAAAGCTCTGCCTGCAGGCTGGACACCTCTGGAACCATGCTGTCCTGCCCTGGCTTTTGTTCTGTTTTTAACAGGGAAGGTGGGGTTGGGTTTCACTGATGCCATCCTGTGTTCCTCATGAGTGAACAGTATTTCCTCCATAAAGCCATAACTTAGAACTTCTCCTTGTCAAGAAAGTTCCTGAAGACACTGAATTTTAAATGTGAAAAAAGGGTGTACATCATAGACAAAACCAAAGTACACAGTATGAAAACAATTGGTGGGGACAGTCGATGCTGACATGAAGCCAGTGGAAAGCAACTCAGAGGATGTTGCTTCATATTAATTTCAGTGCTCACTATAAATATTCCACAACCACAATTTTTATCTTGACTTTTTTTCTGAAGAGGCTGGAAGTTTAGAAGAATTCCTGGTCTGTGCAAAAGAATATAAGAAGTATCAAGGACCCAATCAATTACTCCTATCATATCCAACAATACGTAATTTGTCAGATATGTTATTTTTAGGACAGAAGCAATTATGAATAAAATTTGAGAGTAAACTCACCTTTGGCACTAAATCAAATCAGCTCAAATGATGGGTTTTCCTTCATATTTTGTCCTCTATCTTTTACATCTATCTTTATTGCCTCCAGAAATTCATGTTTATGACCACTGAACCATTCTTTTAATCAGGCAGACAAGCTCATTTAGAGCAAGGTTAGAATGCAGCTGAGAGATCACATTACCCCAATGCTCCTCTTTGTGCCGGCATCCTGCCAGGAAGTAGAATCATAGAATGGTAGGGGTTGAAGGGACTTTAAAAGATCATCTAGTCCAGTCCCCTCTGCTTAAAGCAGGTCCACCTAGATCAGGTGCTTTGTATTTGTCAGTAGCAAAGCCTTGATTCGATTCCACATTTGTTTCAGCATTTATCATTTTAACATGGGGAAAGAAAAGGAAAGAGGAGGAAGAAAAGCTGCAAGAAATTTGAAAGCTAAGTCTTTCCACAGTAGTTCTGGTAATGCAGCAATGCCATTTTTAGGGGAATATGATTACACAGAACTCTGAATACTATCAGGTAACTGGACAAAGACTTTTTGGAATATTGTTTTTATTAAAACCCCTAAATTTTGTTGCGATTTCAGCTTCAGGAACTTGTGGTTTTACAGGCAACCACAGACAAATGTCTGCCTGGTGAGCACATTTGAATTGTCCCGAGTAGAGTGAGATGTCCTACTCAGAAGTGTCTGCGTAGTCATCAGTACTGGCAGCACATGTAACAGGGGGAAAAAAGGGGAAGTGGGAGGAGGGAAAAACCCTTAAAATAAACCCAGATTTTTGTCTGCTATCCATGAGGTTGGTTTTCTTTCTCTCAACCTGGCTTCTGAGAAGGTTACAGTCAGGAGGTCGCAGGAATAAATAAAACTCCTTGCATACAACGAGAATATCTTTTTGGAAAGGACTAAAAGTTTGTCTCTTTGTAAGAGTGAACCAGGTTGAAATGATATTTGTTTTCCTTCTCAGTGTTCCTCAGACTTTCAGCACAAGATAAAGACCTCCAAATAGGCAAGTCCATTCTGTTTGAACATGAACATTTTGTCCAGCAAGCAATAATAGCCTACATTTAACTTTATTCTTCTCTGCAGAAGGAAATGGGTACACTCCCATTTGGCAGCATTTCATTCAGGAGAAACAGCAGACTTCTGCCCTTGGGAAACTAAAAACTAAATAAGAAGGGAAGCAGTGGCTTAAGCAAACGTCTTCATTTTTGACCATCCCTCACTCTGTTGGAAAGGATGACAGGCAACACAAGAATGGGGGAAGTTCAGCATTTAAATACAATAGCTCATTTCATTGCTTCCTCACTGGAGAATCGATACTACAAAAGACTATTTTGCAATGAGTCATCTCCATTATATTTTTGTTGTTTGCATTACAACAGAGCATAGAAATCTCATCCAAGACCAGTGCCTGACTAAGCAACACAACTTCAAATGTTTGTAGACCAAATTGGTGAGTAACATATAGTGGGATCAGAACTGAGCATAGAAGGGAAATGAGTTACTGGAGGTCAGAAACTAACTAAGGATGGACAGTTTCCAACATCTTTCAATTGCACCGCATGGCACCAATGCATGTTATTTTTCACTGATCATTCGAGACTTGTTACCCTTAGTCAAACCTTTCTTTAAAAACATTATACTTTTGTATATGAAAACGGTTCTATATGAGAATTTCCAATATTGTTTCCCTGAGTATTGACAGGACAGAGATGAAGTTAGGAGCTTTATTGTTTTGTAGCTTCAGACAATGCAATACTCCCATTACACTGTGCTCATTTTCTAGATCCACAATAAGTGAGATCATTAGTTGTCAATTTACCTGCATTACTATACTTGCACAATTCCCAGAAGAGAGCACTTGGATAATACCTGTTCTAGAAGAAAATTAAGGCTTATGCATTAAAGCATAATAAAAGTGGTCAAAAGAATTTTGCTTGCTTCTTTTAATAGTCAGGAAAATGCAATTACTTCTAAAAATCAATAGGTGGCATGTGATCTTAGATATGAGAAACATTAACTTAATAATAGAGAACTAACATTTAAATTTTCCAGGTTTTCTGGTAGATTCAGATTCTTGTATACTTTCAGGATCTCTATTCCAGATGTTATCCTTAGTTACTACATTTTGGCTCTTGAGTTGTCATACTCCTGTTGGAAAAATGTAAAATGTTAATGATGGTCTAGTATTTCTATTATGATTTTTTTTAAGTCAACATCCCATTTATAGAGCTGAAACACAGATGGTTCAAATATGAGTTGCTCTTATCTCTAGGTAGTATGCAAATTCCCAGAGACACAAAATTTCTGCTATTTATCACATTCTTTTGTAATATGCCACTTGCAAGAACCACTGCAGCTGTAATTTCATAAAGTTGTCCTAAAAATGGCACAGATTTATCACTTCACGAGTTTCTCATGTACATTTATCTCTGCTTAAATTTGCCTGACGGAGAACCAATCCTCCTGACTAAAATATGCAGCCGTTTTCGGCATGTAGTGCAGAAGACCCATATTGATGACCAAAGAAAACAAGTATTAGGACCATTCAGCCTTTTAGCTACAACCAGGTCTATGCCATGCAAACGCGTAACTAGGAGTCTTACGTAAAGCGTCTCTTTTTCTCAGTGAAGCTAAAGCTAGAGAATTCTCTCATCCTTATTTGCCCTTCCTTTGAATTATAAGCAACATGCAATCTGACAGCTCCTCACAACTACCTTTTTTAATCTATTGATCAAATTTCAAACATGTCGGATAGCAAAGCAGTTTTGAAACTCCTAGTCCATTGTGCTGTGATTTCTCTAAAGGTATACAGGAAGGCATGATAAGTATTTCAGGGAAAGGGGAACACAAGTCAAAGATATCACAGCTTGGTACCACAGGAGGTATGGAGGTTTAGGACGTTTAGGGTTACTTTGGTAGACTGGCACTCTGAAAACATCCATAGAAAATCAGAGTTCATGAGCTCTAATGTTCACATGTAACACAAGACACCTTGAAAGAACAGTGGATTACTCAGTTTTTAATATGTTCTCCTGATCAGAGTGTAAGCCGGCCCAACAGTTAAAAAACGTATTTGCACTACATGTAGATGGAAGCCAGGATAGCATCAAGTCACTGCAGCACACTATGCATGGTATTACCCTGGGGTTGAGCCTGTAATGTTTTGTCATCTGTTTTGTCTGCAAACTTACTTGGAGAGTTACAAGATGTTTTCCTCTTTTCCTAAGAACACCAGGCTTTTGCTTGGCTTACTTTTGCAGTTACTTTTTGCGGATTAACTAATGGTCCATCAGAATCCCCATTTAATTACTTTTGTTTCAAAAACTCAGCTGTGGGCTTTGCTCTGAATGGAAGCCTGTTCACTCAAGGTCTCATATGAGAAAAGTCAGGTATGCAACTGAAATGGAATTCAAATATGTGAAAGCTGAGAAGCACAGCAACTCTATGCTCTGACAGTTGCTTGTATATGTGCTTTGCAAGCCTATAAACAAAAATGACATTTGGACTTCAAAACCTCAGAGATACATGGCTTCTCAGTTCCCCTAGTACATCCATGAGTTGATGTATTGATACAAATTCTTCAGTTTGGAACTATTCCGTCCCTTATTTTCCAGCTGTTTTGTAAGATAACAAAAGGAATTTTAATTTATTTCACTACATATTTATTGATATTTCCAAATTGGTAGTAATGTTTGCCACTGTCACAGTTGTCAAGTGAACGAAAATAAATCACAGCCGCTGATGCTCAACAATATTCAAAAGCACAGAACTTCTGAGAGGTTATAAATTCAGAATGCAGACTAAATTGTAATCAGGTATGCAATATCAACATTAAAATTACTAAATACCTAAGCATTTCAATATCACTTTCTGGATATACTGGAAAATGTATAGTACACAGAATGAATGGATAAATTACAGTTTACTCACTGTTATTAGCAGTGTGTGTCACTTCACTAGAAGATGAATTTTGAGTGAAATGCTGCAGGATTACCTGTACTACAGGAAACTTCACATCTGAATGCTGGAAACTTGCTCCGTTCCTCCCACTTCACAGTGATGGTAACTTGTGGCTGTCCTACATCAATGTTCTGGTGGCTTTGATTCACACTGTGCTCAGTGATTCTCCATCACTGCCCAAAGAATGTAAATATTTGTTCTATCTGTATTCTGGTTTACAGACTTAGCCCATTAATGAATATGAAAGCTGTAATTCAATCATAGAAAGGGCTGTTGCCTTGCATACACTGGGATTTTATGTTTTATGGCTTAGGCTTTGCAGAACAGACGTCTTTCTACTCACCTCCCCCTCTCCTTGCCCATGACTGAATTATAGTTCTGTCTCTAATTGAGGCCGAGTATTATTCTATTTCTCTTCTTTTGAGAGGAAGACCAGAGCTATCATTTTCAACACACACCAAGCCACAGGAGCCTGGATGAGGTACTCTAATGACAAGTCCTCCTACACAGCATATTTGCAGTCTTTCTGCTAATTAAGTTGACTTCTTCTGTCTAGACCAACATAATACAGCAAGTTATGCTCATTTAAAGGAGGATGGTTAACATTTCAGTCCACTCCAAATGAGGAAGAAAGAAGAGTCAATAGACTGGAATTTGGGGGAGATTGACTTTGTCCTTGACTACACCATTGCTTATGTTTTCACTTGACCAAGATTTTGTATCCAGGAGAACTTGAGACAGCACTATTATCAGAGGAGAGACTATAATCAAAATCAGATATCATCGGTATGTGCATGGCAAGGCAGTGGCAGCTACACAGAAGGGTTCTGTCACTGATGCACTGCAATCAGCAGCTTTCTTCCTGGCGATAACTTGGCATTTACTGTTCACAGCTCCTGACATCCTCAGAAGGCTGAACAAACTTGTAATTAAAACCACACATAAGCCAGTTTCTTCAGACTGCCTTCACAGAATGAAATGAGATTCAGTAGTGTGCTATCGGGCTAATAAATCAGAAACAAACCTAGTAATGGAAGTTAAAGAAGTCATTCCTCACTATTTGGAAGACGAGACCTTCATTTGGCAGTTTTGACAGTGATTGAAACTGTGGAGTTGAACAGAGTCTCAGAGCAGCGCTGTCAGTCAAATAAAAGAAAGTGAGAAATGGAGTGATATGTGATGAACAGAAGAATCAACTTGGATTTGAAAGTTCAGCCTTTTGAATCAGGTGGCTAGATACAGTTTTAATAACATGGGGAAAAAAAAAAAGGAATCATACATCATATAAGTGCCATGTGGAGTGTAATGAATCCATACATTTCTTAATAAAAGTAGAGGCAATCTTCCCCTGTGACAGAAGAAAAAGAGAAGAAGACTATAGAGGCAATCATCAACCTCTTCTCCTCACACACACACCAGAAAGTGCCAGAGCCCTTTCTACAGGCAATTTTAGGATCATTTCTAGCCTTGTAACAGTTGCATTTATCATTTTGCAGCATCAAAGAGGGGAAGGATTCCAACTTTAGGACTTACTGGCTCAGGGATTTTTTTTTTCTGGCTGATAGTAACTGGGGACCCTCTTTATATAAACATAAGCAGAAGATAAACAGCACCTAGAGGCTCTTTATTAACTTAGTGTGACCTTGGTTTTTTTTCACTGTTTGGACATAAGCCATTCATACTGTGTCACCAAAGTTAAGGTTTGAGTATTTTTTCCATTACTCACACTTTGAAGCTCAGCAGAAGTAGACAATAAGTAAAAGAAAATCTAAAGATTCTTCTCTTTGGCCTTTTTAGAAAGCTGTTCTTGGAAAGGTCAGAGAGGTATATTAGAAAGAGTTCGTCAATATCTAGCTATATATTTCAGTGTGAGGTGGCAAGCTCTCTTTCTCTTCCAAGTCTATCCAAGGCCCCTTCTCCAGCTCTAATTTAGGCAGCCCTTCCTTTAATCTACAGGACAGAGATGATACTTCTCGTAA
This sequence comes from Urocolius indicus, assembly GCA_013401255.1. Taxonomy (NCBI): domain Eukaryota; kingdom Metazoa; phylum Chordata; class Aves; order Coliiformes; family Coliidae; genus Urocolius; species Urocolius indicus. Next base: position 145,873 of record WBNH01011225.1, on the reverse strand, counting down.
TCTTTGATGACCTCATAATACTACATAGAAGAACAAAGATACCAGACTCTGTTTCATGTCAGTACCTAATTTGATTGAGAGTAATGAACTGCCCAAGCCAAGCGCTCAAGCCAGCTTCCCCTTTGACATGACTACTACATTAGATACTAGCTAGCATTTCCAAATGTGACCAGTAAATGAAAGACTGATTGTGAAGAGGAGGAAGGAGTGATCAGCAAGCATACTCATTCATGGTTTGGGGGTCTTTCCTCTTATTACATAGTAGTCAGAGAATATACACTATACACCATTTTACTAATCCTACCACTTTCTGCTGCTTCAAGCATTTAAGTATATCTGCTGAAGCAGAAAGGGAGATCAACTAGCTGAAAGGTTTGGCAAAATACTTGAAATGGTTCTCCTAGCATCAACACAGCTATTTGTTGGTGCTAGGAGAACCACTGCAAGTAGTTTAAACTTGTATATATTGACCTATAAACCATTCAATTGGCTCAACAACCAAATGACATGTGCACCACTTGATAAGGCCTGTTGTAGTTGATTAGACCAAACAAAATCACCCCAAGGAAAATTCTCCAGTTCATACATTTGTTCTTGTTCCTACTGAGTGATTATACACCCAACTCACATATTTATGAGTTTATGAGACCACAGGTACAAAAAACATTATGCACTCATAAATATGGCTCTTTCTAGACTCTTCCTATTTCTTAGCTGAAAAACAGATTTTTTTAAACATAATACGGGATTAAAAGGACTGGAATTTCAAATAAGGCTAGATGGAAAATATTTTCTAACACTATGAAAAGTAGGCACACTGAAAACTTCATCTCCAAATTGGAGGAAAAATTTACTTCTGAATGTTGGCCTACGTTTTCACCTGAGATCGGCTGAACTATTAGAATCTGAATTCTTCCTCATTTTACTTTTGAAGGAGGTGAGAAAAAGATGCTTTAAATGTATTTTTTTAAAACTCTCAAAAGCCAAAAAACTATTTCTTAGAGTTAACATGAAACATCTTTTTGTCTCAGTAATGAGAATTCCCCCCAAAAAAATACACAGAATATGAACTAGGAACTTCAGGTGTTTTCACTCTAAAGATGATGAACTATCTTCCTCTGAAAAAGCAAGTCTGAAAAAGAGTTTTCAACATTTCTCCTGAAAACTTTCATTCCTGCTGAAAAAAATTCAACTCTGAAAATTTGGGGCCAGCTAGTACAATTTGTATAGCAAGATAGTCAAAGATGGTCAATGGGTCACAGACCCATGGGATTTTTCATGCTTGTATTTTGAAAGGAGGCTCAGCAAAGAATTTGGCCTAGCTAAACAAGACTACGCTTCCTCTCTTCCCCTACTTAGTTTCAAAACAACAGCTTTTGCTTTGAGTGATTATTTCAGCTTCCATAACTTTTCTGCAGCAAAAAACTGTAGAGACACTCCATAGAGATGAGACCAGTGATTTGAGAAGCGCAAAATGTCCAAGCATCACAGAGAAACAGAATCAATCTGAAACAGAACTATCAAAAATGCATCAAGCAAAGACAAAGCATACTTCACCTGTCTGAAAATCTTGTCAACTTGTCAAAACTGAAATTTTTCTTAGAGAACCCTAAGAAACTCCTAATTAGCACAAAGACTGAGGAATACTAATTGTTGCTTGGAAAAAAATGCTTATTAAAAGCACAGGGCATGTTTGTGGGGTTTGTTTCTTCCTTCTTGCTCCCAAAATCAAACTCTTATTTTACAACATGAATGACATAAAAAGCTACATGAGAGCAAGTGCACAACTTCATATCTACATATTTGTTAAAAGGCTGAAGGGGAGGACACTTAATCTTGTCTCAAAAGAAAAAAAAAGATTTAGAAGTAAATCATTAAAATGTGTGGTTTAATGCAAAGGTACTGTAGACTTGAACAGGAAAGGAGGTAACAGAGGCACATTTGAATTAATAGAAATAGACCTAAGAAGGTGTCCAGCTGGGAGAGAGTTAATGTGTTTTGGATTTAGCATAATGTTGACAAGACAGTTTTAGTTGTTGTTAATTAGCGCTTTTCTTAAAGATTTTTCAGTTTCCCATACTCTGACAGAAAGCAGGTGCACAAGAAACTTGGAGACAGCATGGCCAGGACAGCTAATCCAAACTAGTCAGCAGGTTATTCCATACCACAGGACACTGTGCTCAGTATAGAAACTGGGGGATAACTGGCAGGGAGAGGCAGATCACTGCTCGGGTGTCAGTCAGTGGGTGATGAGCAATTGCATTAGGCATCACTTGGGAGGTTTTGTTGGGGTTTATTCTCTCCTAGGATTTTATTTCTCTTTTTTTGTTATATTACTTTTTTGCAGTATTATTATTACTATTATTAGTATATTTAATCTAATTTTAGTTATTAAACTGTTCTTAACCCATGAGATTTACTTCTTTTTTTCCAGTTCTCCTCCTCATCCCATTGGGAGGGGGTGGAGTGAGTGAGAAGCTGTGTGGTACTTAGTTGCTGGACAGGATTAAACTACAGAAGAAGGCAAATGACTGAGTGGATTTACAGCATAATTCTACAGAATACATTAAGTGCTCATCTAGACATCATGGTTTTAACAAGGTCCTCGCTATGACTATTCTCCACCCCTCTCAAGAAAAACATTTTTTGTTTAAAGCTGCTTGCTAAATCCATGGCAAAACATCTAACAGAAACCAGAGATGAGATTTAAAGACACTTTAGATATAGGTGCCAAGGACATACATGTCACTTGAATCAATGTGAGCAATCCAGAAAACTCCTGTTCCCACACCTACAAAGCCTCCAGTTTCATTTTGGACTGTGACACTGCTTACATGTCTATACATTGGTGATTCTATAGGGCTCCCAGACATATGAGTGGGTAGGTGGTAATGCTGTCTGCTGCCATGCACATAGAAGGCAGACAAAGCCACTCAGCAGCTCCCTGAACATCCTGCTTTGTCACGTGTGCTTCATACACTCAACCAACACCGCTGAGTGGCAGAGGAACAGCATTAACCAGTCATCTCCAAAATTTAATCAATGGGGTATGCTACATATCTTTCTTGTAACTAGTTTTGTGAAAAGATCTTTCCCATTTATGAACGTAAGTTCAGAGTTTCAGTACCCACATGAACTGGACATAACTTGAAGCATATTTCCCAACAGTACAAAAAAAAAAAAAGAAAAAAAAAGAACAAAACCAACCAACTCTAAAAACTGCAGAAAAAGGCTACTGGGAAAGCAGAAAGCACAAAGAGGCATTACTCATACTTTCTGTTAAAGCTGGGTTGTTAGGTAGTGAATAAACATTAAATTCCTGGACATAAAGGGAATTATAATACCACATATAACATTATTTTTCTGTAATTAGGCTTTGTGATGTGGAGGGTGAGGTCTTCATTTAAGCTCCTTGAATTTTATCATCCTCCCCAACACATTAGAAAGTTTTTTTTTTTTTCCTAGGTTTTTCAATGCAAATGAAAAAAAACGTGGAGCAAAAGAAAAAAGCATTAAAATCTTTTTTTTTCCTCTCAATTTTAGATTCTGATAAGAATACTGCAGGATGAGGATTCAAATATATATTCCAGTTATATACACTCACTATAGAAAAGTACAAATCTACTTTCAGGTAAAGTAATGCCAAAGAGAAAACCCAGCACACAAACATTCATGGACATGTCAACCCCCCCTTTCCCCCTGCCCCAAACTCCTTGGTCACTCCGTGCTAGTTCTAACAACCATGCTACCACACAATCAGCAAGACAAGTTTGCTGATCCAGACGAAAAGGTATTTCTTTTTTTTGTCCTGCCGGCCGACTTTCCAGCTGCTTGCAATATCAGCTGTGCTGCCAAGGCCCCTGTGCCAGTGCTGCTGCTCTGCCCTGCCAGTACCAGCCTAAGGCAGGATGCTTTCAACCAGCTGTGAATCCACACCCTGATACTCCTTCCAAACTGGGGCCTGGGAATGCTGTCATCCAACTTACCTGTTTCAGGGTGGAGGAGGATAATGTAACTGGAAAGGTGTGGCTGATAAAGGTGGTGATGACTGACAGAAGTACATGCTTTTGCTTCGTATATTAGACACGTGGTTCTTTTATCTAAATGGCTTCATGTTAGGACTACAGTCTGTACCAGGACAGTGAGAGGAAATAAAATAATAACATAATGTGATGAGTACTACCATTGCAGACACCCAAGGGCATCCCAGGTGTTTGTATAGGCTGCAACATCAGAGACAGACCCTATGGGAAATGCACACTCCTCCACAGCAGCCACTAGAAGCCAGATGAGAGATGTGGAATATTCAAATAGTCACCCAGCACATCTGCTGAGGTAACTGACTCTCCACCAGAACCTCATTCTGCTCTAAAAAAATTAGGACTTCATTTTTTCCAAATGTCTTAAATGTTACAGGTCTTATTACTAGAATCTTTCCACCATTTATCTCAAGTCGTCAGTGAATACTGGGTTCTGGAAAAGAGGATCTTTTATCTTATCTTGAAAATGTGCTCTGCAACTGTAGTGCAAAATCAAATATTAAAGATAGAATAAGACGCATGAAAATGTACTTTAACTACTGAATCCTACTGTCTGATTTTTAATGTCTTGCCTTGTAAGTGCAAATACTTCTTCTGCCAAGGCTTTGGAGTTTTTAAGTGATTAAACACAACCTTTAGTTAGACTGCATACGATTAATTTAGGTGATGTATGAAGCACTGATGCCTTCTGCTTCACTCTTTCCATTAGTCATACGCAGCCCTCACCCTCTCTGACCTAACACATACCCTTGCTGGATTCTCTGCACCCACTCCAGAATCTAGCACTGGGGCAAGATGGGTCTTCTTCCTTTGTGCGAAGATGCTGCATACCTGTGCAAAAAGTGTATGGAAAATTAAGCAAACCTGAATTTAAAGACAATGAAAGAAGAAAAATTTGTGGAAATAGCTTTCTGTTCTCTTCCCTGGTAAAAGATGAGCCAAATATGCTCATGAGACAGAACCGATCTGCTGGTTAGTAACCTGGAGGGAAAATAATCTATTAGAAGTTATAATAAAATTTGAATGCAAATACTTGTCCAAATTTCCTTTCAGAACAGAGAATCAGAATCGTAACAAAAGTTGATCACTTGTTCTGGCTATTGAATTCACATATATTTTTTCCGTCATTAATTAAAAGTATAAGCAGTGACATTGTAAGAAATTGAGTTACGAGGCTAACGTGAACAAGAAAATCAGGAGACAAGTTTTTAGGTGCATTAATTCAGCGGAAGGCTGAAACCGCATCTGATCGAGTATAAGATGAAGCTTTCAGTGCCAAAGATTCACTCAAAGGATACAAACACCACATTGCCTAGCCATTCAAAGGGCACAGGCTTAGACACGGAACCTATGCAATTAAGCTTCACCCTTGTTACTAAACAAATGCGTCTTCATTCTCCAAAGGCCTGGATGATTATGAGTACCACATTGGCTGACGTTTTGCTGTTTTTGCAGTTAACTAGAGCTACATGCTTCCATACACAATCCCCCCCTCCATGTTTTATTCTGTTTCTGTGTGCACTGATGTCTCTCACGATGGTCATCACAGTAACCCACTTGTCCCAACATGTCCCAGAGTAGGACAAGTGATTCCTCAGTACCTTGCAATTTTACAAAATCCCAAGCAGAAGTTAAACCAATGTAGATGTAAATCCCCCCAAAAAAAGCCTCATCGTATCTATGCCTGCCCCACTTTGTTGATGGTATGCTGAGGTCACTAAGGACAAATTAAGGTTCTATTTTTGGACTTGAGAACATCTGTAGATATAAAGAATGGAAACTAATGCCTTATGAGCAAGTTCCGAGCACCACACTTCAGGAAAGCCATGAAGATTTCCAGGGTGGAAGCAAGGAAGAAAACTAAGAACATTTACATACACAGAAACTTTAACTCGATGTGGCAAGATTTCAGAAATCAGGGATCTTTAATACAGAAAACAAAGAAAAGAGAAGTGATGTTAATAGCTTTCAAATGCATGAAAAACTATTGCAAAGAGTTAAACAATATATCTTTACTGATCATGTACAATAATGTCAGCAAATAAGCAAATAAGACTTCAGATAATATTCCTATCAGCAAAAATCATGATACAGAGAGTAAGGCATTGAAATTGATTTACCTAAGTTTGTAGACTTATCATCAGAGTTATAAAGGAGAAAACAATAGAAAAGAAAAAAAAAGATCCCATCTGCCATGATCATTACGGAATCACAGAATCTTAAGGGTTGGAAAGGACATCAAAAGATCATCTGGTCCAAATCCCCTGTCAGAGCAGGACCACCTAGCCTAGGTCACGGATCCTAACAAGCAGGAGAGAAGACAGATGACTTCCCAAAGTCCCTTTGATTGCCTTTCAGATAAACAGACACATATATAGAACAATTATTGTCCTCTAAGGAATCATCTTTTTAATAGTTTTTTTCTCCGGTTTTCTGTCATCTCTCTTTTCTTCTTATCTTTCCAGGCTTTTAGGTTTTGTGACAGCTGTCACATAAAGAAAGCAGGATTCTTTTTGCAGTACAGCTTAAGGTACATTTCCTATGGGGTCACTAAATTGCTGCTCAAAGCCAGCCTTACATTTAACACTATGCAATTGGCTAATTGTGAACCTACCAGGTTTATAACACAGATACTTATCAGATGCTTTCAGAATTAAAGACTCGGTTTAATTTCTTTTGTTGTAGGGAAAATACTGTTTAATGCTCCTCTGTTGATGTAGGGAAAGTATTGTTTAATGCTCCTCTGATGGAAAAAGAGGCCAAGACTCAAGATTCTGCAGAATGCTTTGGGTTTTCCAAATTTTAAGTTATTTACAGGAAATGTTTTCTAGTTTCTTTGTTGAAGATGAATGTCATTTAAAAATCACTAGAAAATAAATTTAGTTCCTAAAGCACATTTAAATACCCATACAACACACACACACATATTACTTTCTACCTAAGGCTAATTTGGGAATGGTTTTAAACCATCTTTGAGCACTGATTTCAAGGCAGAGAAGTCAAAATTGCTTAGCTAGCCAGAGCGGATAGACAATATCATGGCAATATCATGCCATATCATGCTTTCCTTCCCCTAGTCCCTTCAGAGCCAGAGTGACAGACACATAGAACTAGAAGGTGGGCAACAGGGCTCCTACACCAGCTGATGGAGCAGCAGAAGTCCAAAACCAGCAGCTAAGGAGGACAGCTGAATGGCTTATCCAGAGGCCTCAGGATGGCAAAACAGGTCCAGAAACAACTATGTTCTCGAAAATCTGAGGCAAACCACAGAGGTTTACACAGACCAGAACATCTGTATTGTCCTCATAACAGCAAACACCCAAATTCCTCTCTATTGGTAACACCTGTAATTAGCAGGTGTGGAATATTTTGTCAACATCTGTCATCATAAAGCTATGGTATTTGTCCTACAAGCACAGCAATACCTTGTGAAGACAGTCACCCTCCAACGCTACTGGTACAACAAATAAATAAATTAAATTGTTCTCAAACAGAAATTGAAAACACACAGGAAAAACTTTCCATTTTCCTATCTGCCTCCCTTACTCTCCCAAAATTTTTATAAGTTCTGAAACTTGATTTACTTACCATTGCTAATTCCCTAAAACTGGTCTACAAAGTAAGAGCATCAACTCAACATTTTCCCTGTGAGAAACTATTCCTTACCTTTAGTCTAACATTTCAAAGAGGTGAGGTGATATTGCAGTGTATCATTTCCTAAAAGCCAGGAAAGGGTCATTCACCTAACAGCAACTTAAAACACCAATACTGGTTATTTGTTTACTGTTATTTACTCTTATTAATATTTATTTACTGTTATTTAGTAACTATTATAAAATTCCTCTTAGTATTGTTATTCCTGAGAGAAGCCAGTTGCTTAGTATATTTTTAAACCAATGTCGCATTTATACACACTTGTAACCCAATGCAAGGCAATGATCAAGTGGACATACATATTTTCAGATACTAATACAAAGTAATAGATACCACTCTTTGCCATAGGATTGAACAAAAGGAAAGTTTAATACAAGACAGAATTCTGAAACAGGTTAGTACAGAACAGGATGAGAAGAAGCTGCAAGGCTCCATGAACTAGGCAGTATTGTAATGTTTTCCTTTAACAAGAAGACCCATGTACCTCTCCATTGTGTCCAGTAAGGTCAGGGAAAACCATATATGAAAGGAGGGAGGATTATCTGAAAATACATATTTTTTAACTACTTCATAGGATCTAACAACTTCATGAAAGTGAAAAGAAAAAAAATTACTAAAGGGAAAAAGTAATTTTGCTCTGTGGAAATATCATGTAACTCACTGATAGTTCACACAGTTCAAGTGGCTAAAAAAAAAGTACTGCCATTAAAAATATTTAATCAGTTTTAAATAATCAGCACATGCTTAAAGGTAAATTATTGTGACAGCTACCAGATTAAAAAAAAACCAAAAAACACGTACCAAAATATGTTTACAGAATGTAATTTAGAACAACAGATTAACAACATTTATGTTCTTGTAATATCTTTTAATTTCAATACAAATTATTTTTCTCTTCTAAATCAGTGTCATGCTGCTTCTTTAGTCATTTTGGATATTTGAAATTGTATTTTATTTTTAATTAATTAAACTTCCTCTGGCTATAAAGGAAAAAAGGAACAGGGATGAGAAAACTCCACATATGTCTGTTTTCTGCCTAGTGCAACATAAATCTAGTTCAGTTAGTCCTCATCTAGGCAACAGGAGCCCTTATCGTCACCAGAGCACTGAAGAACAAGTTCTATAAGCTATGGCTAACAAAGTATTCTCTAATCTGTAAGGATGACTATTTTTAAAGATGTCCAGGCCAGTAAAATTCTGTAAGTCAGTGGGAACCCTAACTTTTCTGCTTTCTGCTTTTTCTTACTTTTGCTATTTAGCAGAGCTGTCCAGTAGGCTCACATGGGACATCCAAGAATGGTTCATTCATCCATAACATGTCTTCCTAAGAAGACTGAGCCTACAATAATATAAACATGTCATAGCTACTTATCTCCCTAATGTTACCTTTTTTCACTACCTTAGGTATAGGGCTCTAGTAAGAACTTAATGGAAGAGCACTGTGGATAAAATATTGAAGAGGGAGAAAGATCTGTAATACAACTTCTTCTGGTGGGAAAATGCAAAGAAATAAGGACATTTTAATAGCATGACTAACACATATTTCAAAGCAAGTAAGATGAAGATGTAATTGGAATCACACTGTGCCACATTGATTTACACTCCTGGCTTGAATCAAACTAAGATCTGACCAAGGTTCAATTCTGAGATAGCAGATCATCTGAAGTTACTAGGTTCAGTTTCAACAATGGTAACAAATTATTGTTTTTCTGAAGCTAATGGTAATTTTCCCACAATGTGTGCATTAATTGTAGGCTTCATAACACAAGTGTCTTGTTTGGTACAGTTTCCTGGCTGGAAGGACCTAGTTACTGCCAGTTGGCTGTACCAGGCAAATCATTTAAGCAGAGAAGGGCTGATCCTAATCTCTCCTCATGCAATGCTAATACAGTATCAATTAAGAATTCAGTATCTGTGTTGTTTTGCACGCACAGCTCCCAATTGAACTTTGGATTTGTAAAATTGGTTGTTATACAGGACTTTCTCATCTTGAATTAAAATCATGTTTAGTGATCCTCAAAAGCATCCAGGAAACTGCAACTGCCTCTTAAAGGCTCATCAGTTCTAACTGTAACATTCTGGCTACTTGGCATCAGGGGCCTTTCCCTATGTTAGGGTTTGACAGTAAAGGGGAGGGGATAAAATGTGTCTTGCTGTACTTTGGATCTAATTACATCTTCTTATAGCTCTGAGGATTCAGAGTGTAATTTAACCTACCCATTCAACCCTTATAGTGACCCTCCCCAGCATTCAGTTGTACCTTTTTTCTTACGGAAGGACAAAATGTCAGCAGATGCAAAGATGGGAGCATTAAGAAGCATTTTTCAACATTTCTTAATCTTTCTTCTACCTTTTTTCCCCAGCACTTCTGTGGGAGCCTCCACTCAAGAAAGGCAAGGCCTTTGGAGACACTTCTTCACTACTATCTGAAGTTTAGTAACTCCCCACCTCAGCACACTAACTGATGGGTACCACAAGCCTAATCCCCACACTATCCCCACACAGCACAAAGAATACAAGTGTCTGTGTCACCTATGGGAATTCCGGATGCTGGTCATCTAATATTTATGTTCTTCAATGGTCATTATGGTGATGCCTCTCCTGAATAGTTTGTTCGGTTTCAAGACTTTCACTTTTGTAACACTGCAGCTCAGTTCACAGAGCACGTTTTTTTTTGGAAAGTCACCTAGGCAGGTTACCACAAAACAGTTTACCTTATCTATTACTCTGCTGCCTCTCTGTCACAATTATTAGGTTCAGACTGTCAGCTTCATCTATTTTCACAACTTCAGGTACTGAGGGAGGACCCTGAAAAATTCTTAAGTTTTTGTAATGCTAAGGAGAGGAAAGTCTAAGCACTGTAGCATACAGGTTTAAGGTGAGTTGTCCAACATGAAAGAGAAAGTTTTTGGCTCCATGCTCCCAAACTAGCAATCTAGACATGGTTATTTGTAGTATTCATTTGACCTTCATAATAGGCCAGTCTTCCACATAGTGAAACTAGATGGAAAGAAAGAAGGCAAAGGCTACTTTTACTCTCTATTTCATTTATTTATGTACATGTCAAGGTTTTATGGCAAGTCATATATATATGCAAAATTGGGCTAACAGGCATATTTTAAGTAAAGGAAAAGCTGATACGAGAGGTGACTCAGACAGTGTGGCAATGTCTCAGTGGTTCTTGATCTGTGATTTTTTTTTTTTTAGTGGGGCAAAATAACACAATCCTGTGAATAAAAGTAATAAAATGCAAAAATACATTACATACTTGGTCTTTCTTTCTTCTCACTCTTCGTACGGAGAGCAGCCCAATTAAAAGAAGTAAGCAAAAGATACTAATGTACAACCCTCTTCTTCACAAACATCAATGATGTCTGTCTTAAATGCACATTCAGAAGCATGCCAACATTTCTGCTCCCTTTTGCCCTGCTCATTCCTTCTGCAGGCCTCTAACTACAGCTTTGTATCAGGGAAATAGTTGCATACCCCAAGATGATTTGGAGAAAGACTGCTGTCTCAACATTGCATGAGGATGACTAAATAGTGACAAAATAAATCATCTCTAAAAGATAAATTAATAGTGAATAAGTAATTGTATCTGTCAAAAGTTAACATGCAATGAATACTTGCAAAGGTTACACAGGATAAAATCTACTACCAGTTAGATGTAAGTTCTCTCTACAAAAGAAACAAAGAAAGCCTGTGGAGGAATAGATCCCATTTGACTTCTTGATGAAAAGCCTTAATGACAGTAAGTTGTATGTATGAACTCCTAGAAGAAGATTATGTCTTAAGAGATAGCTGCTTTACAGACAAATATCTTACAGTAAAGATTAATTTTGTGAGTATTTCTTAGGAAATGTGTTAAATTTTCATTTAAAAATACTTTTTTAAGAAACTCAAACAGAGAGTGAGAGGAGCGGAGCTTATAAGGAACAACAGCAAAAAAAAATTCCTAGTGTTGCTTAAAAAAAACACACTTGCTGAACTTCCCTTACTCTGAAGCAATGAACAGTTAGGAATTTAACTTGCAGTTAAAGCCGACAAACCACCGAAAAGCTTAACTCATTTTTCACTTGTGTTACTATTTGCTTTTGTTTTTTTTTGTTTTTTCAGTAACATAAAAGCAATAATCTGTTCAGATTTTCCTCTTGAATATACTTAACAAGCTGTCACAGATATTTCTAGCATAGCATGATATCTGTCCTATAGACTTTGCAAAAACACAGTTTATGTTTAAAACATCCTGTTTAATCAAAAGAAATAAAGAGTCCTTCTAAAATGTATAGCAGTCATATATTCTGAAATCCAGGCTGTTAGTATACATCCCTTAAATTTTCCCCAACTTCTTAAATAAATAGATCCTCTGAGGTTTCTCAGACAGGATATATTTTAGATTACTTAGGCTATCCAAAGAATCCTTTTGCTGCTCTGTGCAATTAGAGCTAAAAGTGCATTTATCTTGCTATAACTAAGGTGACTCTTCAAGAATGAAGTTCAAAAGTGTTAATTTCAGCTCTTTAGTGGATATGTCTTTGATAGAGTAACTCCATATTTCAAATTACCTAGGTCAGTTTAATTCAAATTTGAAAGTAATTCTGACCTTTATAATATAAAAAATGATGGAATTATTCCATAATTAAATTAGTTAAGTTTTGTCATAAAACCTAAGTATTTACGTCGTTGTTTTGATACCATTTAAACATGAAGTTAACTCAGAACTATACCCAACACCATACAGAGTAAAAAATATAACTGAAATGTCCCAAAACAATCTCTTCAGATCATCAGAAGCAAATCTTCTCTTCTCTACTTTACAGTACTTGGATTTAGATAGCTGCTTCAAAACAGAAAAGTGCCAAGGATAATTTGCTGTTGTTGTCTCATTCTTTTACTACAATAAAAGCATATTTTACATCTCTGGAAGACTTTGTGTAAACCATAAATAAAAGCTTTGGAAGTCTCAGGTTAGAAACGTTAAATAAAGATAGTAGAGCAATACACAATGGGTAGGAGTTCTTCCTACATAGGAGGCATGGTTTACAGTCCTGTTTTTTTAAAGTATAAAAGTATGTTTACATTGTCTTGAAGTAATATGCTGTTCCACTCCTCTGTGCAACAATAATCCAGTGTGTGCAAATCTGCATTAGAATTCACACCCTTATGTGAATTCAGAAAATCAAAACATCATTTTTTTTTTGCATCTACATGTATGCTACCTCATACTGTCTGTATTTGCCCACATACCCATACTTCAGACCATAATGAGCAGTTTATAATAGAAGCATCTTAGACTTCAATAATTTTTTTTTTAAAAAGCATTCAGTGACAGTAACAGTGCTACAGCTCATAAAATGACCCATAAGGTTCTGTTCAAACAATAACAGCATTACACAATCACAGAGTCACAGAATGGGTTGGGTTGAAAGGGACAGAATTAAGAGACAATGTAGTGGCCAGGAGCAGAGTCAAGTGCAGGATGACACTTTAAAAACATTTAGACCTATGTCTAGCTAAAGAGGTGCCATTGGCATAGTCACAGGCAGCATAACAGTGCAGGAATACTCACTGGAACATTGACATTTTTTTAAGATTGTTAGATTCTACCACCTCAAATAAATTGGTCATGTGCTGAAAGCAAAAGGCCATCACAGAAGCTTTAGGAAATTTTTACAATTAGCAAGAAGACAGTACTTATGGAAAAGCAAAACTGAAGCATGACTCTCACCCCAAAAATTCTACTAGCCCTGCTATCTAACTGCTATATACATTAGCAGTTTGTATCATTCATCTAATTCAAAAGTCATAGTGCATTTGATGCTCAAATTAGGATATCAGCCTCAAAAGCCAGTTTTCAAATGTTTTTAAAGGAAAAAAAATCTTGGAGAACAAAAATCTAATTTGGCACACTTCAAAGTATCTTAAATTATAGTTCACTGTTATTGAGAAACTGTGCTGGTTTTGGCTGGGGTAGTTAGTTTTCATCATAGTAGCTAGTATGAGGCTATGTTTTGTATCTGTGTGCAAAATAATGTTGATAATACAAAGATTTTTTTTCATAATCTCTGAGCTGTGCTTATACAGCATTAATGTCTTTTCTGCTCCTAACACCAACCCATCAGCAAGTGGACTGGTGATGCACAAGNGAACAAAAATCTAATTTGGCACACTTCAAAGTATCTTAAATTATAGTTCACTGTTATTGATGTTACACTCACAATATAAAGCTGGGGGATGAAGAAAGAAGTAAGAACATTTAGAATTACGGCATTTGTATTCCTCAGTCATGATCAAGCTCTGCTTTCCTGGGGATGGTTGAACACCTGCCTGTCGACAGGAAGTGGGGAATGTATTCCTTGGTTTGCCTTGCTTGCATGCATGGTTTTTGCTTTACCTATTAAAGTCTTTATCTCAACTCGTAAGTTTTCTCACTTTTACTCTTCTGATTCTCTCCCATATGAGGAGAGTGAGTGGCTCTGTAATGCTTAGCTGCTGGCTGAGGTTAAACTGCAACAGAACTAAGCCTTTCCTTAATTAATATAAATCTAACCATGCATATTCTAATATGACAGTAAAAACAAACTAATTTTGTGTCATCCTGTAAACAGTCAAGAGAAATCTAAATCCACGATAAGTACAATGACAAATACATTTCAATATTCTGAACAAATACACCTACATTTCAGTGTAAGGGGGGAAAAAAAGCAGTAAGCATAGCATTAGCATCTCAGGCTTCCTGTATTTTACACATTCAGAAAAAGTAACCACTGTCAATCATGTTCAACTGATATCCTGTTATTTATATAAGTAAATGAAGTTGGCATCCAAGTGGTGAGATGAACTGGCAACTTCCCACAGCCTTGAGTTACAATTTGTATATAATGGAGCAAACTGCAAGCACTCTGATTGTGGTCCAGCTATGTGGATGAAGCTAAGAGTTCAAATAAGCAATATTCTGTTTTAATTAATGATAAAGCAAGATAGAGATTTCTTCAATCTAGAGGTGAAGTTGCCCAGGACAGACTTGCAGAATGACTTGGCTCCCCACAACCCAAAGCCTGGACTGCCAGTAGAGTTAGACACACAACAGTCTGCCTTGAGATGGTAAACCCTTGATTTGGACTTCTCAGTTATGCATTTGCATTGGTGCAAATTGCACTCTCTATTTCAAATGGACCACCTAAAACCAAAGTCAAAATTCCCATGGTTGCTGGCAGTATCAGAGTCTTCACAACACTCTGGATTGTACTATGGTTGTGGTTACAAGAAAGAGGCATGGATTATAATGAGATGCTAGGTGTCTAGAAAAGGTCATTTCCAGTGATTCTGCAGACCTCTGAAGATCATTCTGGGTGGCAGAAGAATACAGGAGAAATAAGATTGTTTCTCTTTAGCATAAGTGTGTTGAACAGGATAAGAAAGATTTCTTCAGACTTGAATATTTTGAAGCAGATTAGCAGGGCATATTCACATCTTATATGAACAGGAGAATAAACTAGTATTTTGAAGTGACTACATGAATACATGGATTCCATACAAAGAGTGATCCTTGCTTTTTAGGCTCTTTTCTAAGAAATTTCAAAGCTGAAATTAACTAAGTTCCATAACCACCTGTTTATCAAACAATTGTATTAACATATACAGCATGAACAGCTCACAGCAGTATCTTCTGTAACCAGTAGTGATTTCATCCTGCAGTTCCTACCAATTATTAATGCATGATCAGAATAGTCCACTGTCCTTTTCCAGTACTCAGAAGAACACAATGAGCGGCCATTCACTTTAGCAAGTTATCTGCCATTTTGGATGTGAGGAAAACACAATAGTAGCATATGTATCACATCATGATTATGTGTTCTCCCCTAGTCTTGATATTATTTTTTTAAAATCCTGTATGCATTTCATAGCAAAATTACTTTGTTCTTTTTACTGATTTGTAAGCTGCATTTGTGTCTATGTAAAAATGACCTCTTAACATGTACTTAGGAACAGAGAGTCATCCTTGTGGCCTTTTTTTTGTCCAGAATTCACTCTCTAGTTGGAACACTGGCCAAGGCACAAATAAACAAACATTAGTAAATATGAGACTGGATTGCTGTTGCTTCTCAACAGTAGAGCCTGCCAATACCCGATACGGATTCAGAGACATTGCTGGTTTTGCCTCTTCCAGAGTAACTTTTCCAAGGAGTTACACCCTCATCTAGCTTGCTAAGATTCTGAAAATCACTGTTTATTACTGTGGCTATAATAGTTGACCTAACCAGAAGTGCCAGGAATCAAACCGCAGACTTTGGAAAGCAACAAGATCCATGAGCTGCACACTCCATGTTTTGAGAGTCTATGATATGAGATTCCCAATCCTAAACCACGTGAGATGGCTATGCATGGATAATAGTTCAGATTCCACAAATCATATCCATATTGTTAAGTATTTCAATGTCTGGCATAGTTTTAAATGGACAACAAATCTGTTTGTCTGATGAAGTCTGAACTGCTAAATAAATAGCAATAAATTTCCTAATACTTACTGGGCAGAGTGTTCCTGCAAGTACAATGTGTTTTTATCAGTTACCCACTGAGCTAGCGTTGACTTTCAAATTTCCTTTAATCTTATTATAGTAAACATAGTACAGCTCTCTGGCAAACAAGAGTAACATTCTTCCTGTAATACCATATCCTTCTTTTACAGAAACCTTAGAGATGGCCAGAACAGAACTAGTCTCAACTTGGAATGACATCATATATTTGTTTCCAAAGAAACTAAGTTTTATAAAAGGTTAGATTTTACACTGAAAAAAAAAAAAAAAAAAAGACTATATTGACAAAGAGAAGACTGGCAAGTTCAGACAGGTACTCAAAATAGCGTTTGCATGTATCATACTTTTAAAGCCAGCTATTGAAACATCAACACGAAAATATTTTTCTAGTTTGAAGCAGTCTACCTGAATTGAAGGATAAAATAACTGACATTTTGGTTGTAGAATTCAGAAAATTGTAGACTGTAGCTTGTGAAAGAGCTTTTCAGTGCTACTTCAAGAAGAAAGAACATCAAGTGCAGACGATTAAAAAAAAAGCAGATAAAGAAAACCAATGGGATTTATTATGGTACAATTTCTACTTAAAGCTTCTCTTCATTTGAGAGGAATTTATGGTAGACAAAGGTGGGATTTGTCTTACAGTTAAAAAAAAAAAAAAAAAAGCAAAATGAACAACCTAGACTGAGTTGTGTAAGTGACTGAAGGAACTTTGCAAACCTGGAATCAAGAGAGTTTCAGATGACAGAAACTAGCTCAATTTCCAACTGAGTACATTTGTCTTGCTTACTTCAGGCTTCCTATAGAAAAAGGTTCATTATATACAACAAAAAATAGTATACAGTGGTGCTATTTTCACATAACTTCTGTGATTTAATAAAACAATGAATTTTTGTAATATTCGGTTGATGTGACATTTGAATCTTTGGCTTCAAATACCCTTAAAAAGTCACGAGTTCTGGACTATAACTTTACTTAAGGCTCATCTTCGGTGAGGAATACAAATATTAAAGAGGCAGATCAGCTATCTTTCCTTGCCTAAATAGAATCCAAAGTGCTTGTAAGTTTTTTCTTTTTAGAATATTCACTCTTAGAGTATCTCAACAAAAGCTGTGTTCACTGAGGGATCAGACAAAGTGTCTGTGTGCTCCATTAGTGACAAATATAGACCAAAGTCAACAAATATAAACCCATTGTGTGTAGTAATCTGAAAGGTGTCAGCCAGAGAACAAATTAAATTGAAATACAAGCGATAGACATCTCTATTAGGAGACTTTACTGGATGCATTCATTAAGACATACAACACGCTCACACATCCCCTGTCTTCTTTGCTTGTCAACCCCTTCTTGTTCCTTGCAAAGGACACTGAACTCCAATTTATGTTGACAGAACAGGAACTGACAAATGATAGATGGATCATAACAAAAAACATGCCTAGAGCAAGGATGTCTGACATCTGAGAGCTGGGATGTTTTCATTTTGGATGGAAGCTCTGACCTACTATTTACACCCCTATCCCAAGCTCTTCCACATATGACAACTTTCCAGATGTTATCTATATGGAGACTGGCCAGATTTATGGGCAGTATCCCGCTTAACTCTAAGCCGAACTAGCATTTTGGCCTCACTGGATATGAGATTAGGACTGAGGTTTGTATTAGCAAAAAACTTGCAGTTTCATGCCAGAAATGGTTGTGCAGAATTTTTGCAATGTTGTTTATTTTTTTTGTTAGCACTACTGTAGAATACCAGGCTATTTGGCATTATCATGATAGCACTTAAGCTGAGTGATAGACTAGACATGTCTGGAATACACGACAAAACTGTACACAAATGAAGAAGAGTGGGTAGTTTACTTGTAGCACTGGCTCAATACAATATTCCAACTCTAGTAAGTGTTTTTACAGGACAAGGTCAATGATGGATTCTGCATGAGCTATACAAATGCTTTTCCCAAGTTTTAAGAGAAATAAAAATTCAGGAAATTTTAAAGATTTAGAGTTGTTAAATGCAGAGTCTGATGTTGTATTTGAGCGCCGCCCATCACACTCAAAAACTGATACCAAAATGAAATTTGGAAGGTAAATAATATATTTTCCTTTCCCAGTTTATTTTTCCCATTTCCTTAACATAAAACAAGAAGAAATTAAATATTTATAAGATTTTACATATTTAAATGTATCACAGTTTTAATTTTGTGTTAGTTTCATTACAAATTATGATTTCATAAAATACTGACTTCCCAAAAAACAAAGACTTTAAAACTATCTGCAATGAGAGATAAATATACCTTTTTTTTTATAGAGAGAAGCTCATAATAAAGACAGTAGCTTGCATATTTCTATATGCAACACACATTCACAGTTGAACTAATTCTGCATGGCAGTGTAGCCTCTACAAAAAACTGACCTTAGTAAATTCCTCTTAGTTTTAGGACTAATCTAAAGTATGCCACTATAACTCATACTATATAGACAACAACAACATAAACCAAAAAAAAGCAGAGTCTCATAAATAAGGATGATTATATCCAGAAGAAAAAAAAAAGAATGTGAAAAATAAATTACATAAGATGACTTTTTGGTAAAGATAGGTTACATGAAGTTGCCATGATTGTATCATAGCTGATATTGAAAGATGGATTAAACATCCTGGAGAAGGAAAGATTCTCATAGTCTTTTTCTCTTGCCGTATCAGGCTTCAAAAATCTTACTTAAAAAACGATAATAAATGGCTTAATATACTGAGAACAAGAAATGTCAGTTTCAAGTGACATATCCATAACCTACACAACTTATGTTAAAACCTACACTTCACTCCACAATGCAGCTATGCATTGGAATGAGGTTTGGAGTAGACAACTTTTGGCAATAGAAATAAAGCAATCCGAAAAGGAAATGCTCTCTTGTTTTTCAACTCCTGTTGTTCCAATTAGCAAAACACTTTCTGTGATCTAAAAGCAGTCTTGGAGCAGCCACAGTGCTCCAGACGAAGGAGGAACATATCATTCTTCCTGTACACATGCAACCCTATGATTTCCGTCATGATCCCATGAAAATGTGTGTAAAACTGAAGTCTGCAGCAAGACCAATTTTTGCAGCAATGATGACCAATGGTAGTGAGTGAAAAGGATCTGATCCCTAATTGCTCACAATTACATATTTTCTAGTTAGAAATTTTTTCATCCACAAAATAAACATCCATAATTAACAGAATCTTTTTTCTGTTTAAAGTAGTTTGCCCCAAAGACGCAAACTAAAGAAAAACATGAAAGTGTAAACACACAGTCAAATCCCTAAGCAACAGAGAATGCAAAAGTTTTCTGCTTTAGAGTGAAAACTGTATGAAACAAAGCGTTTAAAGGTGCTTTAATCAGAAGGTTCAAGTTTTAAGTGAGTGTTTCCAAACATCTCTCTGGGAATCGTACATATCCACATGCCTGGAGCAACTGGACCCCAAGGACCAGTGTGTGTTTCCCATCATCTGCTGGGACCCTGAAACTGCCACCACAGGCAGCCCCTTCTCCAATATAGTGTATCTGGTGCCTTGTGGGAAATGTAGTCAGCAACAATGCTGCATCCAGGAAACATGGCACAGCATTTCTAAATGTCAATTTTGCCTTTCACGCCAACATTTCTCACCCTCCCAAATGCAACAAGGAACATAAACACAGCTTTGTGAACCTTTATATGCAGATGGGCTACAGTAAGTGAGAGGAAAACAACTATGAGGAAACACCAGTTGTCCTTTCCTATGTGCAACAGCTGTGTTCACATTAGTAAACAAGTACAAGGCTGCACTCTCCAAAGTCTGTTACCACATGCCAGACCATAGAAAAAAAAAATAGCCATCTTCACGTAGAACTGAGGAGATTTCAATGTACAAGAAGGGCAGTCGAGGTTTGCTGTAGGCTTGTGCTGTCCTGTTGAGCCAGCAGCTTCTTGGTAACACATGTGTAGGAAGTGGTGCAAGAAGCAGGGACTAGTCCACACCCTGCAAAAGGCAGTGTCAGCTTCAAACTGCCTGGTGCATCAATACTAGCTTGCCTCAAATGGACCAGGTCCATGTTAGAAGCCAGCACAGCCAACAGGAACAGATATCCAGAGCAACATTTAAGCGCTGAAAACATTTAAATGTATGCATTTTCTATCGTTTTACTTCAGGCTGCCCCTGATCAGCTCCCAAAGACTAAATTTCCAGCAATGACTCAAGCACATCTTCCAGTTTAGATACATCCTAAAGGAATCCAGCTGGCCCACCATAAGCTATATGAAGAGTGACAGCAAGGGGGAACAACTGGAAGACTGACATCAAAGTTACACTCCTGGCACAAACTACAACACCAATACAGAAGTATAACCACACTGATGAGCGTCTGTGGAACATCTCTTTGTGCAGCTCCTGAAGAGACTCTTCAGACATCAGTAAATCTGCACAGTGACTTGAATTGCTCAATTCTTGCTCAGTGACTGGCACTTCTTGTTGACATAATTCTAACTCAAGCATTAGAAACTGGTAAATTCCAATTTACAAGTTTCTGATGCTTGAGTTAGGATTATTTCAATTTGAATTTAAGAGCATAGAATTGAATAAACTATATGAAGTTGAGCAGCTGGAATTTACTAGCTACCAAATTTATCTAGCAAAATCACATCAGGAAGAAATTATTTACTACAAAAGGGGACGATCTGGACCTACATAATTTATGCTTTCATAAACATTGACAAGTGGTGACTGAAACCAAGCATTTTCCAATTTATTGATAACTATATTGATAAAGTTGGCAATTCAGATATCAATTTTTACCCTCACTTAACCCTATGGAAAGAAACAAAAATTTCCAGAGCTTAATTCTTCAGCCTCTCATACCTTTATTATATTACACATTGAAAGTCTTGTTTCATGACAGCACAGTCTATTTGAAAGATAAACAAAAAGCAAAATAGGTCAGCTAAAACAAACAGCTCAAAATCTAGGGTTAACAGCATTTATTTTTGTGATACCCATTAAGGATCATAATGATGCTTTTCACTGACACATCTTTCACATACTTATCATGCTGTAATGGAAGGCTGAGCAAATCTTGCTTCTACCAGCCGCACCTCCTCCCCACAAGAGCTCTGAACCAACAGTGAGCTGCAAAAGGGGTGAGAAGGCCAAATTCTACCCAACAGGCTTCTCACTCATCCTACAACAGAGATGTAGCAAATTGCTCTGCTCTTTTCAACTTCACAGTAATCCTGCACAAATGTTTAGAATTTAGGACTTCACTGCATGTCTTGGATGAATGGCAGTTCGTGAGGGCCATGCAAAAAAAGTGCAAGAGGTCCCTTGCTTGGAGCGTTAATGCTGAGACAGAACTCTCATGTCCTGGCTTTCAGTAATAAGCCGATTACTGCTGCTTTACTTAAATTATTTTCTCAGGGTGTTATTTTAAAATTTTAGAGTATTTTTTTTCTATAATTTTCAGAAGGAAATGAGGAAAGGCCAGCCTGAGAACTATGCACCAAGTTTAGCAAGCATCTCCATTAAAATATATCAGGCATTCTAAGACAGTGTATCAGGAAGTGTGTACTTTGTGGAGTTCAAGCAACAAGATAATTGCCTAAGGGAACACATCATCTGTGTTCTATTTGCACTGGTAGGAAGACAAGACAAACGTGATGTTGATTTCTCCCTAGTTTAGCAAGAAATAACCTTGAAGCAGTCTGATAACCAGCCTACTAATTGGGACTCTGCATACACATGGTTTGATCTTGCACCTGCTGCTCTGTGATTCTTGGGAGGATTGTCGGATTCTTAACCCGACTTTTTTCGTTAGGGAATCTCTGTTGCAGTCGTTTGTCATGCTGAAGTTTACCTGACTCATCATGCTTTCATTCAGTTTATTTCTCCTCTTTTGGAGGAAAATAAAATAAAATAAAAATAATTTAAAAAAGGTTTCATTTGTATGTTAATTTTGTCCCCCAAAATCCACCAAAAGTTATATAACCACTTTCACAATAGCATGCTAGAAATAAGAGCTGTTCAGCCAAATGCTGCTGCAATTTTTTTATAAGACCTGTGACTCCAATTCTGCAAGACCTGTGAAAGTGCAAATATTTCCTTAGCTTTAGCAGAAAGCCAAGCAGGGGCGCCTTGTGAGACAGACATGGGTTTGTATTATTATAATCTCCATTTGCAAGAGAGAAAAAAACCGTATCCAAATAGTGTATATATACACTTATATTTATTTCCAACTCATGACTTAAAGTAACGCTATTCAGTCTTGGAGCTGATCCCTTGTGGGGTTTCATAATCACAAACCATCATTAACCCCAAGCAAAGAAAAAAATGTACAGAGTGGCACAGGTTTCAGGCACGAGGTGGGGTGGGCTTTCTATGTTTTGAGAGTTGCTTGGGTTTTGGTTTTTTTTTTTTT
>WBNH01011225.1:54623-123180 GCA_013401255.1 Urocolius indicus | reverse complement strand
CAGCGGGGCGGCCCCGCGCTGTCACCGCCACCGCGCCTGCGGGCCCCGCGCGCCTCCCGCCGCCCGCCCCGCGCGCCGCACCGGTGTCCGGCCAAGGGGCGGTCAGCGCAAGGGGGCAGGGGAGGAGGAGGAAGAGAAGCGGTGCCGGAGCAGGACGGCGGGCTTCCCCCGACCGCCTTATACCTACCTGCACGGAGGCGGGGAAAGGTTTGCAACACGCTCCTTCCTGCCAGCTATAGATCCCAAGGGGCGATGAAGCGGAGCGGCGGCCGTCGCCCGCTTCTGCTGCCGCTGCTGCCGGTGGTGCGAAGCCCTGGCCGGTTGCAGATGCCCATAGGCGCTCAGTGGAGGAGAGCGGGTGCTTGGAGAGAGGGAGGCGGTTTTGCCGGGTCCCGGCGGCGGAGGGGAGCTCTGCACTGGCTCGACGCAGCCACTGCCCGAGAAGAGGATCAAGCCCCAGCTTTCGATTGGCTCCGGTGGCCGAACAGCTCACACCAGCCTCCCCGCCCGCCGCCCCTCCGCCGTCCCACACGCTCAGCTGGTCTGCGGCTCCGCTCCTCCCTGCCAGCCTCCAGCCTCCCAACCTGGCGAGCACATCTAACCCTCTTTCTCTGGTTCTCCCCCTCCCACCTCAGACATCCTTTTCCCCAATACGACGTCCAATCCCCAGCCTTTTGTTTGTGCAGGGACATGCTCACCCTGGAACTGACAAAACAAACTTCTAACCTTTGCATCTTCCTCCTTGGAACTGCAACTTTAAGCATTCATGACATTTTGTGTCACGCTCAATATTCAGACACATTTGTTCTCTGAACTTTAAAAAAAATATCCTTAACTGGTAAAATTAAAAGCATGCAGCGCTTGATCACCTGAGGGCTAAATCTGAAGTAGGACAAAGCATTCTTTGCCTGAGTTTAGTTTGCTTTTCTTAAACTGTTTGGGTTCCTAGCCCTTTCTTGGTGACTACACATCAAATCATAGCTTGCCCAGAAAATAAAACTGGGACGGTAAGCCTCGTCTTCCTGAATGTAGGGTTACTCAGTCACAGTGGCTGCGATTGTCATTCCTTGGTGCATCTTTGATCACAGATTCTCAAGGGTTGGAAGGGACTTCAAAAGATCATCTAGTCCAACCCCCGTGCCAGAGCAGGACTTCCTAGAGTAGGTCATATAGAAACTCATCCAGGTGGGTTTTGAATGTCTCCAGGGACAACAACCCATCTGGACAGCCTGTGATGTTGATGTTCTTTTTGCTCAGGATGATACGTGGCCTGTGGAAAATTACTCTCCCTCTGCAGACATGTTGTGGGCTTACGTCAAAGCTTTGACCTGTCTTCAGGACAAAATGACAGTCCTTTGGTTTTAGTATGACCCTCTGATTAAACCAGAATACAGTTGAACCAGATAAATAGGCCCTTTGGGTTTTCTCAGCAGAGGAAGATGTTGTAATATTTCTAGTAAACATGTTGGCAAAATTGCTTATTAAAATTAGGGAGAACAAAGTGATCAGTTATAACAGATGCACTGTTAATTAATTCAATGACCTGCATTTAACTGATGCTGTTGTATTAAGTAGCATCTATGCCTATTGGTACATCAGGTGCCATTAAAAGTCAACATTTATTCAAATTTCAGCATTTCAAACAGAGAATGGAGTGGCAGAGATACTTTTGCCTAACAGCGGTATGTACATTTTTAAACGGTAACCTCGATAACATTATTAACTGATTCTGCATTTAAATATTTCCTTTTTTCCCCTAGCAAAAAATTTCATTCTTTAGAAAGCATGCATACTTTTGTCTCTTTGGGACACACAGAACTAGTGTAAAATGTTTTTGGTTGGTTTTTTTTTCTGACAAATTGAGCAAAATAAATATAGAAATATTGAGAAGTATATAAACCCAAACATATTTAGAAATATCTATATTTAGAGTACAATCCACCTCTCATTTTAAAAGCTTTATTAGCAAAAACATTCCTCAGTGAATTCAGTGGAGCTACACTTTTGAAACATGAGAGTAACTAGAAAGTCTTGTTTACTTTTCACTATATTTATTTCACATATTGCATATTCATTTCTCCCAGGGAGAAGTGAAATTTCTAGTTTTGAGACCAAGCCACATTTCTAACCATGGCCCAACAGCTGCAGCAGCCTGACATCTCTACAGCAGGCATATTTCGTCCTGCACACTCCTGATTCAAATGACTGGTTATCTTTCAGGATTTCCTAAATCAGAAGGTAGTGTCTTCGTTCACCTTAACATTTTCCTAGGAAGAATGATTGTTCTAGATTCATACTCTGTTTTCAGGCCCTTTTCTCAGCCTCCCATCTTACTCCCTTGACTGACAGATAGCTATGCCAGAGGAAAGGGTATGGCCCATCAGCTGAGTGGTAGTTGAAGAAAACATCATGGCAGGCCATCTACTGGTTTTCCGCCATATCATCTCTACAAAAAAAAATTATCTACTGCTTCACGTTATTTTGGGGAAAATCTCTGAAATCACTACAGAAGTTTTCTACAGTAGTAAGTTCTTGGTGCGCCTCGTTACAGCCCAAGAGCTTTCTGCGGTGCAAATGACTTGGGACTTCATAAGAGTTTGTGCTTCGTCGTTATACCCATTAGTCATTCACAGCATTCTGTTTGTTTCCTTCTGTGTTAGTTTGAATTCCTTTACAGGAACCTGATTAGGTTTCCCTCTAGTCTTGTTCAATTTAATAGCTTTTAACCTGTCTGTTTTATTTATGTCTGCTTAAGTGCTTATTTAATCTTTTCTTATAACTGTAATGACCTTCCACAGGTTACTATAATCCTAGAAGGTATGTGGGGAATTTAAAGATTTAAAAGTCATTTGCCTTCATAAATAATTTCAATTTTCTCATTACATGCCTTATTTTTAAAACAGGAATGTTGCATTTTCTATTTCGTGAATGTTTGTTGTTCACATATATTCCTTCCATATACCCAGTAGTAAGGCTGAGATATTTGGGATTCAAAACATTTTTTTTTATTTTTACAACTTGATTAATGAGTACTGCAAAGAGTGTTTGTCATGGTTTGGCCCAGCTAGCACAGAAGCACTATGACAGTCTCTCGCTTGGTCCCCTCATTCACCCCCACCCTCGTTAGGATGATGGAGGCCCCAGCGAAGTGGGAGGAAAAAGATAACCAAGGTTGTTGTGGATTAAGACAAGGGCAGGAAGGGCTCATTGCCAGTTATGGTTCCAGGCAAAACAGACTCCAGTACTTGACTTAGAGAGGAAAGTAGCAAAGTTTATTCTACTACCTACAACAGAACAGAACAAAAAGCAAAAAGAGAGCAGGATGATTGGAGAAAATTACAACCAGCACTTTAAGGTCTCCCTCCCCCATCCCTCCTTTCTTCCCCGGCCCAGCTCACTGCTCCCAATATCTCTACCTCCTCCCCTCTCAACAGCTCAGGGGGCAGGAAATGGGGGATGTGGTCCATCTCTCATAGATGGGCTCTGCCACTTCTCTCTTCTCAGATGAGGATGACTCCTTGCATTCTTCCTCTGCTCCAATACGGGGTCCCTCCCATGGGAAACAGTCCTTAATGAACTTCTCTGGCGTGGCTTCTTCCCCACAGTTGCAGCTTCTGCAGATACGGAGTCTCTCCCACAGGACATGGACTCTTCTAGGCATAATTTTAACGAGCTTCTTTAGCGTGAGTTCTTCCTCACAGTTACAGCTTCTGTGAATATGATGTCCGTCACACGGGACACAGCCTCCTCTGGCTTTAGTCACTGCCCCTGGCATGGGGCCTTGTTTAGAACTTTGTTTTATTAAACTGTTCTTATTAATGAAGATAATCACTGCCTTTGATGCAGGGTCTTTAATGAAGTGAGTCACTGCCCCTGATGTGGGTCTTTAACAACATGAGTCTCTGCTCCTGATGTGGGGGTCTTTCATGAAATGCAAACAAATCTCAGTTTCACCAGTCCTCTCTGCAAGATGCAGGGGAGGCTTTGCTCCAGCAAACCTCCTCCTCTCTTTCCTCAGTGACCTTGGAGTCTGCATGGTTGCTTTTCTCTCTTTTCCCACTCCTTGCACCACCACCAGCCAGAAAAGAAGAAGAGGCAGATGAAAGAAGAAACAGGATGAACCCTGTTCTTACGGCTTTTTCTTAAAAAGTGGTCATGGAGGTATCTAATTGGCTCTGCTGCAGAAGTGGGTCTAGCTCAGAGCTCGGGAGTGTTTCAGGCAACTTCTTACAGAAGCCATCTTTACAGCCCCTTCCCCATTACCGGAAAAGGCTGTCATGTCAAATCATGACAGTGTTGGTCTGACATAGCAGATGTGTAGCATGTTCATTTTTTTTCTCTAGTCTTCAACCAGAATTTTACTTTAGTTATATTTGTGAGTTTTGCTTTGATTTTTAAAACTAAAATAGTTATAAGATGCAGATAGGAGTTTCTTAGCAGAATCACTAAAACACACATTCATGTTGATATTACTACATCCTTCCTCCAGTCTGAGTGCTTGACTTCTATTGTATACTGTACTTGAACTGACTAACCTTTTAACATACCCTGGCAATTACAGAGACTGTAATTCAGCAAGATGTTGAAGCATATACCTTCTTTTAATCTGCAGATTTCATGTCTGCATTCTGCTTCTGATGTGGTCCCACTTCAGGAATGATTGTGATCCATGTCTTTTGTCTCACACATCTGAGATGAAACACAAACAACTGGTGTCTATTTTCACAGCAAGGATCATATCTTTGTCGCTGATGTTACAGAATCTGTTCTGTGTTGCAGCCCTAAATGCAGAGCTTGTCTTCATCCCCAAACACATCTGGTAGGAGTTCCTGGAGAGCATGAAGGGCTATAGCACAGTCCCAGAACAAAAGCAGACCTGGGAGATGATACAGCCCATCACTTTCCTCAAGCTCATTCCTCTCCCAAGACATGATCCAAAGGGTTTTATAAGATGGAAAAGGAGAATCCTGAGAGATGTAGTGATTCTATTACACAGTTTTCCCCTGCTTGTTAACTGACATGTCTACGCTAAATGAACTGATTATTTTTGTACATACCCTCCCCTCTCAGGCTATGACTAGGCAGACAAGCTCTGAAAATAGAAGCTGGGCTCAATATTCTCCCAGGAGATCAGTGTCCAGAGAAGCCTGACCGTTGGAAGGTTAGCATATGTTTCTTATTCAGCCACAGAGGGCAGCCCCACAAACCGCTTTCACTACCCTTTGGTTCTGCTCAGTTCCCACCTTTCGACTATAGTGCCTTATCTTATTCTAGTCCTAACTCATGTCTATCCAAGACTTTCAGTATAGGGTCTTTGATTTCCTGACCTCACACCTGGTTTACTGTTCAGTTTGAGGTTGCCTTGATTTCTCTATTTTCCTGACCACACTTTCCATCTGGAGCCTTGGGCTCATCTGTCCTTGGTGGCTGGCTCTCAGTGGCTGGACTCAGCTATGGTCACTTCATGCAAGTATTTCTTTTGTGGCTCCTTAATAACTCCCATTTAAAGCTACCTTGCTGAATAGAAATTATAAAGCCTGATATCCCACTGTTGACGCAGAGCCTTTGACACATAGCTTATCTGTGTGATAATTAAGCTGCCTGTGGAATAGGTCATGGTAGCAATATTGGGTTGTGGTTTAGGAGAAGCTGTGAGAGTACAGGAGAATGTCGCGTCCCCATAAGATTAATAACAGTTGTCAAGATCCTCAACAGCTTTACTGTTTTCATAGACAATTAGGCACCTACATGCCTTTGGACATAATGCACCTGTTTTTTAATTTGGAATTCTTTCTAACATTGTGGATTCAAGCCAGAAAAGCACTCTCAGCAGAGGTAATTTGTATCCTATTTTTTCAGTACTTTATCTGTGCTGTGAAAAACAACTCTAAAATATGCCTCTACCTCAGAGAGAGCAACATTCTGTCCTGGGACACACGTAAATACTTCATTCAACCCTCAATAATGAGCTTTATTAACATGGATAAAACAATACCTTTCAAAAATGTCATCTTTGTATTTCTTGCCTAACACTGACTTCAAACATAAATTACTCTGTGTGCTCCCTAGAAGGAAGAGAAAGTACTTGCACCTTCCTAGACCTTTATCTTCTTTCACTTCATTCACAGTAAATTTTCTTTTGTGTCAAGCTCTACCCAGATGCCCTGAGCCCATCTGTATGCTCCAGGAGCTTGGGCTTTAGGTATTTGAAAGTTGCCTCTCCTTTGTGTTTTCTTGGAGTAAACAACTGCTGCTCACACCTTTGAAAACTCTCCAGAAAGCTCACCAATTCATTTTACTAGGGTAAAAAAGATGGGTTTGCACTTCTTGATTGGAATTGTTTTCCAGACTGAGGACGATTGGTACTTAGCCTGATGAAGGCTTAGTGATACATGCTGCCACATTGTTTTTAAGAAGATCATAGTAAGAAAAGGGATAACCAGCGAAGAACAGAAAAAAAAAAGCAGAGGGAAGAAGGACATGAAATGTTGATGATGTCATTTCGTTTTAAGACAGTGCTTCTCAATACTATTGTTGAAGTTATGATCCTTTAGGTTATGGGCCCTATGCAAAATGCTTGAATTCTCAAAAATAGTTTGAGGAATCTGAGCCATCCAGAACCCTTTGAAAATTGCTTACTTAGAGTGAAAGCACTGATCTCATATGCCAAAGTATTACACATGTCCAAGCCTACATTTTCTGTTTCATACACTCTATGACAGAGATCTGTTTTTTTTCCTTGGAACTATTTTCGATGATAATTAAAATAATAGACAAATTTTAAGCTATCTGACCTTAGACACTCCTTTTTTTTTTTTTTTACCCTGTTTCAAAGATGCTCCAGTGGTTTTAGTGCAGATGATCCTACCTAAATCCAAGCTGAACTGAATGAATGAGGAGACCAGTTAACTTCATCTCTATTTTCTCTGGTTGGATTGAGAAACTACATAGCCAAAGAAGAGACATGAGCAGCAGGGAGTAGAAGTCCATTTGGGCTGAGTTCTCTTCCTTCTTCAATGTCATGAGGGGCTGTGGGGACATCTGGATCTCCAGGGAACTTCACTAAATAGGACCAGATAACCTCAAAATATTAGAGCCAGACTAGCTGTGTCATGGATGATTCACTTGCCGTATAACGACTAATAAAGGCAATATGTGTGGAACCAGGAAGGCAGCCAATATAGCTTCTTCCAAGAACTGTGAGTAATTAACTGGATTCTTGGTTAATTTCTCTCATGAAAATGTGTTGAGTGAGATTCTTACAAGTGGTGCTCTTTGTGTGATGTCTTGCTCTACTCACAAACAGCACAAGTTCATACAACTGGAAAGGAAGAAAAAGTGAAATACAAAGTTGCACAATCTTAGGAGTATTTTTGTTCCAGCTACATCAGCTAACACTTCTTTGCTTCTCCATAGTTCCTGATCTCCTGGTGTTTTTCCTCTCGAAAGCTGATCGATAACCTACCCATATTGTATCCTTGTATAAAATGCTCCAACTCCTTACTTTAGTTTGAGGTGTTTAAAATCCCTGGTGTTTCAGCGCAAAAGTCATTAAAAACTTCCCTAAGATGAAAGACAACTAATTAGTTACAGAATCTCCCAAAGGAGGAAGGATTCACCCAAAGTGCCATGTTGTCCTTGTTTGTGGCTCTCATATCACAGCAGCTATGAAGAAGAGGAAAAGACAGTTCTCAGCCTGCTAAGTCACTGTTACACCCTCTTAGGAAAGCTCCTGTGTGCTTCAGGCTTTCCTCTATTAGTGCTCCTGAGGCAGCCCATCACTGTCTGTGCCTTCAGACTTTACAAGAATTTTCTTCCTTTCTAGGACAGAGCAAGCAGGCTGTGAGAGATGTTTGAGTTGCCCAAACCAAAGACAGCCCCACTCCCGCTCCCCCACCCCCAAAGCAGTGAGGATGCTCCAAACAAACAAATAAAATGATGGATGGTTCCTTCTGACAGTAGAGCAGAATTTAAGTGACAAGAATCCTGCCAGGAATACGTTCAGGATGGGATACATATGATAACAATTTAAAATGTACAGCACAGAAGAAGCACAAAGTATATTCATGTCACATGGTAGAATTGAATGAGATATTTTAATTAAACCTAAGTTTATCTCACTGGTACTGACTAGCAGTGGATGTTTTGGGAAATACACAAGCATTTCACTGAACTAATTGGTTTAAACAAAAGAATAGAGTCCTCTTTCAATATTTCAAACATTATAAATACAATGTCAGCTGAATATTATGGAGAAATAATATTAGGCTGCTACTTAATTAGGTAATGAGAGGACAGAGCACAGAATATCCTATAATATAACATCAACCACATATGACTGTCCCCTCAATTCCTGTTCTTTAGGAAGCCTCCTAACCATAACGTTCGGTCTACATCCTCTTATGTTATTTTGTTAAGATGCTTTTTTTTTTCATAATCCTAGGAAATAAATAGATGTGATCAGTCATGAGAAATACTGAACGATGACAAAACTTGTATAACTACAAAAACATTAATATGTAGTGCATAGAAAGGGACTGAGACTTGGCCAAAACAAGTGGAATCTATGTTTTGTTGGGAATCTAGAAATATTTTTGCTTTTTTTTAAGTGAAGTGTACCAGTTTAAATAGCACCAGCTTGGTTTTATTGCATAATTTGTCTTTGTGGATTGAATTATTTTTGCCAAGTTTTGTCAATCTGCCTGGCCTATTGTATACAATTTACGCACAATTAATACATCATTCATCAACTCCATATAAATGATGGCATTTTTTTTCTTTCTCTCTTCTCTTAATGTCACACAATAATGTCTGCCCAGTTCTGACTAAATTATCCATCTGAACTTCAAGATATATATGTGTATTAAGTAACACACCATTTTGTTTCTTCATTTCTTCAGTTCTTTCTCTTTTTTTCCCCCATTATTTTGTTACCTACCAATAACAGGTCTTTGTCAGCTGTGACGGGATTCACCATGAAGAGTTTTCCTTAAAATAACAAAATTATCCCAAATATTTGCATTATACAATGCAAACAATGTGTATGTAGAGACAATATTTACACACACAGTGACTTAAAGAAAAAAAGTTAAAAAGCAGAGATTGTCTGTTTTTTTCTTGGAGAGGCTCAGCATTTTTTGAATTTTAGTTGTCTATGTTCTTTTGCCTAAAAGTTCAAATATAAGATTCAAACTGATAAGAGAATAGAACTACCAAATCAGATACATCTCAAGAGAAAATCTGACATCCATTGGAACAGCTCTGTCACAAATATCAGGAGCAAGGCATGCCAGCCTCTCACTCTGGACTAGGGGTCTGGGGGAGCCTGGTCAGTGGCCATGGTTCTGCTGCTTCAACTTCCATGAGGACCACTTGCTGCTCACCTAACTCACTTGCTTCCTCATAGGAGACTGAGCTGGAATCTGAATTGATGCATATGTCTGTCCATTCTCAAAAAGCAATGGCCTTTATGAATATTCAAGCAAATTATTTAGGGAGTTTCTTCAGCAGCAACACAGTCTGCTTAAATGTTGTGGAAGAATCAGTCATAGAATCATAGAATGGCAGGGTTTAGAAGGGACCTAGAGATCATCTAGTCCAACTCCCCTCCTAAAGCAGGTATATCTCAATCAGTTCACACAGGAATGTGTCCAGGTGGGTTTTGAAAAGACAAGCTTGATGTCATTGCTTCTAACCATTAGGAAAATCAGAAACAAGCTTGTGAGGCATAGTTTTCAGAGATAAGGGTTAGGATTTCTGTAGTTCCTAGGGTGCTGCAGGTAACATACAGTGGCAATATTACTTGTAATGAAGTATTGTGTACATTAGGTACTATATACTTTATTCAAATATACAGTTCACAGTGTACCTACATCAAGGTGACTTGCATATATGCCTCCTCATTTTCACAAGTAGTATACTATTCTAAATCTGCTGGAGTAGAGTAACCTGAAACTGGAGTGGTAAGGATGGAAGGAAAACTGGCATGAAGAAAAGTCTGAGAATATTCTGGGGACAGGGGGATTTGACAATGGCAAAGTTTCACTGAAAGAAGAGATGGAGCAGCAATAGGTAAAAGAGGCAGCATGTGACATAGAAAAATGACATGTAAGATAGAAGTGAACATTGGAACCTAATTCCCATTCAGTTTCCTGTGAATGTTCATTGCATGGGTGCAAAGTATCTGGAGAATATTTTTAGAACTTTAAACAATATCGGGTTTGCTTATGCACATTTTTCATATACTGGTTAAATAATGGAGTTTTGTTCAAGCAAACATCTATGGTTGCCATACTTCAATCTCAATGTGCAAGTATTTGCTTTGGATGTGTAGGACCACTCATCTTCTCAGGCAGCATAAAAAAATACCACGTATCCATTGCAATAGGAATATCAAAAGTGACAAAAATGAATGGTCTCAAGTATACTTACAGTAAAGTCTTTTAATGAAAATACAGATGAATGTCTCTAAGTACTGACCAAATCTGATGAGCTTACGATTTGCAAGTGGGTATTGAGTAAGAATGTAAAGAAAGAGTCTTAGAGTAATTTTTTTTTCTACAGTTGGTTTTTGCAGCATAATCTCTCCTCCTGTTCTTTGAACCTGTATGTATTTGAATCATACTCATTCCTCTACTACAAAAAAAAAACCCCAACCAAACAAAACAACAAAAGGACACAATATATGTTTTTTTTTTTTCTCTATAAGGACCTAATAATGTATTTAAAATACCAATTATCAGAATTTATCTAAAGGTTGGCTCAGGTTTTCCTTTAGGTATGAGAATATTGTACTGTATTGAATACTCAAAAAGAGAAGTTTTGAGGCATATGTCTCAAAATTAAGTACCTTACTTTTTACTGACTTGTTGCTTAGCAAGACCCAAGGGGAATCTGATGAATCTTGCTAATTGTGGCCTCAAATCTATAGTTCTTGTTAAGCAGAGATCTTTCTTTACAAGGTAAACCAGTCTTGATTCAAAAGTTTGCAGTGATGGAGAATCTGATAAGTCCCTCCTTGACTGTGTAATTCACATACCCTTTATTTCTAACCTGAATATTTCAAAACACAGCTCTCTGATACTGGATCTAGTTATGCCTTTGTCTGCTGGCTGAAGGAGTTCTCAAAGCATTCCTGAAGGATTTTCCTGAACACTCTCCAAATTTTCAAAGTCCTTGTGGATACTTGAGCTGGATGTGGTATTCCAGCTGACAGTTGTTTCATTAACTTGAAATAAGGATTACCTGGGAAGTCAAAACTACATAACTTGGTGTAGTGACATTTCGCCTTTGGTGACCTGGGTTTACATTTGTGTTTCGTCAGCAATGGAAATTGTTTTGCTAATCATATCTCAGCCCCTTCTGACGTTTTTCCGTATCAAAAAAGAATCACTTTCATTGGCATATTTTTTGTTACCAGCTAAGGACAGGCCTAGTGCTGGGATAACTGTATAACAGGTTTGAACAGCAAGGACACACTGACAGAGCTCTGCATGTCCCAGGTGCATGCTGTTGGTTTCCGTGCTGCCAGGCACAAACATTTTCTGAATAAACATCGTGTGTACATGAGCTGCAGCAGCTCTCTTTCCCTTGCTCTGACCTCAGGCACAGCCAGCACAGCCTACAGCAGGATCCTTCCTCCCCTTTGCCTGGTGGTCCTGCCTGAACAACACAAAAGGAAGCAATTTTCTTTACAGCCTTAGAATGAAATTATATTTCACAGATGCAATATTATATAAAAATTTGAGACTTACAAGGAAGTAGGAAGCAACCCAATTTTGAAACCACTTTTACACTATTGAATATTGCCAGAGAATATGCAGTGAAAGGAATGAGATGTTTCCAAATGCCTTTTCTTCAATAGGTTTAAAAAAGTATGACCACATACCAAATATTTAGGCAGTGATGTCTTCCAGATTATAAAGAAACCAAAAGGTAAGTCAGGAAGGAAAGAGACACAAAGAAACACCACCTTGAAATAAATGTAGCTGATGCAAATTAGTATAATGTAGTTGTGAGTACATGGACGTTTAGATAGGCTCACTTATATTTAAATACATGTGCATTAGCATATGCATAGTTATATTCCTGATATAGAGCTTTTTAATTTACATAAAATACTTTTTTTCACCAGATGCTATAATTACAACATAGTTATTGGGATTCATCTGACTTAACTTTAGCTTCTAAATATTTGTTTTCTACTTTGTCAGTCACCTAGGTCCCCTTTGATGACTGGCAGATAGAAAAATATCTCTAGAGATTTACACATTTCCAGAAGAAATTATTGGAAAGTTCTTTCTCACAACAGCTTGGTAGTTGTGGTATATCCCTCTATCCATGCAGATTAGAAATATATATGGATATTAATGGCTACACTCAAACTGCTTAATCAAAGCAACAAATAATCATCATCTTCTTCATAGCACAATTTTAAGACAGTGGTGCCATTTTGTGAAGAACACAGGGAGGGATTGTTAGAAGACATGTATGAGAGCCTTGAAAGGAAATCTGTTAATTGCAAGAACAATTGGTGCACCTGATGTTGATAATATGTGATATTAAACTAATAGTCCAACAAGGGTAACAAAGAAGAGTGATCTAATACAGTCATAAATTTATTAGTAAAGAAGGATAAATTTACTTTACCCTTATTTTTTTGTGTGTGTGTGTCAAAAAGCAACGTAGGATAGACTAGCCAAACTCCTGCCTGGAAAGTTATGATATGCCAGCACCACCCAGCTTGTAGTTTCAATAAGACAAGTAATTTGATTATTGACATTTTAATACCCTTCAGCAGCAGAAGACATGTATGTCACCTAATTAGATACCCTGTAAATTCTGGCATGGTACTCTTGAGCTGAATGGAGTAAATTATTAGTTAAAATCAGAGCTAGTGGTAAGCCTGGGCAAGTTGCTTTGGCAGGATGCTACCAGGAGACAAAAGAACAACTCTGCTTATGCCAGAGGTGTAACCTGGATGTTTCAACTGCTTTGCTGAAGAAAGACTTGGGATGTGGGAAGTTGCCATGGTCCTGGGCTGGAAGCTTCTCAGCTAGACTCGATTCCCAAGTTCCCTTGGAAGCACCAGGAGTAGCAAGCTTGAACCACTAATGCTTCACCTTGGCTTTTTCTTTATCCCTCTTATGTTCCTGCTCTCTCTTTCTCTTCTGTCCGTGTTAGAAATGCTTGGATCTCACACCACTCCACTAGCTTTGGAGTAGCAAATATCAGTTTTGCTTGCATAAGCTGAGACTTCACAAGCCATCTCTGGTCATTAAACTCTGACAGTCTTGAAGTGTGCAGGCACAACACACTTCAGAGACGTAAAAATTTGTCACAGGGAGCTCAGTAGAGTAAGTTGAAATATTCTGGTATGCAGGAACATCGTTTTTGTTTTAAATTTATGTACTCTATGCTGAAACAGCAACTTCTTTTGCTGTTCAAATGACCTACAATTTCCCCTAATGAGTTTGTAACATTTGTAATGATATTGTTTGTTTTAAATGGTAATGTCATTGTTTTCTAAAAAAAAAAAAGCAAATATATAATAACAGAAAATTTTAAGTAAATACATTCTGGTTTAAAGTTTCTATTTTTTGTTCTAAATCTGTTTAAAACTTTCTGGAGAAAATACAAGATTATTCTTTAAGCGGAAACATTCCTCAACAAAATTTTCTTTTAAAAAGGTGTTGATGAGATGTATTTGGATTTCAAACCAACTATTGCCTTAAATCATTTAATCACGGAGTACAGTGAAAAGGAGCCTCACTTGGTTGGTTGCACACAAGCAACCTCATCTGGAAGAGTATTAGCAAAGAATAGTAGCAAAGAACTGCAAAGCTTTCACTTAGTTAGCAGAGTATCTCCAAAGTTTGTGAAATAGAAATGTTTCAGAATGAATAAAGGTAAAAATAGCTTGTAATTCAGATTCAAGGAATCGTATGAATGAATTAATTTCTTACTAAATAACATGTGATAGCAGATAAGGGTTTTCAGGACTGGAATAGAGACTGAAAGGGTGGTCAAACAGGCTTCCTAGAGAGCTGGTTGGTGCCTCAAGACTGGCAGTGTTTAAGAGGCATTTGGACAATGCCCTTGATAACTTGTTTTAACTTTTGGTCAGCTCTGAATTGGCCAGGCAGTTGGGCCAGATGATAATTTTAGGTCCCTTCCAACTAACATCTCTTCTCTTCTCCATTCCATTCCATTCCATTCCATTCCATTCCATTCCATTCCATTCCATTCCATTCCATTCCATGAATTAAGCAAAACAGTACATGAAGCATCTTTTGGACTTTCTTTCCAAGGTTCAGCAGTTTCATACATACAAAGAATTGTCACCATTAAAAATCCAACACTGTAATGATCTTTATATGTGTATGCTCACCGTTTAAACTGCACAGTACTTTTAAAAATACACATCTGTATGCAGTAGATTTTCAAAAGTCATAACTGTTATTGTCATCTGCCAATTAAGGCAATAGTAAAACTACCTTAATTGGAAACAGAACTAGGGCGATAGTGAGTGCATCTGGGAATATCATCTGTGCTGTGGGAATGGTGTAAAGGATAATTTGCTGCACCCCAAAAATAATATTTTATGATTTCTTCATGTACTGTTAGTATATAATTAGTTGAACGGTGAACAAACCATGTATCATGGATCCTTTGAATGAACCCTAGTTACAATTCAGTGTGGCATACAAATATAAACAGGGGCCCTTCACTCTGTCTAGAGCCATATAGTCTTGGATTTCTACTTAATAGACTCATTTAAGAAAAGAAAAAAAAATATATAGAAAATGGATGTTTTTCCGTTGCAAAAGTAATTAAATCTACAGCTTTGGCTTTGCTCCATCTAGTGGCAACTAGGCAAAAATTCTCACCCCTTCTTCCACACAGAAGCAGCAACACAAGAGCTATGGCTAGAAGTTCGTGTTGAATGTGCTTTACATCGTTTAGGCGTGTTTATAGTAGTCACTGAAGTACAGAAGAAGTCGATGAATGTGCTTTTGTGTTCGGCGTTGAAACAACACGATTCCCATTACACCACACTTGGTACAATAATGGTAAGAGAAAGCAGGAGGAAAAAGTGCCAGATGTGAATGGAAGTTGATTGCATAGAAACAAGGGGTGTTATGTTAGAATGTTTTGAGATAAATGTATTTGTAGCTTCTGCTAAAGATAGGTGATAGAAATCTATCAAGGAAGAGAGAGAATTATTCATATTCAACTGTGTCTTAGAGTCCCCAGTAAAAAAACCTGGTGTGCTAGAAGTGGACTAGTTCTCTACAAAGTCTTTTAGGTATTCATGCAGCAGTCCTTGCTTTAAATTAGTTTTCTGTGATGATTTATCTGAGCTTGCAACTACTGAGTTGCCATGTGCGATTCTAAATAGCACAGAAATCACACAAAGGTAAGGCATATCTCTGGCTGTACCCAGGTCTGGCTCAGAAGCAAAGGATCCTCTTTAGGCATATCAGTTCTCACATTAACTTTTTGTATTACAGAGCTGCATTTTGTGTTGGGTTTAGATACATTAAAGAGTCTGTGCAAAATGTATCCAAATACAACAATGATTAAACACCGGGATTTTAGGAATATTCAAACATCATTATGATCTGTGAACCTTAATTAAAGTTTAAAAAATTATTATATATGTGTGTGCATGCATACACACTGACCCACACATATATACACAATATGTATATTACTTTCCATATGCATAAGGTAGCTGTTTCTTAGAGATCTTAGCAAAGGATCCATATCTCATTCTGCTGTATTTTGTATTATAGGCAATTGAAAAGCAATCCTTCTGAGATTTTGGATAAAAGCAGATAGAGGACATTATCTTACATGACCCCTCTATCAATCAGGGTGAAGAAAATAGCTTTTAAATATAATGAGATAATTTCTATAAAGTGTCACTGTGTCATGCCTGTTTTCATTCAAATCATATAGTAATTAGCAAGTGATGATCCAGTTTGGAAAAAAGAACATATTGTTTTTGTACACTGTTCTTTGTGTACTGTTTGGGCTAAATTAAGAGAAATAACCAGGACAATATTTTGCTTTGATATCAGTAAATATTGGCATCAAGAGACCATTGCCCCATTATTTTTAATGGGAAGAATTCAGTCTAAATCTTTTTTTCATCAAGTTAAGGAGGTGATGTCATATAGTAAAGGCTGGATATTCAAAATAAATCACTAACAAGTCATTTTGGCTGAGCAGTATGTGTATCAGATATGCAATTTAACATGTCTGGAAGAAAATGCATTATGGTCATAAGACTTAGGAGTCAGAGTCTGATGAGTTTGTATATCTTGCGAACAGTTACACAAGTAACCAGACATTTCCTGCACAACTTAACATTTTTCAGGGAATGTCCTAGACTTTATAGCAAATAACCTTGGATTACACATTTAGACCTTGATTCAACACCCATTGATGAGTGTTTCTTCCTGCAGAGCCCTGCATAACATGCTTGTCAAATGTGCATTGTAAAATCCATTGCAACATCCAAACTGAGCCAGTGATTGAGTATTATGCATTAGTGTGTTCTGGAGCTGTGTTCCCAGAGACGTGGCAACAGCTAATAATTACAGAACACCTTCTTACTTCCCTCAGCCTCTCACTCTGAGTGTCTTGTGTGGTTTGGAGCCCAGAGAGCTAGATCCTCATCACCAGGTCACCCAGAGTTAGCTCCTTTCCCCTGTGCTCGCTGCCTCCATTGTAGACACCCACCCCATGTAGGAGTCACTCTGGCTCCACAGGCATGGCCACTAGCAGCACAGAGGAGATACCATTTGTCTGCTGCTGGGCTTAAGTCTACACATTGCAGGTCATAGATGCATAGGTGTCTGGCTCTGAGGCAGATGTCCTGGAGAATGAATTAGGCTCCCCATGGGGAGCATGTCAGAGATTTAGGCAGTGTGTGGTTTTCACAGGTTCTGAGAGTAGCTGTGAAAGCTCCTGCTAATTTCATCTGTCATAAATCCTAAAAGGTTTTATCAGCAGGTGGTACCTAAAAAATACACTCATTACTCTTTCTCACAAATCCTCTATGATTTTTTTCCCCTAATTTCACTACCTAACCATGTGAACTGACATAAAACAGAGTATCAGTGGACAAATTAGGCCTTTCCCAAATGCCAACACAGCAGAGCTCCCTCTAGGAGAAGAGCTATGCCAGTATAAGCTTGGTTTATGTAAGATTCAATATTTGCACTAGAGTTACTGTGGATCTGTACTGCAGAAAACCAGTGCAGATGTCAGTA
Organism: Urocolius indicus; assembly: GCA_013401255.1. NCBI lineage: Eukaryota > Metazoa > Chordata > Aves > Coliiformes > Coliidae > Urocolius > Urocolius indicus. The sequence continues at coordinate 105,898 of WBNH01011225.1, read as the reverse complement.
TCTGCGTGGAACTAAGAGCTTTCTTTTCTAATCAACCCCACAGTAATACCTCAGGCACGGATTAGAACTCAGGCAGAGTCTTTCTCATACTATAAAGTCTGAAGAGGACTGAGTATTTTCACAATAAAAGCTGAGACTTGGGGGAATAATAATAATAATAATAATAATGCATCTCTCCAGGAAGTTCTGGTTTTCATTTCACCTGAACTGTTTAGAATTTTTACAACTGAAAATTGCTTCTTTCCATCTGTGAAGCATTTGCTTCTTGGAAAAGATGCACAAAGCCAAGACATGAAAGACATTTGAAATAAACTCATGCATTCTTTGGAGAATCCATGCTGTTTCCCTAATGCTCCCCATTTTCTTATGAAGACCTCTCCACAGATGGAGGGCAGCCGCAGTCTCCTCAGCAGTAATGAGGGATGGAAAATGATTGCAGTAAGTAAATTACAGTAGTTCATATGTCTGCAGTCTTAATAAGTTCTGATTCCAAAATGTAGGCCCCAAACCAGCACAATGATGGGAAAGTATCTTTCACATATATGTATTCATAAATGTTATAATTTCCAAATAATAGTTTACCTACTACAATTTGCTGTGGATAGGACTGCCTGATTTAAATATTTTTGGCAGGAATGGTATGGAGGTTCATTCAGGTTTGTGCCGACACACTAAGGTAGCTGAAGACTGACTATTTTATATGGCTTTTTGGAGAGAGAGATATAACATCACATTTCTCTGGTCTCTCTATGATCTGCCAGAGTTTACGAATACAGAGTAACAAGAATAAAAATGCAATGATGCTTTATACTCAGCTGCAGTCCTCCTTCCCCTGCTATGACTACCATGAGCATCTCTCTTTAAAAGGCATCACACAAAAACTTACCTAGAGACATTTCTGAACTGAAACTGAGCTGAGTAACTGAGGAATTTTCCACTGCTCTTTCATCTAAAATGATTATGGTAAAGTAGAGAGAAGGATCTGTAAGCAAGGACAACAGTAAGGGCAGATACTCGTTCATAAAGTATGAAAGGCTTTGTGTGGACCTTAGCCGAATGCTGCTGGCTCATGACAGCTGCAAGCCTCACCCTAAACTTTTCTCCCTTTTTCTCCTTTTCTTGTCTCCCTAGTGACAAAGATTGACTTGTGACAGCTATCAAACTCTGTCTGCCCAGACATAGGGGTCTGTGTGGGGTATGAGTTTTGCAGGATTTGGATTCAGAAAGCACATGTTGCATTGGCAGGCACTAGAAAAAAATCTTGGGCTGTCCTCTCTTAAAATGATTAATTATTCAATAGGACTTTTTGTAATTGCTGCTTAACAGCTCTGAAACAGTGGAAGGAATTAATTTGGAAAATTGCACACTGTCCTGCTAACTGCCAGATACATTGATTTGCAGCCCCCGTGGTCCACCAAACTGGAGACCATGCTTCCTTCATGATTTGTGTTGCTAAAGCTATGATTGGGTTGTATTTGAAGAATGCGGGAGAGGAGCCAGATCCAGTAAGGACCTGAGGAATTTGCATGTTATTCAGGTTAAAAGCTTGGCTTGTTACGAAGACCACAGAGAAGATTTGCTCCCTCCATTGCAACTACTCTGGAAAATAGAAAACATGTCATCTAATCTCATCTTGAAGCTTACACACCGCTGTTAAAATATACTCAAGAGTGTGTTGTTCTAAAACCTTTTCCTCAGCTCACAAGAATTTTGGCTATACAAACTATCAAGCTTAGAGGAAACAAAAAAGAAGAGGAAAACCATAAAGACTGTGCAGTGAGGCGGTGTGCTATAGATGAGTTTGCAAACCTCAGTTCTATCCCTTTGCAATAGTCAAAGCTATCAGGCTCTTCTCAATATGTTACACAAAAGGGCTGCAGCACACAAAGCCTGGAACACATCAATTTACAGATCCCAAGAGGGTCCTGTGGAGTCTATTACTTTGATGAAGTGGTATTTAAAATTGCATTACCCAGCAGTTGTTTAACCCTCCAGATGTTGCCCCTGTGGAGTGTTTAATACGACGTGAAGTGCTGGTAGGCTAGGCCATAACCTCATGTCATCTTTTCAGCAGGTCACATCAGGTCTTACTATCTTCTACTAAATCAATACAGGAAGATCTGATGTACCAATTTTCCTCCTCTGCATTTCTTTTTCTCAACAGTGAGAACAAAAAAAAAAAAAAATAGAAGGAAAAAAACCCCAAAAAATAGAATAGGCGAAAGGAACGAGATCTGAAAGCAAACAAGCTTTTCTTCATCTAGGCTGGTATTCAGAGTTTGTGCTAACAGCCCAAATAGAGTAGCCTGGTGCTGCCATCTGCTGCTTCTCCTGCTTTTGACATTGCTCACCGTTTTGGACACATCAAAGCAAGACACTTTGAACACAAAGCAAGAAGCAGCTAAAAAAGAAATCACCATTATGAATAAAGAAACACTAATTCTAAAGGGAAACAGGCAAAGAGCCTATAGAACAAAACCAAAAACCAAAACCCACTTAACCTAATTAATTTCTGACAGCCTTTTAAAATTTTTGTGTAACACATTAATAGTAATTCCTCATCACCAAAAAGATAGAGCGCCATCTGTGAGTTCAGTTAATTTTCCATTCTTATGATCAAGGCAACTTTTAGAAACGTTTAGTCAGCAATGTCACATGACTTATAAGTCAAGGATCTGAGGTCCCAGTGTTTCTTATGCTTTATACATTTGGTGCCACGGGTATTCGTTTTACGGAGGTGGCTTCCAAAGTCAATTAAAACTGATGGACCGACTTGCTTTGATTAATGAAAGACATTTGCTACATCAGCTCTGCAGAGAGGAAACTTTCTCAAGACTAGATGCTGTCTAAAGATTTTCTGGGGCTTCAGACTGGGATGTCAGCAGCTTTTAAGAATGGGAACCAAATCCCTGCATTCACCAGCAGGAATTCAGTTGGCATACGACTTGCTTCCTCACCCTCTGTTATGGTGCCTAATAGCTAGCACTGGTGTGGTTCTGCCAGCATCTGTGTTAAAACAGACTCTTGTTAGGTTTCCTGTTTTAGAGGGAGAGAAGGAAATAAGAGGCCAACCTTTTTTGGTTTCATTTTAGCACAAACTTTTATAAGATAGGGGCATTGCCATCCAGGATGATGAAAAAATAAAATTATTTTACCGGTATTACACAAAACTATTTTTCCCCCCTATGCCTTTCTATTTTTGTGTGAGAACTTCTTTGAACTTCTCCATCAAATCTTTACCAAAGATTTCAGCAGGGCCAAGATTTCAGTCCTTGTTTGCCAGTGTCAGCACAAATGTGATGTCTCTTACTATCATTACATCTACAGAGAATTGGTGTTTATAATACTTTATTACAAAATAACGTATAATACATAATATAATATATTATAGTATAATATAATGCTTTATTGGCATCTCTTTTAGTAAGGTTTTTAAAATTCAGGTACCAAGGATGTAGTCATGTATTGAAATCTCACTGTGCCAGTGCAAATGTTCTCTCAGCACATGACTGCAGCCAGAGAAATCAATGCCAGGAAAAGTCTAACAAATTTGAAAGGATTGACCACATTGTCTCACGGTTTGAAAACCCTGTGTAGGAATGTATAGCAGATACTACAGCACATGACAGCTCAGAAGTGGGTGTCTGTCAACAGACATCTTTGGCTTGTAACTACTTGTAGCATCTCATTGTCTGTTACTGGTAGACACAGTAAAGCAGCATTTAATGTCACTAGAGGTTATTTATTGTAATCAATAATGCCAGAGCCTGGAACCTTAACCTGGATCTTGTGTGGTAATTTCTATCTTAGCTTTGCAGGACCATCTCTTCCATCACTTACCCCTTCCAAAACTGCAAGGCTTCAGAAGTCTTTTGGCAACAAGAGGTATAGGCATCTCTTGCATCCTTTCAGATTGAAGGAGCTAGACTCAAAACAAGCATTTTGTGTGTGCTTAAGTGAAATTATTTAAGTAGGCCTGTGCTTACAGAGCAACAGATCTTATGCTGCGGGTGTGGTTAGTGTGTGCCAGTGGGAAAGAAGGGGCTCTCATCCTGAGAACTCCACAGTGTCGATGTGCAACCACCACTCCAGACTGAAAATGTGCTGCCAGACTCAGTAGACCCAGACTCAAGCTTGGAAATGCTACTAATATATTCATGCTTCAGTTTAGTCTCCTCACTTCCCTCTTGTTCTTGTCAAGCCCCAATATCAACAGTTATTGCAGACACTTGCTGTGATGTAAAATTTACAGTGAATTGAGAATATTATAAATTTGAAATGATGTGTGGAGATATATGTATACAGAGAAAACTTTTTCAGTATATTGAGTTGCAACTGGTACATGAGTGCATGAGAAAGAAATAATATTTTCAACTTATCTTACTGGAATCCCATTCCTGGAGCCATCTCTGCTGGCAACACGACAACAGTAAATGTTGACCTGGCACGAAGGTTGTGTTCAGGTCTCTTAGGACCACCCAGGAGTTAAAAACCACCATTATTGTGATAGTGTAGATGTAATTCTTTTTTTTTTTTTGCTTGATAACAGATATGTTTCATTGATCAGTATTTTGTGCAGGAGACAGAGATCACATGTAGGGAGAAGGCAATTATAGTGTATACAGCAACTGTAGGCTAAATGAGTATTTGTTTTTTCAGGCCAGGCATACGTTACTCCAATAGCCAAAGCAACAATAAAAAGGTGATCTGACCTTTTAAAATCAATAGTATCACTGTCCTCATGTCTTACTGAGGACAAAGTGTATTTATAAAAACAGATTTTGTTGGATCATACTGCATGGTTCAGTTTACTTTTTGGTTTCAAGATCTTATTTAAAGAGTGTGTGTGTGTGTGTATATATATATATGTATCTATTAAAGAGAATTCAATCATTACTTTATCAAATTTTTGTCTCATCTTACTTTACAATTCCCATTCTGAAACCTGTATTTTGTGGTATAATTCTTGTCAGTGTACCATTTTTGGAACATAAAAGCTTCAAAAGGTTTAAACTGCTATTACCACTGTCCTATATCCAGTAGAAGAAATATATTTTTACTGCAGAGGAAAATAACTTATTTCATGCTTCTCACATATTATCTTTATTAAACAACTGGACAGATATGCATCCATTTATTATATGAATAATCTATGGTGGCTTAGTTTGAAAAGGCTGGTTGAAAGTTAACAAGAGCAGGCTTTTCTGTGAACTCTCTGTATTTATAGGTTTAGTCATTGCAATAAATGCTGAGACTATGGCCTGCTTAGCAGCACTTTGCACTGTATTCCAATGGCTAAAACAGGGAAGATGGGAGATCTACATCTGAATATTTTAAAACCTTTGAACAGCTTGATTGGAGATTGATTTTCTTCTTAAACAATGCAAGTTGTTCTGAAGAGAACCTATAATCACCTAATAATCAAATCCTTGGTGGCAAACACACAAATCTCCACTGCTGCTAATAGAAGTTTCATTTGAGCAAAACTTACTGCAGCATTTTGTAGTTACTAGAAAAAAAGTGTTCTTTGTGAGTGCTGTAGTTCATAGCTGTAAGGTCTTTGTGAATGGTTACTCTCAACGCGTTACAGAAGTTTCCTGGTTCAAGGTGGTTCCTGGCTCCTCGGAAAAATGAATGTGGGGTTCCAGCCTGGTAGGAGAGAAATAAATGAAATAGGAGTGTGCTTGGGCTAGGCAGGACATGTCTGTCTAGCGCAGCTCTGCAGCCAGGAGCAGTCAGTGCTAAGCTGGTTCATAAGGAAGAAAGGTGAAAGTTGATTCCAGTAAACACAATGAGCATCCCCAAGTCCAAATTCTCAATCACAGCAAAAGCTTTTCCAGCCCTATTTGTCAGAGCATGAGGATTTTCAGATTATAAAACCAGGAGTCACCATGTAGTCATTTAACCACGTAATTTAGGACACAGAATATCCTTGAATTTTATCCATTTTAAACTTGAGTACATCTTTTAGATTAAAAAACCCAGCAACATCTATTCTGGATTTAAAAATTACTGATGGTAGAAAAGCCACAAAAACCTACTACAATCCATGCCAGTAGCTAAGTATTTCCCTTTTCTTCCTGTGCATTTGTCCAGCTCCAGTCACCAGATATTTTTATATTTTTGTTAGATTGGAAGAACATGTAAGTCAATACTTACCATTGTAACCGGTAATGCTTTAACCTTTACTTCATATGCTTAAAAAACTGTGTACCTATAACTTCACCAGAAAGTGCTTTCCAGTCTTTTGGTTTCTCTCAGAGCTGTTGCCTGCAACCTCTCTGGTTTCAGGCAGTCTTTAGGAGTGCGTGAAGCAAACATCGTATGCTCAACACATGGATGGAGGAGACAAGATTTTTTAAAATGCATATTCCCAGGGGTTACATTAGTTTTCAACCAGTTTTACTCCTGGAGTTCACATCCAGCTGATGCCTTGGTCACAATCCAGTATGTCCTATTTATGCTCATGGCTTCCCAATAAAGGGTGCTCTCAATAGAAAATGCAGTCCTTTGTTTCTCTGTGTCTGGTTTCACTTTTTCCCACTGGATAAATAACTATTGTTCATTAATCTGCCATCAAATGACCGAGTACTTCAGACTTTTTCTTCTAGAGTTCTTTTAATCTTCATTATGTATGATAACCTTAATCTTTGTAACTTCTGCCAGTGTTTTAAATGATGACTTTATTCTCTTACTGGCCTTTACTACTATATCTGTTACTAATAGCAAAATTAGTACCGTGTTTTTGCATGACACTATCAGAAAGTTGCTCACTGGTGAACTGTTCAACGGCAGAAATGTTAGCTAGTATCATTATTATTCTCTGTAGCTTCATTTCCCCACAGTCACACAGTATTATTAACTTAATGTCTAAGATATTATATAGAGTTACTGTGCTGCATTTTCCGCTCAGAGAGGTCTTTCTCAGGTGAATGTTGGTGAGTAGAAGTCCTTTTCTCTGTTTCCATCTTGCTTTTCAGGTGAGAGCGCCAAAGTTGTTTGTTAATCAGCTCCATGAGCTAATTGAAATAATACATTCTGCATGTACTAACCAAAATAATATATATATTATACACAGGTGAAATGAAAGTCACATGAAAGATAAGCAAAAGTTTCAGAAGAATTTAGTGACAGACCATGAAAAGGACCCTGGGAGAAACAGGGAAACAGATGTCTGGTTCCTTGATTTATTCATAAAGGCAACTGCACTTTCCTTCTTTCTGAAACTAGTTCATACTCAGTCTCAGCTCTACGTATCAACTCCACCTCATTTCCCTCTTTCAAATACTGAGCATGTTTTTGTATGTTTGATAGGTCTCCATTAAACAGATCCCATCAGAGTGCCAAGATGACACATGTATTGTACAAAACAATCTCACGGCTCATCTTCCACATGGACTTCTGCAAAAATAACCAGCTACAAATAAGCAGAGATGCATATTTTCCATGATTCATGCTGCAGAACCCACCATAGACTGTGGAACTGTTGTACAGAAACTGAGCTTTCACAGAAAAAAATGTTACTAGGCAGTCTGATGGTGAGGGAAGTCTTCCCAAATAGGAACTGAACATGAATCAAGTCGGAATGACTCAGATTGTTTTTGTGATTCTGCAGAGAGACAATCTGAGATAATAGCTAGGTTGAGTGAACTATTGCTACAATTTATTACAATAAAAATTCAAAATACAATTACTTATATTCATTTTATTGTTGTGAGCTGGGTTTTTATTTTTATTATGTTTATCAAGAACACTGTAATACATATGTCTATCTCCCCCGTGTGAACAAACATACAGAAAAATATTGCCCTCTGTATGTTTCATAGGCGGTACGCAAAGTTTCATCCTAACAAACACAACAATATTCCTTTTGCAGGTTCAGTGAAGTACATTTTTATAAGAAAGCAGTACTGTCACAGTAGGACTTGGTTATGGAGGTAGGTAGCCAACCTTATGACACTGAGGAGTTTATAATATTATTGTTACACGTCAAAGCCTGATGTTTATGAGAGAGCATTTCCTTTCCAGATGGTAAAAAAACAAAAAACAACCAACCAAACAAAAAAAAAACCAAAAAAAAAAAACCCAACAAAACAGAATGACTGGGAAAATAAAGCTTGAGCCTTTGCTTAAATATATAAAATTACATTGGTGTCAGTTTTGATACAAAGGAACAAAGAAATCCAGGATATTTATTTTTCAAAAAACAGAATTACTGCCCGGGTGTTGTAGCTAGTGTAGTACAACACAAAGTAACGGTAGGCAGCACAAAGTAACAGTACAAGATATCTCTGTTGTTTGTGCGCTGTACAGGCAGGTTAAGTAAATGGTTTTAATTTAATCACCCAGATCCCATGACTGAAGGTGAGAAAAATTCTTCTTTAGTGGTTCACTCCATCTTTTGCCAGAAAGCTGTTCCCAATCAAAACTATATTTGTCCATTATTTACCAGTTTAGTCAACTGAGGACAAGTTGTTCTGAAAATATTTGTTTAAATCACTCAGCCAGGCAGCAAGAACAAGAAGAGGAAAGAAAAAACACAATACAAATGCGTCTAAAATTCCAGGGAAAACCTTTCTGTTGACTTTATCAGGATTTGGCTAAGATCTACAGTCAACAGATGAGAATGGTGGCTATTAAAATAAGGGAAAGAGAGTAGAGACTCTAAAGAAAGAAGAGGTAGAGACAGGAAAGGACCGGGAACTTCCCAAGTTCCCATTAAAAAGGGCAAATGGGAGGTTCAGCTGCAAAAAAAGCAATACGAAGGAATGAAAACTGAGAAGGTAAAGTAAAAGATGTGTGACCATTAGTTTTAACAGCTAGAGATGTCAGGCATTGGCTTTTCTGTAAATTTTCCTGAACAGGTGCTAGAGCCACAGGCTGGGTTCAGTATGGCCAGGATATTGAAATAGCTGGAAACTTCAGAGAGATTATTCATGTCTGAAGCTTTGTGAACATCATGTCTGGGTAGAAGAAAGATTTATCTTTCATTTTAAATTAAGTTCAAGCTTGGAAATGATTGGGTAATTTTTGTTACAAAATTATATTTGAGGTCCTTCCTCTGAGAGAATATTTGAATTTGTAACTTTTTTACTCTGAAAAGAATGATGTTAGTAGAGCATAAGTGCAGTAGGTATGTATCAGTAACAACCACGAACGGACAGACACTGCACAGAACGTCTGAGAGAATTCAGGAAGGACTGAGTCTAAGTTTAACTACAAAGAAATCCAAACACGTTAAGAGATGTGTCTGAAATGAAGTGACTAGCAAATCCTCCAAGAATCATTCTTTGCAGGGAGACTAAATGTGGAAGGCATATTGTCTTCTTAATCCATAACAGACTGACACATCTTTTGAGGAACAAACTGCAATTCTTTCTAAACTATGATGCTTTGAAAGAGAGACCAGGCATGAATTTACCAGCCAGCGAAAAGGTCCTTTAGTCGCTTTCCTTTTGCCCAAGCCAGACTACCTTGCATCGCTCCTTTGATTGTTTTTAAAATAAAAGTATCCAAATAAGTAGCTAGTACAGAGATGAGCGGATGACCAATAGATGGGTAGATAGAAGATAGAAGCTGCTTAGTTTTTTTCTCCCAGTGTTTTCTGGTTTGTGATGCAATGTTCTATTTTCCTTATCATGTCTCCCAGTTGTCCTTCTCAAGTCAGCTTCCAGTGCAGAAATGGTTTCCATTTTTAATTTACCATAAATATGTCATTATAACATGGCAGACATAGTCAGAGAGTTTCCAGTCTTGACAACTACATTATATATGATGGAAGCACACACTGTCAATGCTCCATCTAGCAGAAAGAACACAGACTTCCAAAGCTTTTCAAGGTGTACAACATAAGATAACCTTGTTATCCCAGTCTTATGAATCAGATAACTCATCACAATAAATATCTGTTATATGGCCAACATATAATTTATCATGGCCACTGCTTTCCTGTAGTACACATAGGCAGCAGTGTCCTTATGAGCTGCAGTATTCTCCTCACTTTTCGATGTTTGTCCATGTTGAGGTATGCCTCCTCCTGCTACCAATGCCCTCTTAAGGCTCTGGCACTTTCATGCATATGGGCACCACAGTCTGACTTTCCAGGTGAGCAGTGCATTGGTCTTTACCCCTCTATGTATATATAGATTCTTTGAACGAATCCATGGAATAATCTTGTCAGAAGTTCTCAAAATTCTTGGGGAATGCAATATAGATTTGCTAGCACCCTACACCATTACTTCCCAAGTGATGACCCCTACAGCATTGCACTAAAAAAAAAAAAATCACAAAAAGCTTTACTATCAAAGAGATGAAGTAGTTAGCCATCTCCCAAACGGCTAAACTTCAAACGCCTCAGCCTGTAGGAGTCACAGTAATGTTCAAAGCTCCAGAAGATCCCATGGAGCTATCAGCTCTCCATCAGCAGCTGAGCCGTGTTTTGAGCAATGTTTGAGCAATGTTTCCACACAAATTAGTAGCAGTAATAGCAGTAGTCATAGAAATAATAATAGAATAACGAAATAATAATAATTAACAACAACAGTAATGATACCTTCCCCTCCCCATCACTGTTCCACATGGGAGGCTTTGTAAAACAGTTTTCCATCAGAACTATGCCAGTTGCACACACAGCAGGCAAATGCAGAGCACATCTGTTTCAAAGGACACGCTGTCAGCAGCAGAGGCATTGCCACATGAAACATCAGTAAATGAAAGGGCACCAGCAGACTGGCTATAGGATCCTGTAGGTTGGGAACATTGTCTCTCCTGTGACCAGAGACATGACGGCTCAGCCTGTGTGACAGCAATAAGCAACGTACAGACTCCATCCTACTGTTCCTGCTTGCTCTTAATACACACTGTACTCATTCACCTCAACAGATATAAAGTTGCCAGTGACTAATTCAAGATTTCTTTTTTTAGTGACAAATGTTTTCACATTCCTGAAGAAGAATACAGCAAAATGCTGTACCTTTTCAGTTGTCTTGCCTGTTTCTATAAAGCTGAAAGGGTGGACAACAAAAATTACCAAGGATGGTGACAAGTTTTGATGATGGGCTCCAAAATCCCAGCTTTGTGCGAGTTGCCAGTGCCTAAACAGGTGCCTATAGAAGCCAGCCAGGCACAAGTGAGAAGTAGGCATGTTTCCCTGCTCTGAGAGGTGTGCTCCTGTCTCTCAGCTGAATACACCTCTCAGCCCCAGGCACTACCAGCTCAGTGAGGACGCAGTCCCAGGTGCAGGGGTGGTGTGGATGGCAATGGGGCATGGCATGTTTCTTAGCCCCTGTCACATCACACAAGCTGAAGTCTAGCAGTCAGCTCAGCTCAGAGCTATGCCACATTGTGCACTCTCCTGGGAAGCCAGTGGTCCTCCAAGCTGCAGAAAAACCATGACTAGACCCCATGTTTTTTCTGCACTCTCCTGGGAAGCCAGTGGTCCTCCAAGCTGCAGAAAAACCATGACTAGACCCCATGTTTTCAGTTTCTACTGCCTGCCCAGCCACATCATCAGACTGTCTCATTTTTAGCAAATGCTGTAGACATTATCATCAGATATTAAAAGACTACTCTTCAGATTGCTACATCACCTCTGAACATGACCCCCATCACCTAGACTGCAGGCCTTCAAGCTATCCTTCATTTGTTTGTTGGTGTGATCTCTTAGATCTGCAGGTCGCTTTGATTATTTGAACATCTGGAAGTTGTCACATGGGGTTTTTTTGACTGTGAGCATCTGAAATATTGCCCAGCAGGACTTCAGGGGGAGACACAGTAAGGAAACAAAAACATCCTACTCGTAAGAACATGTGGCAGGAATTATCAAATGACACCATCCCAGAGGGAAATGCTATATACCCAAGCAGAGACAAACTTTCTCTCTGTCCCCTAAAGCTAAGACAATTGCTTTCTATAATGCCCATTCAGACATTAAAAAAATGTACATACAAACATCCAGTATATTTTTCATTAAATATTGTATTTCAAAAGCTGTCTATTACTAATGGAGAAAAAGCAGTTATTTCATCCTTAAGAGTAGCTTCCCACGTACATGATTCATTCTCCATAGAAAAGCCTCCCCAAAATGGTTTAGCCTCTGAGGTCACTAGAGTATATAGCCCTGGTTTGCCTGCCATCTTCACAGCCTGTGGCTTCTTTGGTGAAGCTGGAATGGGATGTGCAAAGAAATGAGACAGATACAGAGTCACTCAGCAATCCCATCACATGGATTAGGGGTTCTGGAGAAGAAGGGAAAGGCAGACCAAATTCAATGCAAGCAAATCCCATATATTTACAGCTCCAAAAATGTAATTTCATTATGCAGATGGAAGTCCACAAAATTCAAGCACAGTAGTTTCTTGTTCTCATCACAATGTAGATAGCAAGCGAAGTGTGGAGAGCTATAAATACTACCACTGCAGTCTGGCAATGGTTAACCAAAGATACTTAAAATAGCCTTTGCCAAGAGGTTCCCTCTAAAACCAGAAGTTGATGGGAGTGGGTTTCCCTCTACCCAGTTTGTTTTCTTACAGATGACAGGACTGAAATCCCATTAAACCCCCAGATCCCTTCACCGTAAACTACTCTCACAGTTCATTCCCCAACTACAATTGGCCTTGTCAGCGTTAGGTTAGTTGTTGGACACGATGACCTTAAAGATCATTTCCAACCAAAACAACTGATTAAGTATATGAATTCAGTTCAACATATCCCCTCACTTGCCAACAGCACTCCAACTCCCGCACCCATGTTTGCCTCCACCCGCCCTTCCTCGCTGGGAGCTCACCTTTTCCCCAGCTGCAAGGGGGAGAGAGGTAGAGCAACGCGCCTTTGCGCGAGGAGGGGCAGGATCAGGCCTTCGGCATCAGCAGCGCCAGCACCGGTCCGTGCCTCATCTGCTCGGGCGCTGCCCAGCCGCGCCGCGGTGTCACAGCGGCAGCGTGTGCGCGGCTCCCGCTCGCACCCACGAGGTGTCACTCCTGCCCCGCCGCGCGCGCGGGAACCGCCCCACGCCGCGAGAGCCCGCACGTCCTCCACGGCACAGCCCCCCGGGCACAGCACCCCCGGCACAAGTCCCCTCGACACAGCCCCCGCGGCATGATCCCTCTTGGCACAGCCGTCCTGAACAGCCCACCATCACGGCCCCCTCGCACAGCCCCTCCCGTCACAGCCCTCAGGTACACGCCCCTGGCACAGGTCCCCCCGGCACAACGCGCCTTGGCACAGCACCACTTCGCACAACCCCCTAGCACGGCTCCCCTCGCACAGCCGCCTCCGAGCACGGCTCTCCCGGCACGGCGCTCCCATCTCGCTCCGCTCCCCACGGCTATAGACGCAGATGGCTAATTTTTTGGTTGCTAATGCTGGAAGTGAATCTTCTTGCTGCACCGCGACTTGTAATGTCACCGCAGCTGTGGGTTTAGAGGAGGAGAATCAAAGCGGGTTTTATTTCCTTCCAGTCAGTATCCGTTCCTCAGCGCATAAATTTGCAAGACTCAGACAGTGAAAAACAAAAAGCCCCCCTCCCCCTCCAAATCCAGACTGAACAAAGAACCCCTCAAAACAATACAGAGAAATAAGTGGTATATAATCACCTCAGAACTATTGAGGGGAAGAAAAAAAAAAAAACAACCTAACTTTTACTAACACCAAATAAGTTTGTTTTACTATGGTAAGGAAAATTGCTTTATCTTGTTTCTGATTTTATGCTCTATTCAGATTTCTCAAGTCTATAATGCTATACCAAATATAAATGCTATAATGCATATCAAATATCCAATACAACAATTAATATTTTTCGTCTTGAGCATTACGCAAATCAAAGTAAGTAGTTCTATTCAGAGTCCACGTTTTCCTTAGCAGAACTAAAGTTTTGGCAGTATTGTACCAGATCAGTGTGGATACACTGGCCATAGTGGTGCTACCATGTCAGTATTAGTAAAACAGAAAGTAAAGGTACTCAGGAGAGAGGGAGCTATTATCAGAGGCCATTTCTGCCTTACACTAAGGACTGATGCTAAATGCTGCAGATAGCTTTTTTTCTGGAAGACAATGAAGTAGACAGCCACTACTGCTGCTGCACACACAAGAACATGGAACCTCAGTAATGACGAGTAATGAGCTCCATCGTGATGCAGGAGCTTTCAGAAACTGGGAGAAGATACAGCTTCTATTAGACTTCTTCACCACATTATGCATGGAAATGCTTTTTCTTCTTTTCCCATCTTCTTTTATTGTTGTTGTTGTTTTATTGATGCAATTGGGGGAGCACATTCCAAACCTTTATTAGATGAAAAATGAAAACAGTGGTTTGAAAGGTATGTAGATCTTGTCTCCCCAGTGCTTAGCCTCTTATTCCCCAGTGCTGACCCCCAGGTCGGGCAGTGCCACCAAACACGTGTATCCTGTGGTCTCTTACTCCTATTCTGCTTACTCCTGATGCTTTGCTGGTCACAGTATTAAACATCCAGAATAAGCAGGTAGCAGCCATTTGTGAGTGCCTTCAGGACACAGAAACTGATAGCCAAAATGAGAGGTGGTTGGTGGGCTTTGATGTCACTATTCCAGCTGTTATTTTTAGGATCTTTTTAATTTTTATCACTTCTTCCTCTCTCTCTCACATTCCTTGCAATCTTCTAGCTTCCAAACCCTCCCCTTTTTTTTTTGTCTTTTTTTCCCTTTTTCTTTAAAAGACACAAAGTGATCAAAGCCATTCTCCCTAGTCTATGCTGTTGGTGGAAAGAAGTTGCCTTCAAAAGCCTTCTAAAGACAAAGGTGCATTCTTAGCACATGCCATGGTCTGGAGTGGGAGCAGTGGCAGGAGGACTCCAAACCAGCTTTCAAAAAACCCAAACCAACCACATCCTACTGTATCAAAAAGGTACCACAACTGATGTTCACTTGGCAAGCACAATTGTACCTACTGAGAAAAGGGTTAACTATGATTTAAAGTCAGTCTTAGAGGTGTAATTTTACCTATAATTTAAGTGGATATGTACTGGGAATTTGGGGAAGGAAGAAACAGTGGAAGATGCCAGTGCCAACAGAGACACTGAAAGGTCATCAGATGCCCAGTGCTCTTTGCAGATGGGAATCCCAAAGTTTTAACATGGCAATGGGGTTTGATCCCAGAGTAGAGGTCAATCTGTCTGTCTGTTGTTCCACTCAGTTCTGACCAACAGTAGAAAAAAAATACCTAAAATTCAGATCTTCTGTGGGGTTTGGGATTGTTATCTCCCTCCTCCGCCCCCCTCCAGTAAAATGTCTAGGTGTCTATAATACACAAGCATGTAGAAAAAGTAGATTATATGGGTCTATATGACAAGAGTTGCATGGGGAAGAAGCCCTTTTGGGCAAAATCAGTTTGACATTTCCAGTTTTCTCATTACAGTAAGGAAATAAAGATAGAAGTGAAAATCTACTCCCTGATCACAAATGCATCATGGGAAGAGCAGCTGCAGTTACTCCCTCATGCCTGGGGTTTTCAACAGGGACAGAAAGGGATCAGGAAAACGACTGAGAAGCAAAGGAAGAAAAGAGAGATTAGGCAAGGCTTTGCTAGTCAAGGGATCCAGGAAGGTTGTTGAACTACCTCAGGTAGAGTGGAGGAAGGAGAAATGAGGCAATACAAACTGACTTAGGAATTACAAACTTAACTGTTCCCTAAGCCAACTTTCTGGAAACCAATTCCCTCATTAATTGAGCATTATGTATTTAATTGTCTGCACTGTATCTTTAACAGTTTACTTTGCTGTTAGTATCTCCTTTTAAAACACTAAAATATTTAAAATTAAATCTATCCATTGATGACATTCCACATTTATGCCCTTCCCTCCAAAAAAAACTTTACCTGTGATTTAGGTACAACATAGGCTTCAATGGGCCTGTTCACAGACTTCACTGGAGCCACCTCCCAGACCAGCACAGACCTGGACTTACCTCCCACAGACACTGTATTTGATAGGAGACTGAGATGCTTCACATTGCTCTGTGGATATTCTCCCTTCACAGCTGCCACGAAAGAAACTCAAGTTGCCAATTTATTTTGATTTGCAATGCCTGGAGCGAATTACATAAGTACCTGCCTCCTTCTATCCCTCACCCTGGGCACCAGGGGAGTCACATACTCAGGCTTCCTCTTGTCCAGCTCTGTTCAATGCACCTAATCTAACAAAGGTTAAGTGCAATGGGTATAAGCTGGAACACAAGAGGTTCCAAAGGAACACAAGGAAGAATTTCTTCACTGTGAGAGTGGAACAGGCTGCCCAGATGGGTTGTTGACTCTCCTTCCCTGGGAACATTCCAAACCCACCTGGACGAGTTCTTGTGTGACCTACTCTAGATGGCCCTGCTCTGGCAGGGGAGTTGGACTAGATGATCTTTCGAGGTCCCTTCCAACCCTTAAGATCCTATGATTCTTTGATTCTGTGAATAACCTCCTACCTCCTGAGCTCTCCAGCTACACCTCCCCACCAGGTGAGGACAGATGTCCCTGATGTGTAATAGCACCCCTGCACAGCCATCCTCCTCCCCAGGCCTCTCACCATCCTCTTCAATGGTCTGCCTGGTCCCCGTAAGCCTGCCCTGTTCATATATTGCATTTACACGCTGTTTACCCGACATTAAGTTTGGCATAATGCTAAGTTTGTTTGGGAGAGAAGAAGGGAAAAATCAGATGTTCCAGGTCTCCACTTCTGTTTTGGCAGGTTTGTGCTCCTGTGAGGACACCCAGACAGGTCAGGAGTCCTGTTGCGGTATAGGAACCTGGCTTTATGGAGAGACTTGGAGAACTGTTTAAATAAAAGTGGTAACATTAAAAATAGCCCCCTGTGGCCTCTGTTCATATCATTGCATCTCAGACTAGCTTTTGAATGGATACCTTAACCTCACTGCCAGTTAAAGTAAAGATTTCATGAATAGAGGGGCTGACAAAAGGTGTTTAAAAATGCCTTTGTTTGGTTCTGTCTGAATCCCCACCAACATCTCAGAGTGTGGAGTTTAGGGCAGCAGTGGATGGAGAAGGAGTGGAGAGCTGATGGGAGCAGGGTGAGGAAAGGGAAATGCAGGTACCTAGAGCAGAATGGTCCCGAGACCAGGCCACAGTCAGACACGTCCTGCATCCACATCAGCCTCCATCATAACATTGGTCTGTCTTTCCTTTAATGTTTTCGAAATTTTTCTTGTAATTTCTTTCAATTCCAAGAGAGATAAAGAGCGTAAAGAGCATTAATGGGCACCGTAGGAACATGGAGGAGGGATCAATGGAGCGAGGATCAAAGGAACAAAAGAAAAGAACTGTAAAAGATCGGGACTCCTACAAAATATGCTACTGAGGAGTTAAGGGGAGAGAAGTGAGTCTAAATGAAAAGACAAGTTGTATAAACGGACAGTATGTCAGAAGACATGAACTCAAAAAAGGTCATAGATTTCAGGTTATAAATTTCTCTCAGCAAAAAGGTATAAAAGTAAGTTACATTAAATATGCCATTACCACACATCTTTTTAAAAGGAAAGGGGGAAAGGAATAAAGAGGTGGATAGAAAAGCTGTATGAATAATGAAATACTTCATTTATGTGATATACATGCAGAAGAAGCAACCACAAGGTTAGAGGAAGAACTGCAAATAGTATCTGTTTTGAAAACTGACTTCTGTGATGAATCTAATGAGAGATTTCAAACTCTAGTCAAATCAAAAAAAAGAACCAATGGAAGTGAATGTTGCAGAATATATTTTGGAAGAGAAGAAAAGATACAATAAAAATCGTGCAAATGCCACTAACAGGGTAACATTTACAATTGTGTCTTAATATTGTTTGATATTTACGGCCAATGTCCACAGTTGTAAACAAGGACTATCATCTAGCTTTTCAGCAGGTTCTCAGAATTTATTGTCAGGGTAATTTCTCTTAACAATTTACACATACAGATCCCTTATGGCAAATAGTGAAGACAGTATTCACTCTCATTCATGCATTTGTGTTAAAGAATTGAGCCAGCAGATTCCTTATTTGCACCCACACATAAAGATATTGGCAGGTAAAAGGACAACAAGTATTTCACAGGCTAGAATCAAAAAAGAAAAGTGCCCTTGGGAAAAGGAAAAAGATGACCTGAAAAATGAGGATGCTGCTCAATGGACAACTGAGGACCCTTCACTGACGCAATCAGAGTCAGCTACACACAATAAGGATCAGCCACCTGTGTTTTACTGCAAAGGATCTGGGCAACACTGTGCCACATAAGCTGACACAACCCAGTAGGGGCCATCTACTGGAAAAAGGACAAACCCCATAGCTGTGTGTACAGACAGGAGCACAGTAGTAATCATCTACTCTCCTCCTGTAAAACCTGACTAGGAACCCTACAGCCTGCTCTGGGCACTGTCCTCCAAGAAATCTGTAACGCCTGCTAGCCTGGAGAAGAGCAATGAAGGCATTCACCACTTCAGAAAGCACCAGTAGAAAAAAACAAAGGAGGCTGTAACCCTGCAATGGCCATTTCTGTATTTGAGCAAAAAAGTAAGGAATGTTTTATTATAGTGATTGTAGCAGCCAGGTCGAAAAAAGGGGGATAAATTGAAGCCAAGAAGACTGAGTTTAGACACTAGGAAAAAAACTTTGTAGTGGCAGAGATAATGACTGTCTGAAGAAATAGTCTGCAGCCCTCAAGCTGCAAATCCAATTTATTTGTACACATGTCACTTGAAGACTCCACAGTCGGGAACACCACAAGAAGGGGGATCTTGGCCTCAGAGAGATTCTCTACCTCTTTGATATTGGGACTTTAGTACAGTCAGATTAAAAGGCAGATTGGTAGCAGAATTCAAAGCCACTTTGTAACTTGCTTAAATTAACTGTAAACACAGACTAGGTTCAAATAAATTGTTGATAATTTCTGTTGAACACCTTGGCATTAAAACCTTATTTTATGAAGGTCACTATAGCTATGAACTTTTGCTGTATGCACCTAAGTTAATAAGTCTATGTCTAGTTCTATGTGCAACATCTGTAGCTTAGAAAGGACATTAAAAACATAGTTTTAATATCTAAAATCAAGTAGCATTAATACTTGGCATAAAGACAAATAATTGAAAGCAATAGATCTTGTCTGGTTTTTTGTGTTTTGATGGCCACGGCCAACAGGATGGCAATCCACCAGCCGCATTCAGCCTCTCTTAATTACTCAGTTCTCCAGTTTTTCTCCCTTGTTGGTTCTGTTCTGGTCACCATGATTTTTTCCAACTTCTTACTCCCTTCTTCACCTTCAGCTCATTAAGTTTTGGCCAGTCTGCACTACTGTTTCAGCTCAGCATTTTGCAATTGCTCTCATTATTTTTAAGACCTTTTTCCTCCCCCTTTGGTTTTGTAGGTTTCAAGGACAGTTTTTAACTGCATCATATAGAAGAAGGGGTGAATATTTTGCTATTGTCAGGTAGGTGCCAGGAAAGCTTCCATCTCTCCCCCTGACCATCTTCCTTCCCAGACTGGTCTAGGAGCACAAAACCATCTCAAATCTGCAGCAGCACTGGCAGATACTGCTGCCGTAGGCTGAAGAGTTATTTTCTGCACAAGGATGTATGAGGAAAGAGACTGCCAGCTCTCAAATGGGAGTTCTGGGTCCAAGTGGCTATTTTATTCAGTATTACAATAAATATTACCCCTAATGGAGGGTGTTTTCAACCCCCCAGGCAGACTGGGAAGCACTGGTTGGTGGTTCTTGCCCAGGAGACAAGGAAAACTAGTCCCTTCAGACTGAGTTTCTGTCTCAGTTCTTTTTCTTTCTCAGCAGACTTATGGTCTCACTGGAATTCCTAATGGGTATATCATTGTATAACCAAAGCCATACTTCAGCTATTTGGTGATTGTACAAACATATCTTAATCTGAGATAATCTTAATTCTTGGGAGTGGATCTTAATATAAATTTGGAAACAAACATCTAGATTTTTCTCTGTCAGGAAGTAAAAGAAAGGTTGTGCCTACTTGGAGTTTCCAGTCCCAGTATTGTCTCTTTTAACGATCAGGTGAATCATCAAAAGATTGCAGACAAATCCTTTAAAAATTGACTGGTTGTAGGATAGATTTTGTTTGGGAAAAATTCACTCATGTAACAGTGGAGTTGTATCACTTCAAACTAAGCTCAAATGAAACCTTAACATAGCTCCCTGACTGCTTTGAAATCCTTATTAGTAAATGAATATATTTACTTTACAGATGTCATGTTAAAATCTGTGCAAACACAAGGAAATACAGAAACTTCTTATTTATTGGAAGGAAAGAACTAGAACAAAAGGGGTTCAGGAATGCAAACATTCCACATCTTTTATCAGCCAGTTGGTGTTGCAAAGTGATTTGTGAAAAAAAAAATATATTCTTAGGGTAAAGTTTTGTGAAACACCTAGTGCACGAATTTGAAACATTAGTTATTTGGAGGAAGTGATTCTTAAAGGGGACATTGGTATCTAATTAGTTAACTCCTAAGGCAAAGCAGGCAATGTATCAGCTGATGCAATTGGTGGCAGCAGGAGTTTGGAAATAAATATCTCTATTTGGCACTGAGAAGTGAAATAGAGCTCAAATTTCTGTGGATTGTCTGGCCCCAAGGTCATGCCTCAGAGCTTGCATTTCTGTGGTAAAGGCAAATTAAATCTGTTTAAGATCTGGGGTTCAGTGTGGCTATTTATTAAAATTCATCTAGCCTCCCTAGACTGTGAATATTTTGAGTTGACCTAGATGGAGCTCCTGAAAAAAATCAGACTCTCATGGGGCATTTCCAGTGTTTTCTGATTAAAGAATTGTGCTAACAAAACCTGATACATTTTAAAGCAGTAATTATCGTTCTAGCTAGAAACCAGAATCACAGTGGCATGTGAAAACAAAGAACAACAACAAAAAATTCCCAAAGTGAGGTTTCACAAAACCTGAAGTGAACAAAAAGTGAAACCCCAAGTGAACAAAACCTGAGGAGCAAACATTTATGGTGATTTAAAATACATTTTGTTATTCATACTACCACTTTAAAGATGCTGCAGCCAGGGCAGCAATACTGTACCAGCCCACTGACAGAGGCAGAGGAGATGCAAGCTCTCCCTACAGAAGGCAGCTTCCCTCCCTTCTGCCCACAGCTGCTCTGTGCAAGAGCCTTGCCCTTAGCAGCAACAACTCAGATAGGTATCCAATGTTAATCGAGATGATTCAAGCATTAATATATGCAAATGTATTGTCTGATTGTGTCTATGGTTGCCCCACTTCGTGCCTGTGTGGGAGAGGTTGTGCATTTTTAGGTTTGGTAGTCCCTTTGAAACAAGATTCCTATTTCCCAACATCAAAGCAAAGTCAGTATGACAGAGGGTACTTGACTGTCCCAAATCTATCCTCTGCATTGCTAAAAAGGCTGATTTGTCCTATGTACTCTAGGATGTCCTGGAGCTATCAGTGTTTTGTTGTTTGACTTGGTTCTCACCATTGCTTTTCTCCTCAGATTCTGCCTACTATCCTTACATCATCGCTATCAGACAAAAGCACCGTTTTTTTTTCCCCAAGTAGAAACTTCTGGTTCTAGTTCAGTTTATCTTCAGAAGCTCCAGATCTGCTGTCTCTTGGGACACATCTACATGCTCTCATAATCCTGTCAATCAATATCTGTGTGAGTAACCTCAGCAGCAGGTATTTGACAACACACCTGAATAGAGCCCTTCAATTAAAATTACAGCTTTCTGCGTTACTATGCAAGTTTTGCTCTACAGACAGTATGCTTGGCACTCACAAACCACTACCTTAAAATCTTTCATTGTACCAGAAGTGACAGCAAGGAGAAAGAATCACTACCCTTCCTCTTTAGCAAGCATACAGTTGTGTTCTCAGCCAGCTTTGTTCATGATTGTTCCTAAGGAAATGCAGCTCAGATGATCCAGTCTTGGGTGCTCATTGCATCTCTGCACAGGCTGCACTAACATGGAACGGATCTAGCTTAAAGAAAAGTCTGCTTATGTGATGATGAGCAAGCTGGGAAGGACTCTCTGCTGCTAGCTTGATAAAAAAGAAAATTAAAAGTAAATGATTATCAATAAAGTGTGTTTGATTAGGTGTCACTGAGAGAAAGAAAATGCCATTTCATATCACTTTTTAGAAAGCACACAGTGTGTAACTTTTAAGGGATGATTTTGCTCATGACTAATCTTCAGATTCAATATTAAATCTCAAACTTCCCAAAGGAAAGAGATTCTGCATCTTTTAATGAAAGATAAAACAACAATATAAACATACACAAATTTACAGAGAAAGGATCAACTTTAATACATCTGGAGTAAAAGGTGTTTTTTTTTTTTTTTAAATATGGTATAAAAATAAATGCAAGAAACATTAACAGAGAATATACAGACAACAGACAAAGACACAGGCTTTCTTTCTCAATGTGAATACATCAGTGAAATGAAACCTTCTGTGCTAATTTATTGTGCAATAAATGTGATGCCATGTATATTTATTAATATATGCATTTTTTACATTTCTTCCAGTTTTTGATTGATGTATTTTTTTTTAATAAACTGTGCCTAGCAGAAGCTTTTTTTTCACTGTACTTGAGCTTGCAGAAAATAAAAAGACACAGATCCAGCTTGATATGAAGGAGGAAGTGAGCAGACAGTTTTCGAAATGGAGGCATCGAAAGGCTAGAGAGTCCCTCGGAGTCTGTAATGCCTTAGTATACACAAAAGAAAACAAGTCAGGTCCTTGCTCATGCAACATCTTGTTCTACTGTCCTCTGAGTCAGGCAATCAGTGAGCTACAAAGTATGTATAATGATTTGAGTCTGCTTCCATGCTACAAGGTGATCCTTTTAGTAGGACTGCACTAGACTGGTTAACCTCTTTGATGTGAGCGATTTCCCCTATGGAAAAGATAAAAACAAAAAACAAAAACAGAAAACAGAGGCATGATCACTGCAAACCTGTTCATCAGCAACCACTTAGTGTTGCCACATCACTGTCAAATAACTAGGGGCACCAACTGGAGTCTGTCAAATCTTAAACCAAAGGAAGCCCTTATGCTTAAAACACCTGGCACTGCCAGCCAGCCAGATTGTTTCACAGAATAAGCCAGGACATTTAAAGGCCATTTTTGAATGAGATTGGTTTTGGCTGATGAGAAACTAATTCTGAGGTTTCTGCTACTGCTCATACCCAGAACTTGGAGAAAAGTGAAAGTGAATTGTACTACAAAGATGGATGTGCAAACTGCAGTAGCTCTGTCACAGAAGGCAAAAAGCTACTTTAAAGTTAATGTAAGCAAGTAAGAGGCATATTGCGTATAGGTAGGAAAGCAGCTTTTTCATGAACATAGCTATCGGTTTGCTGAGACCATATTTACTGTTTATTAGGGAACATTGGTCAGGTATATTACATGTGACTGTGTAACACTGGTTTGAAGGTGTTTGTGTTTTCACATTGTTATTTTCCTTATCGGTCCTCCTCTTACAAGGGTACAGTTTCAGGTTTTTAGCAAGTTCTTTTAATTCAGTTTTTTAGCAAGTTCTTTTAATGAGATATGACTATCCCACAAGAGTAAGGTCTACAGCATGAAGAGGAAGATGTAGAGTATGTCACCATGGTATATTTCAGGCAGATTTGAGATTTATCTGAGCCAGAAAAAAAACTATGAAACCATGTAACAGGAATTGGCTCTCCTAGAGCCATCCCACCATTGCTCTCATCCAACTGAGGCAGAGCTGGCAAAGCAAGATTATAGCACACCTCAAAATACCACAGGCATACTCTGATAATGTAACACAAATAGATCATACAACATTAAATAGAAAGTAGCTCTGTTTAACCCTCCAGATAAATATTTGATACTTACATTTATTGTATTGTTCATTTTAAGTGCAAAACTCAGAAAAATCAAACTGATTTCAAGACCATAGTAAGAAATATTGCAACTATGGAGAGACTACATTTTCTGCAGTAAATGGTAAATGAACTTTTTCTGCTATATCAATGTGTTTTTAAATCATCTGATGTGTTATAACCCAGCAGGATTACACAATTTAAAGTCTATTCCCATTATAAATTAAATTTATGCTCACAGGGATCTGCAAGTTGGTTTTGAGCATTTGCTCAAATGCAATACATCAGAGTGGGTCTTCACAAAAGGAAGATTAACAATTTGTTCTTCATGCTCTGAAACTGAAGTTGAACAAATTAGGATGAATATTTCCCCTACATTACAACTTTGAAGGGAACTCATGATCCACAATGTTAGGTTAGGCTGCATATCACCTGACCGTGATATGAAAAGGGATTCGAAAGACAGGAAGTGTCCTTCTCAGAATGCTCTCTTCCCTGTGTTAAGCTTTAACTCTGTCACTTTCTGCCTACATTGAATTCACAGATTCCTGACAAGTGTTAAACTTTGAATTATGTTTTCTTCTAATGTAACAGGTAGGCTGTTGTAGAAAGACATATTTTCTTTTAAATAGTCAAAAAAGCCTCAATAGCTGTGTGGCACTGGAATACATTTTAAAACAGCACGTACAAAATTAAATGTTTTGTTAGGCAATTCATGATCGTCAGCCTTGTACATAACTTCAGAAGATATTGCACATAGGTTTATCCTTGCATTTCATTAAATTATCTGTGGTTCATTTTGCAGGTCTACAGGCCTAGCTACTTTCTCTAAGTATATGTTAGTATTATTAGTATTATATTTGGTATTGAATTGCATAAACCAGTTAATTAAACCATTTAAACCGGGAGCTCTCCATTCGTTATTACACCAATTTGCTCAATACCCCACTAGAAAGCTGTGCAAGCTCTTGTTGTATGATAAAATCTGTGAAATAAATTTTTATTCTATTCTGCAACAATTGATTATTTAGGAATTGTAGATTCTCTGGATTTTTTAGATGAACCACAATCAAATTCTAGCATCCCAGTAATGACCTGTGATGTCACACAAACTAGAAAGTTTTGACCTAAAAGCAGGCAAAAAATGAGTTGTTGGTTAGTTGGTCTGACATTCTAAATATTATTTGAATTTTCCACATTACAGTGAGCCACCATGACAAATGTTTTCTAAGATGAGGACGTCTCCACCTCCCTTCCCTGCCTCAGAGAATATCATACTTCCAACAGACATGAAACCTCCATCTGAACAATCTATGCTGTTTTTCCAGTTACTAGTAGTCCTAATTTATCTTATAGTTAGAAATGAGGCAGCTGAGAAGATACACCCTCCTTAAGAGAGCTTCTTCCACACTTCGTTGTCTGGTAAAATAAGCAGCCCCAAATACAGAATTATCCCATCTCTTATTCAGATCTGCAGGAATTTGTTATTTTTCTGGTTTGCAGAATATTTCTTTCAAAATCTGTTCCAGAATATACTTTTACTTTGGCTCTCTACAGTAGGTTTTCATCATTATCACTTCTAGATCTAGTAATTTTACAGACTGATCTAAGAACCATCCCTTGTGGATCGTAACTTAAGAGCTCAGCCTAGCTTTTCAACCTAGTGTACTAACTATTTAATATAGAGCTATCTTTCCAATTGTACTTTTAGAGAATTTAGGGGGAGAATTACAAAACCATGTTCAGATATATGAACTGGTAGACAGAAACATGCTGACTGACTTATTTATACAGAAGGACATTAACACCTCAAACAATATGACAAACAAGTCAGCAACAATCTGAGCCCATATGTGGCTTTTGGGAAAGCCATATGAAATTCATATAGGGGCTGGGGCTGAAAAGTATGGTATAGGAAGATCAAGTCTTTGTTTTAGAAGATTAATTCTTTTCCTTTCTGCTAAGCAACCTCAATGGCTCTTTTTTCATGTTTCTTTATTGCCAATGCATCTGCTATTTTCTAGCACTAATAGTGGTAGAACTAGAAAAGAGAATGTGCATTGACCAGGAAATGAAGAAACAGTGTGAATCCCTCTGTGAGCAAAATGAAATGCAGAGCAAGAATCACCCTTCCTTGCACTCACTGTTCCCCATCTATTCATGTGCAACACACCTGCAGCATGCTAGCAGCTCAGCCAGTACTGGCACTCCCGTGTGACATTGAAGTGCACACATACAGAGCTGGTATATAAACAGCCCCTGACAGAAGCACATCTGGAGAGGCACAGGAGTAGAATTGGGTTCCTTCCAAAGATTAGACAGCTTTTTCCCCTCTAGCACAGGGGTCAAGATTCTGCTTTGATATTAACAGCAGCATGGGATAGCTGTTCTCAGCCACTCATGCCAGTGTATTTCTCTTCCAGGTGTCAGGAAGGGAAGAAAATTAGCATTTATTGAATTTGGGGCATGAGTTGTCAGCACGCAGCAGTAAGTGGTTGCATGTGCTTTGGAAAATCATTCTGCCTATACTGGTGATTTGCAGTCCTCCATGTACTTCTCATTAGGACCATATTATATCCTGGAGCAGTCCATAGATAGCAGGCAGCAGCTGAGCAACTGCATTCCTACTTTGGCTCATTCCAAATCAGGTGACGCTCCTGATTTCTTTCTCCTTTTGCACTAATCTTTACATTTACTGATGAGCTGCTCTCATTTTTTTATTAACCTACAAACTCTTGCCAGATGGGGTAGTTTGAACTTGAATAACCATCTGAAGATAAATATTTTTAGTGTGTTTGTCCTAGGCTTGACACCTCAGGTTTCTATACCTCTCTGCCACATCCCTGCAAACAGCTGAGGATTCAGGTGAATGTTTAATCAGCTGGGAAATGTCAGATGCTGGTCTGATACCTGAATGTTATGTGCTTGCCCCTCACTTAGATCAACCTAACTGTGCAAGTGCTACTCTTCAGCTCTTCTATTCCAGCAGAGCATAGCAGCTTAGCTCCAGTCACTGCAGAACAGGACAAGGAGCCCAGTGCTCAGTGGTGTGTCTTAGAGATACTCTTTTTGATTTTCCTCATTTTCCTGAGCACCATTCAAAAAAAAAGAAATCCTAAAATTAGATTTTTTTTATTAATTATTAGTCCAAACTAAAAATTCTAAATATTTAATCAGCTCTTTTAAGCCAAACATCAAGTCATTCATTTTGAAATGGAAAAATCATATCTACAAATACTTAATATTTTTGTTATTGTTTTGTATTTGTCAAGTAAGAGTATTAGAGTTTTTTGGGGGGACTAGCTATTTGTTGGTTTAAATTTTAAGAATAACCTGTAAGTAAATTCAAAACTCTAATTAAGGTTTCTTCCATGATTGTACATTGAACATGAGATCCCACAGCTGATATGGCATTGAAGCTCATACGCAATGCTGTGCCCAAGTGAAATGCCCTTGGCAGCATTTCAGGGTTAAATGGTCTTTTGGTCTGCCACAGCAGGGCCTTGTGTCTGTAAGTTTTACCTGCTCAGATAGAAAAAAGTATCAATTAACAGATGAATCTGATATATTATCTGCTCTTTTTTTCTCAATAAAGGCACAGGTATTAACATGACAAGAGATTACACTGGTTTAAGCATCTACAATATCTATCGGTCACTGTTAAGAACTGAGGAAGTTATTGTTATGAGTTTTAATTTCCATCTTTTGACCACAATTTTCTATGTCACGTAACATTGGAGTGAGACTCTGTGAAAACATGCTATGTCCAACGGCTTTCCCATTTCATATCTCATTCATGAAATGGTCTAACGTTACTGGTTTGGAGGAAGAAATGTCAAAGGACATTGATCAGCAAGTTCTTCCAGATAAGTGGAAGCAGAGAGCTGTGAAGTGTATGAGTAATGTAATTTATAACGCTTTTAAACTCAGTTATTAAATGGAGTCTTGTTTATGAAGTTATGAGTAAAGATAATTATCATCTGATGGCTCTCTAGTCTAATATATGAACTGAGTTTGGTCTAATTTGTACTGGCTGTATTTCCATAAAACATCATAAACTTGCAACAAGCACTTTTTTCCCCTTCTCTGTAACTGGGCAGCAATGGATGAAACTAACAATGACGGTGGCGTTTGAAGCTGTGATACCAACACATGATGAATTGTCTCTCTTCAGGCAGCTCTGAGGAGGAAGACCACACTTCCTTGCTCCACTAATTTGGTTTCTGGTGGGACAAGAAAATTTGCATAGGGAGGACATAAAATTAGCCCACTCCACTGTAAATAAGATTCTTTTGCTTCAGGTTTCCAGATTGGTGATTGCAGCTAAGCACTAGGCTAATGCTCACAAAGGTGTCCTGCTCAAAATACCAGTCTGCAACTGTCACTGACAAAAATTTTCCTTAAAGGACCTATTTGTTCGCATCAACTGTATCAGTGCATATTCATCTTTTCCTCTGTAATGTAGATGATATTACTTGAGGTAGAGGAAGTTTCCCATTCCAGGTACAATCTGGAACATAAGAGGTTCCAAAGAACCATAAGGAAAAACTTCTTTCCTGTGAGGGTGATGAAGCACTGGAATGGGTTGCCCACATGAGTTATAGAGTCTCCTTCTCCAGAGTTATTCAAAACCCACCTGGATGAGTTCCTGTGTGACCTACTCTAGGTCATCCTGCTCTGGCAGAGGGGTTGGACTAGATGATCTTTCAAGGTCCCTGCCAACCCTTAAGATTCTGTGATTCTGTGAAATTTTTTTTCTCCTATGTAAATTCTTCAAAAGGATTTCAGGTCTTAAATGCCACAGAAACAGAAGTTTTCCCTCTCTGAACTCCTGTAGCAAGCAATGAGACTCTCCTCTTCCCCGACTTAATGCCTTTAGTTTCCCTAATCATTTCCTTGAGGAGTTGCAGGTGACCTTAATTATTCCCAAAGAGAAACCTAAGAGGCTGAGATGGCCAGGAGGGAGCACAGAGCACATATTCATCACTCCCCCACACCTCTGAGTCAGAGCTGTGACAATTATGGTTTACCAGTGTTACTCCAAAGGCAATGCAATTATCCAACGGCATCATTCCAGCAGTGCTGAAGTGTATATGCTCTACATTTTCACACAATAGCAGGGAGCATGAATAAGTGAGGCCAACCAAGACTAGCCATACTCACTACTCAAAGGCAATAAATATTACATATCACAAATGCCAGTTAGCTATTACTTTATCCACATGAATGCAGACCTCTTTTTAACACTATTGTCTGTTGCAGACTGCCAAATGCATTAGCAATTTTGCACTATAAAATCTACAGAGCAAGCTAAACAGATGCTGTTTTTAAGCTAAGCATTTAGGGCTTTCGCAAAACACACCAACTTAATGAAAGTTTTCTAGGAAGAAAACTCTACAATGTCAAAAATGGAGAGCTGAGCCTAGGTGTTTTTTGTGTATATAGCTCCAATTTTATTTTTTCCCCATCAGACTAGAATAGGGACTCGTTATATTAGGTTATTTCCACTTAATTGAAGGAACAGTACAGCGGGATTGCACCTTACAAAGTTTCTGAAGTTTCTAATTTAACAAATGCTTTCTCTAGCAAGTATAACCCACTTTCAGTTATCACTGATCAGGAGCCTCTTATAGTCCTAGTCTTAGCAAATCAGGTTATGAATTACGAGGTCATCTTCTCATGTTCAGTCCCTAGACAAACCAAGGTTGCTGGATTTTTTTTAAACACTTCAGATGGAAAAAAACCCAGAAGTCTAATTTAGTTTAGTACAAACCCACTTTGATATTAGTGAGAGAAAACCATGAAAATTAGTCTAAATTTTCTAAACCATCAGAGGAACCGTAATTTTCATCTTATTAAATCATTCAGAGATGACAGCATTTATCTGGGTGGTAGAAGACCTCGTTCGTACCTAATTTTCTGTATTAATCAGAAGAGCAGATCTATACCACACTCCTCCACTTCACAGTTGAACAAGTTAATCAGTACACTGTAGGATATTCTGAGAAATGTTTCCCTCATCTCTTCTGGTTGGAATCACTGTACCAAGGCAGATAATTACATATTGTAGACTCATCATAACCAAGAAAAAGAATGGAAGAACAGGGATGACTGGTGGCAAAGGGTCCTGGGCAGTGGGTGATGGGAATTCAGTTGTCATGTAGAAAAGATTTGCACTTGAGCATCCTGCCATTCCAGATTAATTTGCAAGCTTCAACGTTGATTCTCTAATAGAGAATGTAGATCTAGCGGTGACATGTTTTCCTTTCATATCTGACTCGACTTGACAGACTCCACCCGGATTCATAGGTAGTAGTTTGAAGAAAAGCAAAACCACAGTTTTTCTTTTATAGCCTGCTCAATTAAAAAAAAGAATTGCCCTCTTCTACTGAAGAAGTCCTAATGCTTCAAATCCAGAAATCTTTGATCCCCTTCCTAGCTCACAGTCAATTTATTGGGCTTGTCTTGCCTCTTTGGCATCCTGCTATCCTTGTACTTCTGTCCCAAGATTAGCATGAAAATCAGGCAAGCCTGCAGGGCATAATGCTCCAGTGTTTGTGCACAGAACTACTGGTTTGTCAGTAACAGGGATTATGAGAGAGTCATCTTAGTGCCTCCGAGTCTGTCTTCAGTTTTTCTCTTTTGGTGCTGCATTCTCCTCACATCTGTCTGCAACTTGGTATATCTCTCCTTACAGCCACTTGTTTATATATTCTTTATTATAACCAACTCTTGATCTGTGGCGTGTTTAAACTGCCATGAAAAAACTTAGTTATTGCAGCTTGCCAGGTACTGTGACTGGGAAAAAGCCTGTTTCTCAGAGGTCCCAGATGTACTACCTACTCTCTACACTCTTTTTTAAACTTAGGATCTTTTATTAATATGGAACTTCCTATGGAATTATCATGTATTTATCATGTATAATGTTATCACGTACCATGTTCATTGATAGACCAACCTGCTTAGACAACACACAAATCACACTGCAACATGCTCTGGCAACATCACCATGCAAAATATAGTTTGCTTTTTTTTTTCAAACACTGGGAGAGTTTTATTTGTGGCTATTTATTTACTTTTTAGTCTCCTTTACTGACTTTGTCCTATTGAATCCAAATTTCTTCCCGATTACAGTGAATTCAAAGGATATTACAGGAAGCCTTTACCTATAATAAAGTAGCTGAAGAATTACAGTTTTAACATGAGAGACATTCCTATAGTCTCAAAAAATTGTTCTTTCACTGCATTTTTTTCTTTTTTCATGACTAAAAGGTATATCTATATATTTTAAATAGTTGAGAAAATTCTCTTGAGCCTTGTTATACAGGAGGCAGATTCTCAGAACTGCTATTCCTTCCCTGGAAACTAAAAAATCAAAACCCATAATTCTTGCTGAAAACTCTCATAATTTTTATTTCAACACACACAGTTCTACTAACCAGGTCACAGAAAAAGCCACGGACATGCACACACACACACACAGCAGCATCACCTGCACAATTCAACAGACAATGCAGACAAACTCGAGTATAATCCAAGATCTTTCTACCTCTTTTCATAACAGGTTAGTGCTCGCCCTCAGTGTTGGTGTACAGTTTTTATGGCATGGGAAAATAGGGATGTTTCTGCCCTACAAAAATAAATGCGTTGAATGCTTTAGTTTGAACTTTCACAATGTTAAAAAAATCCAAAGAAACTGGACAAGTAAAAAGAATCCCATAAATCAGGAAAGTAGTGGATCTTTTGGCAAGTCACAAGAGAATGTCCACAGTAAATTTACCAGCCTTAAGTATTTTTACCTTTGTGAAATAGCTTTCAAAAATTATATATTAAAAGCAAAAAATCTGTTCTTGTTGTCTATTATCAAAATGAAATCCCAAACAAACCCTTGCAAACCATCAGCATGAATTCTTTGGTCCAGAAGAAGCTGTGCTAGTCATTAAGGAAGATGGGGATATTATTATTGCTTGTTTTTTCCCTGTGCCCAATTTTTAAAAAATGGGTCAAACTCTTTTTTTAGTAAAATAAGGAGACATGAAGGAAATCCAGTGCATTCAAACTGTTTTAGACTTAGTACTTCAGGAGGCATCGGAAAAAGGAACAACATCAAGCAAGTTTTCACAGTTTCTTTACTACAATTTAAAAAGAAAAAAAAAGAAGGAAAAAAGTGTGAACAAATTCATGCTTCCTAATGCAAAATCATGGCTCACAAAGGTCCATTCCTGCAGGTATGACTGTTGAGGTCAGTGGGAAAGCAACTAGGGAGGAGGGGTTGTAATGAAAGCACATTATAAAGGCATAATTCCTAGGAAAATTCACAAACTGTGATAAGCATACTTTTAATTGTCAGGTTAGAGAAGCAAAAAAAGAAAGTAAAGACCAATGAGGGGAAGGGGAGGATGTCTTGTGAGGTTTACTTGTCTTCCGAGGCAACAAACTTACCACATTGCGTGTGAATTTCTCAAAAGATGTTCGACGATCCAGAGTGTTTTCCAACTTAAATTTAAAATAAATAAAAACAAGAAACAAAAAAGAAAAAGGAGAGGAAAAAGAAAGGCAAGAAAAAAAATGGAGTAGAAAAGAAGGACTGATGAAACAATGGACTGCAAAACAAAGTTTGTATAAATCAGGAAGCGAACACAGGTAAGAAACTGTAATGGGACTCTGCAAAACAGGGGATGGGCAACACTGATATGGTATTCAACAAAAATAATTTTTCATGTAGATCAAACTGGTTTGATTTAAAAGAAAAATTGAAAATATAAAGAAATAATGAAGTGCACATCTTGTGTTAATGAACTGACATTCACAAACTTAAGGACTTCACATGACAGCTGTAGCTTTCTGGCATTTTCAACATCTCTGCCTACACTGGATATTCATAAATCAATGTTTGAACAAAAAACAAAATCACACAGTACTTTCATATAATTTCAGGTTGTCATTAGAAACAACAGAATGCTATGGTGTTATCAGCTACCTTGTTCTGGTAACGATCTAGGCCCTGATTTTGCAAGGCACAGGGCTCCCAGCTGATTCTAGGAGATTACTATTTAGAGCCCACTAATAAAATTATCATTGTAAAATCCTACATTGCACAAGCTGCTCCACATACTCTTGGACGTGTCTATTCAGAACTCGTTCCATAATCTGGAGTCTTCTAAGCAAATATTACATACCAAGACATGAGCCTCTGTTTGCCGATGTGACATGATCAGTCTTTCAAGTCAGATTCCTAGCCTACTCAAAACTATTCATGTAATAACAAGGAAAGAAACAGGATTAGGAAGTCCCTATATGTATAGTTGAAATTAGAAGTTATGAATAAGATTACTTCTAAAACACATTCTGTAGCTTTTATGGGTGGAATAAAGAGAACAACAATTATTACATAAGCAAACTTGCAAACATGAAAGACTATTCTTCTGGGATTTTATTTTATTTTTTTAATGTATTTGTAAAGCACTTTGCAATTTAAGGTGCTTCATAACAGAGAAAACAGTACAATATGGGATGTAAAAATAAAAATAAGTTTTGCTAGATTATTGAAACATGCCCGCATGCAGGATATATACACATATATGTATATTGAACTCCTGTGTGTATGTGACTCTCCAAACACGCCAAGCTGGTCACCTACCAGATATCCAGTTGCACTGGCACAGGGGAGAGAAGACTGAGTATTGTTGCAAACATAACCACTGCTTTGCACAGTGGCAAGACAAAGGCAAGATGGACCAATACCTTTTTCTTGGCCTGTAGCAGCTCCTGGTAGGCACTGGATCGTATAAAACGAGGATAAGAATCACTTTTCATCAGTTTGTAAATGTGCTCCTGGAAAGGGAAAGAAAGAGTTCTTACTCACATAAAAGTGAAGCAGTCACATGTATTTCAGTTGTGCAAGGTATACCAGCTAGCACTATTCTGGATAGGAAGTCTTACAGGAAAGCAGGTTGCAGTTCTGAAGCTAATTGCTCTCTTTTCTTAAAGCAGAAACTCCCCCTACTTGTTATCGATGAAGAAGACAACACACTTTAATTTACACTCCTTATTTCCACTATGGAATTATTTTTCTAATAATTTACACCCGAGTTTTATCTTAAGGCTCAAATTTCAAATCTCCCTTACATTAGTCAGTTTAGCTAAGTTTAGCTAAGAGATGCAGATCCTTCCTGATCAGATTTTCTGAATTAGTTTCTGGAAAGGCTTCCTTGACTTCACAGGCTGGGAAAACTTACTAGATCTTCAATAAAGCATCTCCAAAAAAAAATGCTTTGGAAGACATTCCCTGGCTACTCTTGAAAACATCCTTGGACAATTAGTCTGCTATTCAGCTGGCAATATAAAAGGCAAAATATATATGTGAATTGAAAAAGAGTTCCAAGTTAATGTAGTTTCCAAGATATGTATTCTCCAGAGGCATATGAAAAATTGCAAATCTTTATCCAGAAAACAAATTACACACAGTTTACATAGCTTTTCTTTTTGGAGCACTGTCATTTCTGTAAAATCTGAAAACCTAAAAATCTATGATGTAGGACACTTTATAATTCCAGTTATGTTGAAAAGGAATTTGTAAAAAAAGCAATTAGATTAGGAAATATTCTCAAATTTACTCTCTTTTTTTTAAATCCACTGAATTGTGTTAGCTATTATTTTTTATTTTTTTACTCAAAACCTACCTTTTTGCTATAGGAACCTTGTAGAACAGCAATCAAAAAACAGCAAATAAACTGTAAAACTATTACTGTTTCTCAGCTTGGTTACTGCATAAACTTAGTGAAGAGGAAAAAAAAAACAAACCAACACACCATCTTGCTTAAAAATTATGGCAAGGCAAAATCAAAGCTGACTTTCATTCTTTGTGGTATCTAGAAATTGTTCTAAATGCTTTTTATTGTATTTCTTGTGCTAAGCCAAGAAATTCTGGTGTACATTCAGAACTTTGGTTTGTTCATTTGGGGAGTTTTTATTCCACACATTTCCTAAGTCTGCAGCCAACATAGAGCAGATAAAGCTCTGCTCCTGTTGTACATATCAATGATGGTGGGCATTAAAATATATTATTTCTGTGAATAAAATTACCCCGTATAAATTAATAAATAATTAATTGGGGAATATTAGTATTGTTAATGCATACATTAGTCAGGAATTTAGGCTGGATGTTATGTCACACAATCAATCTATTTTTGCTTATGTATCATTCTCATTTGACATTGAGTTCTCTGTTGCCATCTTTCAAGTCCAGAAATGCTTTTCAAAACATTTTTTACTACAATTAAATGAACTGCTGACTGCCAGAATGACTTCTAAGTGATCTCCTTCCCAACTGGCAGGCCACAAAGAGCCCGTTGCAGAGGCAGAACCCTACCCTGACAAAACCCTGAAACTTCAGGCTTCAAGTAAGAACATGGCAGGTACAGTCTGCCCCTTTTCCCAGAGAAATGGAGGCTTCCAGGCTCAAGTTGCAGAGGTCTGACAGGAGGAAAAGTCCTGCTTGCATGAAGACTGAATATGATCACATATTTCGCAAATGAAAAGGAAAAAAAAAAAAAGAAAAGAGGAGAGCTAGAAGTAAAATGATGTTGAAATTATATGTCTTTAAAAAAATATTGGATATTGACAAGGAATTTAACTATCTTTTACTAAGTCAATTGCAATGTCATTTTTCTTTTTGTTAATCTTGCTAGATTGTTAATTTGTCTAACTTCTGTCTTTGCAATGTGCTGCATACAGAAATCTCCAGCAGGTCAGCAGAAGCAAGCAAAACCTATGTCTTTGGCTTAATGCACAGTACTCCGTAACAGTGAGTTCAATATAGTGTCTAATGGGAACTTTGTTGTTGCATCATAGGTTGCTATTCTTGTAACAGCAAAATGAAAATGTGGTAAAATTATTCTCCCTCCTATTTAGGGAAGAGGCCCTCTCCCAAAAATTAGAAAGCCCTGATTCAACTCTCTTCTCTCCTTTGTGTATTCATGAAAGAATTATAACCATCTGCATTCCCAAAATAACATTTTATAAAAGACAGCATTACCATTTAATTCCCATTTTTTTGTGTGTGTGTATAGGTTTCACAAGCAAGTATTCTATTTTCAATGTCCCTAAACAGGAGTGCAAACTGACCTGAGCATCTTCAAATGTATATCTTCCAGGATCCTTTACATTCTGCGTGGTTTTGTCATAACTTTTTGAGTCTAGATTGATAGCGCTGGGTGCACCTGGAGCAAGAAATTCTTGCCAGATTTCTTGTACTCGGGCAGGAACTTCACGGATAGGCCTCTTCTTCAGGTCTTCTACTGCTAACCAGAATCTATGGCACAATATAGCAACTTGACTTGCAATTCAGTCTAATCATTAATGAAGTGCTCACATTCTTCTTTGTTCTTAAAAAAAAAAATAAGTCGTAGAATCATAGAATGGTAGCTTTAATCTAAAAATTGTTAAAATTAAAAAAATCCAAGATTTTATTTTGGGATCAGCATTCCGGTATACTGTTTCAGGCAATCAATCCACCTTAAAAGGCAATTATTACAAGCCTCTTTATGAGTCAGGTGAGAAATCCTTCATAACTTATGTATGGGTAATTTGC
Organism: Urocolius indicus; assembly: GCA_013401255.1. Classification (NCBI taxonomy): domain Eukaryota; kingdom Metazoa; phylum Chordata; class Aves; order Coliiformes; family Coliidae; genus Urocolius; species Urocolius indicus. The sequence continues at coordinate 69,467 of WBNH01011225.1, read as the reverse complement.
TTACGGGAATGTTTCCATTTAACTGGAATTAAACTGAGATTTCATTTTACCTGAACCACAAGGGTTTATATTGCTTATAAATCTATTGCTTTTTGACATTGCTTCAAAAGCTGGTATGAACTTAGGTTCTTGTTATCTATATGAATCTCTCTAGAGTCCTGCTGAACCGTGTAGCTATAATTTTGCTACTACTACTCCACAAATCTTCAATGTTGTATTTCTATGCATATTTTCACTGAAATGCTGAATGGAAATATCCATTTTTTCTCCTGCTGCTCAGCAAACCAGCATCAGGCAGCCACATACAATGCAGACTAGTTCATTATATCCTTCTCTCTCAGTATGGAGCAGGGTCACTAGAAAGGTTTTAAGCACTTTGTGATCACAGCTAGCTAGCCATTAGCTTTGATAATCACTTTGCATTTGCTATTATTATTGTTTTATCATTTCTTCTCTGGGTGTTCAGACTCACTGCACAAAATAATTCTACATTCAACTGGGTTCCCATGCTCAACTACAGTGCAGACCACTTATCTCTCCTCTCCCTCAAGAGGTGAACTAAAGTTTTACTTGGTTAAATATGCAAAATATAACACCACATATTTCCATTCTTTTTGATACAGTTGATGCTATGAAACAGATAAGCTGAACCTTGAAGTGAGTTAACCGAGAAACAAATTAGATTTTGCAAGGCTGACAAAAAATTTGGATGCACCTTTAAAATGGGGTTCTACCTTGCCTACATTGTGAGATCAAACTGAGCTTTCCTCACATAGTTAAACAAGGATTATATAGCAGACAGTAACAAATGAACTGTACACAGATCCTCCAAGAAAGCAAAATGATACCACTCAATCCAAATTCTAATCTAGTTATTGCAACAATTCTCATGAGAGGATAGTAAAACATAGGAAAGAAAAACTTACGGTATTCCTCCTATAAGACATTCTTCACTTGAGATTATTTACTGTCCAGGAAACAATTAGCCCTTCATAGTCCTGTTTTGAAACACCTTTGTAGCACAAATACAAGGAGCCCGTGCCCATCACTCACAAGCCATTATGGTTAGCTTTGCTCTACTGAGGTAACCACTTTAAGTATTTCTGTACCCTTCAATTTCCACCGCATGGAAGCACAATCTTTCTGAGTATTGATCCCTCAAGATTCTCCAAGAGACAGAGAAGTAATATTGTCCCAGTTTTGCAACTATATTAATAATGTAATAATGTACAGTAGTTTCTCCAAGGTCACAAAGGGAGTCTGTGCCAACACAACTTCAGTTTCAAAAATACTAGATAGTATCACTTATCTTTAGGAACTGTAATATGAATTGAACATAGATCTATACAGAGCCTGAGGACATATCCTGAGAATCCTGATGGCAATGCAATAAGAATAGAGGCCTCATATCTCAAGTCATATCTCATATCTCAACTGCACAGCTCACAAACTCTCATTTCACTGACAAATTTGGGCAACCTACTTTGGTTTCCTTAAAGCTGCTTTCGATATTTGCATTTGAAGGTGTATATCCTGCAGTACTATCCCTTCAAATGTATCTCCTGGGACTGTCTGATTACTCGTGTGTATTGAAGTCAGGTAAGGAACAGAAAAATGAAAGGGAAGGATGTTCTTTGTAAACACACATTTTCTCTCACCCTGTAGACATCCTGAGGATCTAGCTCAAAAATGTCACAGAATCACAGAATGGTAGGGGTTGGAAGAAACCTCTAGAAATCATCTAGTCCAATTGCCTGCTAAAGCAGATTCACCTACATCAGATCACACAGGAACGTGTCCAGGTGGGTTTTGAAAACCTCCAGAGAAGGAGACTCTACACCCTCCCTGGGCAGCCTGTGCCAGGGCTCCCTCATCCTCACAGTGAAATAGTTTTTCCTTAAGTGGAATTTTTGTATTCCAGCTTTTGTCCATTACCCCTAGTACTATCATTGGACACTACAGAAAAAAAGTGTAGCCCCATCCTCTTGACATATATCTTCTAAATACTTGTAAGTATTAATTAGAACCCTCCTCAGTCTCCTATTCTCTAGACTAAACAACCCCAGTTGCCACAACCTTTCCTCATAAGGAAGATTCTCCAGTCCCCTGATCATCTTGGTGGCCCTGCGCAGGACTCTCTCCAGAAGTCCTCTGTCCCTCTTGAGATGAGGAGCCCAGAACTGTACACAAGACTCCAGATGAAGCCTCACCAGGGCAGAGTAGAGAGGGAGGAGAACCTCCCTCGACCTACTGCCCACACTCCTCTTGATGCATCCAAGAATTCCATTGCCCTTCTTGGCCATAAAGACACGTTGCTCATTTCATAGAATCATAGAATTGTTTGGTTGGAAAAGATCATCGAATTCAACCACTAACCTAACATTGACAAGCCCACCACTAAACCATCTCCATAAGTATCTCATCTACATATCTCTTAAATATCTCCAGGGATTCTGACTCCATCACCTCTTTGGGCAGCCTGTTCCAGTGTATAACAATTCTCTCTGTGAAAAAATACTTCCGATATCTAATCTAAACCTTCCCTGGTGCAACTTCCATCCATTTCATCTTGTTCTGTTATTTATTACTTGGGAAAAGAGACTGACCCCCACCTCAATACAACATCTTTTCAGGGAGTTGTAGAGAGTGATCATATCTCCACTCAGCCTCCTCTTCTCTGGGCTAAACATCCCCAGCTCTCTCAGCCACTACTCATAAGACGTGTTCCAGATCCTTCACCAGCTTCGTTGCCCATCTCTGGACATGCTCCAGCACCTTAATATCCTTCTTGTAGTGAGGGGCTCAGAACTGAACACATTATTCAAGGTGTGGCCTCATCAGTAGTGAGTACAAGGGGATAATCGCTTTGCTGGTTTTGCTGGTCACAGAATTTCTGATACAAGCCAGGCTGCTCATTGGCCTTCTTAGCCACCTGGTCACACTGCTGGCTCACATTCAGCTGGCTGTTGATTGACATCCCCTGGTCCTTTTCCTCTGGACAGCTTTCCAGCCACTATGCTCCAAGCCTGTGGTGTTGCATGGAGCTGTTGTGGCTTAAGTGCAGGACCCAGCACTTGGCATTGTTGCACCTTACACAATTAGCCTTGGCCCATTGCTTCAGTCTTTCCAGGAACCCTCTGAAGAGCCTTTCTGTACTCAAGCAGATCTAGACTCCTGCCCAGTTTCGTGTCATCTGCAAACTTACTGAGGGTGCACTTGATCCCCTTATCCAGATCATTGATAAAGATGTTAAACATAACAGGCCCCAACACTGACCCCTGGTGAACACACATCGAGCCCTGGGGTATATTCCATTATACCACTGCCAATATATCTGGAAGTTAGCACAATATGCATTAGGATGTTGTTTTCTTTTGCAAGTAAACTGTTTCCATACAGTAGGTTATACTTAATCATGGGGAAATAGATGAGAGATAAATTTAACTCCTTTGAGGAAACATCAATTTTACAGCATGGTAAGACGCAGACTGTATAGTCACATCCTTACAAGCTGAACATCAGCTCTTTGACAGATTAATTTTATTTCAGCCTTCTAACACTAGTATTCAAAAGACCTACTAAAAATGCTAAGTTCTAAATATAGAAACCTCTGTAAAAGAAGGAAGAAAATGCTGATTTCTGTGATATGTCTATGGTGCTTATTTCACAGCCAACACACATTTTAACATTTTAATCTACTTACTGATCTTTCAAGAAAAAATTCCTGCCTTCCTCCCACAGAGAGTTAAAGTCAAATATGCAAAGTTAGGAAATGCCAAAAATAAAGCTGCTACCTCTTGCATTTTCAAAAATAACTTTCCAAATATCTCATGGCAACCAACAGCACAGAAGATGAAATGGAGTCTTCAAGGCCTCAGCACAGGGCCTCAAATCAGAAGAGTTCCCTACCTCATGAGATATGACCAGAGCAAGAAACGTTTCCTATAACAAATTGCACACAGTGTGCATCTGTAAACATGTACAATGGCAGGAAAGAAGAGAGGAGGAACTCACCCTCATTTTCTGGACAGCGATAGACACAGACTTAACACTACTTTGCGCAAGGAATTAGAACTCGGTCTCTCTGCCCTTGGATGAAATTCTGTATCTCCTGTTGGCAAAGGTTTGCTTTTGACAGGGAGAGACCTTCTAGGAAATGCTCAGTGCCATTTGAACAGAGACCTGAGTAGTTGGGTGTAAACTTCACTGCTATCTCTTGTCCTAGCATTTGAGCTGCCACATGCCGGGTCACTCAGCAGCACACCAGATGTATAGCTGAGTAAGAGTGTATAGCATATGATAGTCACACATCCAGCTACATGACACAATAAAACACATGTTGTAAAACAACTGAGGATTATGCTCTCCATCTGGATTACTTTCAAAGTGAGAGTGGCCTTGACAGATATATAGTACAGCTGCAAAAGGGCTTCTGTCCCATTAACTGACATAAACGTCAAATGCAGCCATGAGCAGATCCCAGATCAAGCTAATCAGTTAAATTTAGCACATAGGAGAACAGAGTGAGAGAAAGGCTGCAGTGATTCTCTACAAAATGTGTAAGGTTTAGGCAGAATATGGTAACAGTGAAGTGGGCTTTGTTACACAATGGGTTGGAGGAAAAATGGCATTTTCAGCGAAAGGAAACCAAAATCTTAACAAACTCCACGGAGAAAATCAGCTAACATTTTTCTAGGAGTAGGAAAGACTACTCTCTGATTCCTAGAGTTCACCATCTTGCCAAGTACATCTTCAAGCTTAAAGACAATAGTGCTGAAGGTCTTCAAGAAGATGACAGAGAAAACCATTAAATGTTGCAACTCGTTCCTTCTCATCTAACCTGCAGAAATGGCAACATTGTCGGGACTTGAAGTTTAACCTTGAATCTGAACAAGAATTAAAGCACAGGTGATTTCAACCTTGTGGATTAAATTTTAGTCAAGTTATTAGTACTCAAAACAGGGTCTCATAATCAACAGTAGTGAAGGATAAACACCACCAGTGCCCATACTGTGTGAGAAAGTGTTATAACCAACAGTTCTGTTCAGACTTGCAGGACAACTTTCTCCTCCACCATCAGTGATTACTGGAATGTCTTGCATTCAAAGCCATCAGGAGTGATCAGCAACAAAATAGCAAAAAGTGAAAGTGAAACAAATTGGATTAAAAAGCAATCTTAACTTCTTGTAGTGGTTTTGCCAGGGCCAGGTTTTTGGTAGCAGGGGGGAGCTACAGGGGTATCTGTGGGTTTTTATTTATTTTTTCCACAGGACGTAACTGAAGACTCCAGAACACTTCTACAACTTAAATTGCTGAGCCCAAAATAAATGCCTTACAAAATCTCAGCCTTCAGGTAGGCACTCAGAAAAAAACTTGTTGAGGGAAAATATCTAAATCTAGCTAATTTCTTAGTCCCTTTTTTTTTCTGGACAACCACCCCTATAATCCCTTTTTCTCTATTTACTCACACACTAGGGAAGATAATAAATGAGTATCAAAGGAAGGGGAAAGTGGTCCAGTGGCTTTTACTTCTGTGCATCATGGTAGATAATCCTTTCACCACTCTCTCTTCACTAACTTAGGAGACTTTTGCAGTCTTAGCACTGTCTTGGAGATCACATCTACTGCACAATGACTTGGTCAGGCTTTCAGGTTGGCAGGCCTGAAACCATTTAGATCTTTACAGGCTGCAATTCCTATAAAACAACACTTGGAAACAAACTTACAGTCAGCATATGAATGCTAATTTTCCAAAGTTCTGTAGCACTGCTGACAAAAGAAGGATATGCAGAAGAATGTAAATTTTCTACAAGGATGAAAGAAATTAGGTGTCCAGGTGCCACATTGTAGTATGATTCACTTCACCATCTCACTGTCTTTGCAAAGCCCTTTTTCAGTGCTCAGGCAGCCTTGTGACCAAGCTCAGTAGTCATGCTAAGTCTTCTGGATTTTAAACAATGGTCACCATTTTTATAATAAGCAGTGGGAATTTTATAAATCTACTATTCAAATCTTATGTTACTCTACCTATATTTTCTATGTAGTGGGCAACATGCAAAGTGCTCCCTCAAAAAATCTGCATGGTAACAAGAGATTCCAAGTCAAGCCTGCATTAGGTGAATGCAGACTCTAACGTAGGTGTTAGCAAACTAAAATCACACTGCATTGAAGCTACCGCACTGCCAGAACTGCTTAGACAGTTTTATTCCTTTGCTATGTTTTTTGACATCCCTTTAGAGAGTGAATACTATTAATCTCAATTTAAAGGCAAAGAAAATAAGAACACGGAGAGTAAGAGATGAAACCTGGCTGCATTACTAATCATTGCACAGTTCCTAGTTTTTACTCATGGCTCAGGTTTATCACCATTCTGTTTCATAAGAAAGGATCTATATGCACTAAGCATGAGATTCTCAGTCAGTTTAGACACTCTCTGTCCAAGCTGATGAAATAGTAACTTTGGGACTTTTAGCCACATAAGATAATCACACTATAATAGAAACAGTGTTTTAGGTAGACTTATAATTTCAGGGGTTTTAGTATTTCCTTCAGAAAAGCAAGGCCTAACACTTCTAATCAACTAATGCTGAATCTCTCTGTAATGTCTGCAGTCTCCGGCAGTATCCTGTGTACTGCTCTTGGTAGCTTGAATCCAGGGCCTCAGCTGTCTAACCCACTGTAGGTTTGATGGTGCTGCTTGTAAATTTTGTAGTGATTAGATCCATAAAAGGAAAAGCGCTTGCTACTGACAGGAGTTCACTTTGTTGCAGTGGCAAGATGTGGATGTAAAGAAATCTTTTTCCCAAGGTGGCTGTCAAATCCCCAAAAAACATCCTAAACCCACCAAACTGACACAATGACATTAACAAGTGAGCAAATAAATTGACAGTGTTTTAAATTTAAGGTTTGCTCATCAGTAATGCTTGAAGCCATCAAGCTTTTTCCTTTCTGTTACTGAGATCTGTATCATTTTGACTCCCATACACAACAAGCTTTACAAATTCATGCTTTGTAATCTGACTTTACTGTGTGAGCCTTCCAGTGGATTGATTTCCCTACAGACTGAGAATTCACAAATATAATTCTGAGCTTGTGAGACAGTTTTCCTTCAGTTACTTATCACAGAAAGCACCTTTTAAGCGGAGCTTTGATCCCCTGCCTGATCCTTCCCAGGGACAGCCTTTAAGCTCATATTCTTTATTTCTTAGACACAGTATTTTATAACGCCAATATAAGAATCTAGAGAGAGAGACTGAAGACTATGTGTCATGTTAAGGAATCATTTCTGAACAAATTTTTGTAGGTCACTTTTCTGGATCAATCCCTTACAGTTTGCCTGTGGTTAGTGTTGTAAATACGATTAAAAGAAAGAGCTAGGGATTATGTGCGTAACAGTCTAGCTGGCATAGAGACAAATTGATTGCAGAAAAGCACAGAAGCTGCAGCACACACTGGGCTGGATAGGTTCATGTTTGAACAGCTGCTCTGCATAACAAATTACCAAGATGCTCTTTCAATAAGAAACATTACCTTTCCTTTTCTTGGTTTTATTCTATTATAAAAAATTAATTTTATCACTTGTATTTTTTAATTTTTAAAAAATATGTGCCTGTTACTAGTGAAGTTATCAACATTCACATATAGGTCAGGCGATACTTTGACTGGATCATTGTTTTTAAACTTGTTTAACAAAATGAGCTGAGAGAAGACCTCTACGTGGGTAGTTTGACCAAAAGTCAGACATGAAGGAGAAAATATGCTTAATTTGAGTCTCTGCTAACTACATAAAATTTTCAGAATTCTCAGCCTGAATATTGGGGCAGGCACCAATTTGCTTGAATGGATTCTGAAAGGTAAGAGATAAGAAAATTTTTGAAGGGGTCAAAAGAATGGAAAGAAAGTTATCAGAAAACAAAACAAAACACCATTTTATCTTACAAGCTATTAAAAATTAAAATCCTTCTCATTTACCTTAAATTTTCCGAACTGAATTCTGACTCCAGGAATTTAAGAAACTGCTCTCTTCCCACAGGGTCTTTCAAAGCTTCATCCATGCCAAATCCCCATCGTTTCACCCTCTGTTGTCCTGGCTCTTTGCTACAGAACAAAAAGCAAGAGAACTCACAATCAGCAATACTTAGACTAAGTCCTAAAGTTCAACCACAGATTTCTCACCTTGCAAATTGCTCACGTCTGTGGAACATTCAGAGATGAGCAATGAAGCTTAGTACTTACAGAGGATGAAGGTAATATGCATTCATTTACACAGAAGAATAAGAACTTAGAATTAGAGAATCATAGAAGCATAGAACGGTAGGGGCTGGAAGGGACCTTTAGAGATCATCTAGTCCAGCAGGTCCACCTGGTCTTCTCATCTTACAAAACTGTAAAGCTGCAAAGACCAAAATGATACTGCACTGCCCTTCTGCCTTAGTACTTCCCTATAATATTGATATCTGAAATATTCACGTTTCAAGGAAAGCAATTACATCCAAAAGAAAGCCTTGCCCCAAAAGAAGAAATAAAATTATATACCTTGCCTCCAGTTCCCAGAAAGTGGTGTCATCTGATATCCAAGGATTTGAGGGATCGGGTGGCACAAGAAATGGATCATATTCCAAATATTGCTCTGTATAAGCTAATAGACTAGGAAAACAAAACCATAAAACATTGTCATGTCAGGAGGTAAGGAAACCTGATGAGGCTACCTCAGTTCGCAAGTTACCTTGCACTAGCTGAAACATGGTAACCCAGTGTACACACACTCAGAGGTCAGCTACAAGCTAAGGCAAAAAATAGGTTTGCTTGTCTCTTAAAAGTATACCCTTGAAGAAGGAGTGTTGGCTCGGGTCCTAACAAGAGCTGAAATAATTAAACTACAAACTTTTGTAATACTTCCACATAGATCCTTTTAGGGGTCCTTTAGGCACACATAAATTAAACAATATCTTCCATGCACATTTGCTTTCATAAAAGAACATGCTGTATACCCCCACGGTTTTAATTACCAGTTCCTTTCAAATCTGTTCTAAAGCACTGCATGTTATTCAGGTCATATTTATTGGCCCTGCAGCTGCTAGGACTCCTTTTTTTCCTCTTTTAAATACAGTTAATATTTTTATTACTGCCTAAATATTGCCAAGTTTATTGCTTTCAAAAAAAAACCCAGGTTTTTAATCCAAATTCTTCAGTATTTGTTAACTGGTCAAACTCAGTTGAAGACACTAAACCCTTTCCTTTTATTCTGGTAATTTACATGTCACATGCCCTTATTCCCACTTTCCTTTTGTGCCATAATTATTTTAAAATTATTTACAAGTGAGGAAAATATTATTTCTTTTCATTTCTATTTATAGTTAGTCTGTATTCCATCTTTTCATTTAATTCCTAATCTGTTCTCTTCAGAAAAATATATTTAAATGTGTTTGAATGTGTAGGCATATATACACAGTTAGAAGTAGATACATATTCCCAACAGTGTATGAGAGAATGAACCATTTTTATTTTGCTTTATTTCCTTTACTAAGTCTTATGCAGCTGAATTTTCTGCAACTTTCACTGTCTGTGTACTTGATATGTAGGATATAGAATTAATTTCCTCCATCTTCTCTACCTAAGCTGCAGTTAGTCTTTCTGAGGGGCTTTTGTTTTATTTGCTTTCTAGCTCCGTCCTCACAAATTTTAGTCTTATTTGGAGAAAGATTCCTACTAGTGCTACATCCTCTGACTGAAGTAGGCGAAGATGTTTTTTATGTTCTGAGCACCTCACTCAGCCAGCTCTAACAATCAGATCCCTTGCATTATCAGTGACTGGCCTTTTAAAATATCAAAACAGTAAACACAGACTTATTTTCATTTAGCCTCCCTGTCAATGCACGGTGACACTTGTGACCACTTGATCAGAGACTCTTTCAGTGACTCTTATGTTTGCATCATGGAATATCTGGGCCACCTTTTATCAATAAAAGAACTTCATTTCTCCCACTTAAGTAAACTGTCATCCATAACACCTCAGCTCCCTTGTCTCTCTTTAAAGCCATTTCATACTGACATTATCAATAGTTATCAGCCTTATTGAAAAAACAGAAGATATGACAATATACTTACCTCTCTGCAACTTTTGACATTTTTAATCTATGTCTATCTAATTGCATTTGCCAGTGCTTGATCTAAAAGAAAGGAAGGCAAAGAGTTTTATGAGTAATTCATTGCTCGACTCTATTTCCATAACTTTTTTATTAGGGCTGTAATTTAACCTTAATTTATCCTAGGGCAAAAAAGAGAAATATATCTGAGTTAAGAAAACATTTCATCCATGTAGTTCTAAAATGAATGGAATTTTTCATCAAAGAGGAAAGATCTCACAGAGACAAAAAAATGACCCAATATAACATTTTCCCTAAAAACTCATCAACAGAAATCCAATTAGCCTTTTAAAAGATTTTTTAAGAGAACTATTAATTCGTCAGACATTTACCTTCTCCCAATTCTAGCACCTCAGATGATTAAGTAGATAAATGTGTGAACCCATACGTGCATATATGGAGAGGTAAGTATACCCCCAAACCTTGAATCAGCGTTGAAAGGAATAAACTGTCTACTGCTAAAGGGACTAATGGTATGCAAAGAAGACACTAAGTGGCCTGCTGCTGTCTTCAACTGGGTAATGCAAGATACAAAAAATGCCAGATTTTTACTCATTACTTTTAACAAAAGTTACATACTGTCCTATATGGACAGGACTCGTACCACATTCAAGAACATGCTGGTTCCTAGCAATAGGATTATACTGGTTTAAACATCTCAAGGATATTCAGAATTCTCAAGAGCTATTCTAACTAGCCTAAAGAATCAGAAGGAATATGCATATCTATGATACATGCTTAAATCCATACATCCTGATGCAAGGAATAGGTTTACAAAATGTTTGTTACACCTGTTCTGAACATCTTCCCAGTTAATTTTTTTATTAATATCTACTTTCCTAAAAAGTTCACATTTAAAAGTTATTTTCCAAACCTCTTGGTGTAGTTCATCTTCTGTTGGTGGCTTAGTCTCTGGTACTGGTGTGTGGGTAGGACTGTGACTTCGAATGTCATTTTGTAAGCCATAGACAGACTATGCAAAAAATATGGAAAAATGACAGTTGCTTTCAGACAATACTTTCTACACATATCCATAGTAACTATGATGTTTTAGTACAGCTCAAGAAGTTGACCAAGATCAATAAGGCATGCACTCAGATAAAACTGGGCTTCTATATCATGATGTAAAGACTCCAAAACCCCCATGATTTTGTAATGTCATAGAACATAGAATCAACTTTTATTATGTCCCTGAGTTAACAGGATAGAAAACATTGGGAATGACAGTGAAAGGCCACTGTTAGAGTAAGTGAAGATGATGGTAAGAAAAGAAGAATTAGCATCCCAAAATGTAGACTATCACAATAGGTCATTTTGATGACTGAAGAATTTGCAACTACTACTTGGTAAATTACACTAATCCAGTCCTTTCATTATCATAAATAATCTGAGCTAAAACTTTCTCTAAATCCACTTTCTTTTTTAAATTATATTTTTTCCATAGGTTGACATGAAAATATACCTGAAATAAAGTAATTTAAAGTTGTAGTCAATCTACATCACGATACAAAGGATTTGAAAGAAAGCACTGTTTCAATCCATCTAGCTTCCCTAAAGAAGTTTGACTATTCATGTCTTGATCTTAATTTAGATGAAGCTAACTTCCTCCACAGTTTCTGGTCACCTATTTGGGTCATAACAGTAAACTAGACACCCTTTCCTTTAAGACCAGCACAAGAACCACTGCTATTATTTATACTGGATTTTTAATTAATTTTTCCTTAATTTTAACATGCGTTATTTAATCTACTAAACTACATAAGACACACACACCAAAAAAAATCACTGTTTTGATGTTCTCTGTGTATTTCTCCAATGCCTTTTTTATGTGATAGCACTTACTTAGTATCAGAAAATTTATCAATACTAATTTATTTAAGAGCTTAGGAAATAGTAAGATATTTCCAAGTGTTTGTTCTTTCATTTGTCAGAAAAAAAAAAGGAAGCTATGGAATTTCATGATATAAATTACATCCATTTCCTGCTTTTAATATGATAACAGTGCTTACTTTTCTTGTTTTATGTGGATTTCTCATTCTTGAAGATTTTTTAATATCCACTTCAGTAGTGTTTACACATCCAGGCTATTAAAGGACAAAGAAAAGAAAACACGGGTTAAAATTTGGGAAGGAATTCCATACTATTTTCATTGAGATACTCTTTATTTCTAAGGCTAAGAAAATAAATAACCAGAGGCATATAATAACTTGATGTCCTCCTGCAATACTCACTGAAACCTAAATTACACATTTGCAATACAAGCAGGTAATAATTCAAATTAAGTTGCTATTGGCAATATTTGTAAATTTTGGAGCGAGACAGTGAAGGCATACTTAGGACTCATGACATCATGAATTTGAAATAACATAAACTCTCAAGATAACAGAAAGAAATCATGTTTCTGCTTTGGTTTTGCTAAGGAAGCCATACAACGTGGATTTTAGCTATCCCTATCAGAAGTATGGTGGATCTAATGAGATAAAATAAATAGAATGGTGCAATGTCCACCAGAGTCATGAACCCCAGGTTCTCTTCAGGAGCATCTGGTTTTGTGTCACTTTTTAAATGATGATCCTTTTCTTTTTCTTTTTTTTTTTTTTAAAGGTGTCAAAATAAGAATTATTTCCTCAGTAATTAAAATAATTAAAAAATAATTTAAATTAAAAAAATATATATTTTAAAAAAACCCTACTAATGTTGCTTCATCAGCCTAACCAGAAGACTAGCAATCTAAACAGAAAGACTCTCCACACATCTAATTTGTCCTTCAAAGAGTCATTCTCACAGTTCTGTAGTCACAAAGGACATAAGTCCTCCTATTTCTCCTTATTAATTTTCCTTTGACATTTACCTCTAAGTACATAAATCTGCTCTTTACCCATTGCTAGAGACTAATAATAGTGTTATGATATCAGGTGAGTTTTATAAATTGAGTTTAGAGAGATTACTTTTGTTTGTGAGAGTGGTAAGTAAAAAAATCTGCTGTCTAGTAGGAGTAGATTTCTAGCACAGGGCCATCAAGATAATCAGGGGACTGGAGCATTTTCCTTATCAGGAGAGGCTGAGGGAACTGGGGCCGTTTAGTCTAAAGAAGCAAAGACTGCAGGGGGAATCTCATTAATATTTACAAATATCGAAATGGCAGGTGTCAGGAGGTTGGGACATCTCTTTTTTCTATGGTATCTAGCATCAGGACAAGAGGTAGTCAAAATAATGGAACACAAAAAGTTCCATTTAAACATAAGAAAAAACTATTTCACTGTGAGGGTGACAGAGCAGTGGAACAGGCTGCCCAGGGAGGGTGTGGAGTCTCCTTTCTTGGAGGTCTTCAAGACCTGCCTGGACATGGTCCGTTGCAACCTGATCTAGGTGGACCTGCTTCTGCAGGGGGGTTGGACTAGATGATCTCTAAAGGTCCCTTCCAACCCCTACCATTCTATGATTATTTATCTATGATTACTTATCTACGTTTAGTAAAGGTAAATTGGGTTTTCTTGCAGCTAGATGTAGAATTTACTTGCCAGCCATTCAAGATGGACTTATTACCACACTAAAGATACAAGATATAGATACAGATGTGAAGATATTGATGCAGATGTAAATCTTCATGAAGATTTTAAATACTTCTTACATAGGCAAAGTCCACAAACAAATAAATTATATTAAACAGGCTAATGGTATATTCCTTCTGAAAAATATTTTTAATAACAGTGTGATTTTTTTATCCAGTAGGATTTTTTCATTAATAAATAAGATTTGATTTTAAAGTAATACATCGTGTGTTTCATCACATTATATTTGCAATAAAAATAGTTTCACATCATTAAGAATAAAAAAAGCCACTTAGATGATTTTCTCAAGACTGCATCTGACAAGCCTGTTGAGCTGGATTTAGGAAGGTACACTTTGTGCTTGTGAACAAAAACTGTAGTTTTTAAACTCAGAATAACTTGTAACTCATAAAGACAACAACAGGTTGAAAAATACAAAATTCTGCTTGATGGTCAAATTAAACACAGAAAGAATTTCACAGGGTGGTGTACAGAGATATAAAGTTAAAAACAACACTACATCTACTTTAGGATTATGGTAGCAGATGGCAGCAAAGAAGATATGGGCATTTAACAATACATATAGCCCTTGAATGCAAACATTTGAATAGCAGGCACACTTACATAAGGAACAAACTGTTATTTGTTTAGTGTTCAATTATGGTTTGTTGAAAGCATGTCCTAAAAATGCAGAGAGAGGAATAAAGAAAAAGGGCATAAACTTCATCCAAATCCCCTCATTTTCAAAGATTTCAAGTCCACCAGTGGTAAATTTGCATCGACAGATCTAGCACTTTGTCCAGGTAACTTAGCATACCAATGCTGTGCAGACAAACATGAGTGACATCAGAAATTCTGGGAGATTTTCAGGAATGAAACAAAGGCTTGTCGTGGTTCGGCTCAGCCAGCACAGCAGCGCCACAACAGTCTCTCGCTGAGTGCCCCCATTCACCTCCACCCTCGTTAGGATGGCAGAGGCCCCAGCAAAGTGGGAGTAAAAAGATAAGCAAGGTTGTTGTAGATTAAGACAAGGGCAGGGAAGGCTCACTGACAATTACGGTTCCGGGCAAAACAAACTCCAGTACTCAACTTAGAGAGGAAAGTAGGAAAGTTTCCTCTACAAGAAACAGAATGGAATAAAAGCAAAA
>WBNH01011225.1:0-54099 GCA_013401255.1 Urocolius indicus | reverse complement strand
GAAGAAGCAGGAAAAAGATGGAGGAAGAAAACCTCCTCTTCCGGCTTCTTCTTAAAAAGTGATCATGGAGGCGTCTAATTGGCTCAGCCCCAGAAGTGGGTCTGGCTCAGAGCTGGGGAGAGTTGCAAACAACTTCTTACAGGCACCATCTTTACAGCCCCTTCCCCCTTACCAGAAAAGGCTGTCATGTCAAACCATGACAGGGCTGAATTTCTGGCTGGAAAGAGACCCAAACCAGTACTGACCTTCTCTTTCATCATTTTTACTGACCCATGGTTGTTTATAATCTCTCACACTGAGGTAAAGCCGCTGTGGCATACTTCGGTAGGGGCACGCATGACAGACTGAGGGAAACTGGACCAAGGTGTGACCGAAGGAAAGCTGGTAGGAGAGCAGCAGCAGAAAGGTGCAGGCAGGGAGGCATCAGGAAGCTTCAATGCAAAAGGGCAGGTGGCTAAAGGGAATATCAATACTCTGTCAGAAATCAGTTAAAATCTAATTTGTTAATATAAAGGGTAAGTATAGGAGTTTAAGACATATATCACTACCACTACAGAATATCACTGTTGTAATTTGATTTATTGTCTCATTGGAAGTACCTAATGTAATCAGGACTATGATTCATGTTTTCTTCTCAACTGAAGAACGTTTATTGAAATGCTACTTGCTATGAGGTGGGATTTATTGTTTCTCTGGTGCTGCCACACTTCATCTGTCAGTTTTTAGGAATAAATATCAAACATCTTTTCAAGTAAAAAAAACCACAGAAGCTTACATTTTAAAACATTTTGTTAAAATAACTCAAAAGCCTTTGTGGGCAAACCTTTTCTGGACAACATTTCATTTTATTTGCATACCCCTCATTAACATAATAAGTATGTGTTTGGATACAATTATATCCAGCTGTGTTTTGTTTCTGTGTTGCCTTTTTAACTGGACTACCATAGTTCAAACAGTGAGATGCCTGTCAGAGAGTTCTGCTGCAAGATTCCCATTTAGCTCATAGTTTATAATTTGCATACTAATACTGTAAATAGTTTTCAAACAGGTTTACTGGAAGACTTGAAAGCTCTTATATGAGTGTAAATAGAATGCTAATTTCTTTCAGAACTAATGTCCTGTATGAAAACAGTTCCCCCTTCACATATAGAGTGGAAAGTCTTGTGATCTTGTTGAAATTACCATACGGAAAGATCACAATCAGGGTAGAATTTGGCCCTCATCTGTATTTAAATAGCTGGCTGAAAATCTCTTGAATCCAAAGGAAACTTAAGGGTTTTTTCCATCCATCTGTTAACATGCCCTTATCTCAAAGTGCAAATGCCATCGTATTAATTTTCATCAAAGGATGTGTCAGTCCAGTCATGGTAAATTCACTTCTGAGATAAATGGATGCAGATAAATAATATTTGAAAATCTCACATATAGAAGACTTTTTAATCCTCACTTCAATTATTGGATAATCACATTAGTACAAATTCCAAGCAGCACAACTCTATTGATGCTATCTAGAAGGCTGCATAATAGGATTCTGTCAAGAAACACAGTGAAAGGAAGAAGCCTCCTCTCCTTTAGAGAGGAGATCCAAGAACCTATATACTTGGTTCTGGCTACAGACATTTGAAAACAACAACCACCTAAAAGTAAGGTTAGTTAAAAAAAATCCACTTGATAAACATCACCTTTTCCTGATAACTGTGGCAACGTTGAATTAACTAAATAAACCCTTGTAATAGTGGTAACAATGAATTCATTTTTGACATCTGTAGTAACTCTTTGGAAGAATTTGTTGTTTACAGCAAATGAGACGCTTTAGCCGTGGTATATTTCCATCCAAACAGTGCAGAACACCCAATATTTATAGTCTGCTGTATAAAGTTGCACACTCTATGGGGCCATTTTATTGACAGGCCAAAAGCAATTGCTATCAGCACTATTTTCTTTGGTGTAAAAATCTCTTTGCTACGATGTACTTATTCTAATATATGTAAAATCCTCAACAGAAAGGAAATGAATGTTTATAATGATGTCAGTTAAATTTTTTATTTTTCTTTTCTTTCTTCAAGAATACAGCAGCTTAACTCTAAATAACCAGAAGTTTTCTTGCATGAGACAAATATGCCCATGCATGTATGAGGGAATAAGCTCATACATTGCAATAGGCTGGGAACTGTATTTCTGCTCTGTAAAAAATGATCTCAGGGAGAAGCTGAAAATGACTCAGCAATATGTCCTTGCAGCAATGCAGACAAACCACAGGCGCAGCTGCATTAGCAGTAGCATAGACAGCAGGCAAAGACGGTAGTTATTTCTTTCTACTTGGCATCATGAGAATACATCAGGAATATTAAGACTAGTTTTGAGCCCCACAAATTACATAGGAAATATATTAAAAATGGAGAAGTCCAGTAGAGGAACAGATTCTTTTCTGCTTTCAAAAGGGGAGAGCTAAATCTTGTCTTCTACTGCTCAAGGGGAGCTTGCAGAGCCAGACCTGTTCCAGAGGTAGACCTTGAAAGTACAGGAGGGTTGCCTCAGAAATTGTAGTAAAGGAAATTCCCGTTAGCTATAAAGAAGTCTCTCTTAAGAGAGACTCTGGAATCTCCATCCTTGGTGACTTTCAAAGCTTTTTTAACAAAGTGCATGGACTATCTAATTCAACTTAGAATTTAGTACTGCCTTGAGCAGGAGGTTTGACCAGAAGACCTCCAGAGGTCCTTCTCAGCCTACATTTCTGTGGTGCAGCCTATAATCTTGACAAACTATGAGGACTGAACTTCAAATAATCCACTTTACGGAACAATCCAGACATGTATTCATGACACTGTGAAAATATATCATCCTGCCTTCTCCTCCCCACAACGGCAGGACAGAAAGACAAGACTGGTATTTGATTCTTTGCTGCTGCCTCTGGCAGTTTGTGATGTGTACTCAATCCATACAAACAAACCTAGTAATGATTTAAGGAAATGTAATTTCACAGCCTATTCAGCTAAAAATACATAGGTGCTATTTAAAATAATTACCTCATTTCAATATGCACACCCATAAATTCAGGGTGCATTAAAGCAGTAAATATTTAGGCAGATTGATTCACATCCCTTCCAAAATTTCATTGCATTTCAGAGTCAACACATTATGAAATAGATATTTTTAGTACCTTCAGCAAATTTGATGATGATACAAAACTGGGAGGATTGGCTAATTCACCAGAAGGCTGTGCTGACTGTGCTGGCAGTGAGATCTTGACTAGCTTGAGAGTTGGGCAGAGAGGAACCTCATGAGGTTCAACTTGGGCAAGTGCAAAGTCCTGTGTCTCAGAAGGAACAACCCCATGCACAAGTACAGGCTGGAGGTGACCTGCTGGAGAGCAGCTCTGCAGGGAACCTGAGAGTTCTGGTGGGCAGCAAACTAAACGTGAGCCAGCAATCTACCCCCATGGCATCCTGGAGTGCATTAAGAATGCAGTCAGTGGGTCAAGGGAGGTTATCTTCTCCCTCCACCCTGCCCTGGTAAGGTCACATCTGGAGTACTGTGTCCAGTTCTGGGCTCACCAGTTCAAGAAGGACAGAGAACTTCTGGAGACAGTCCAGCACAGGGCCACCAAGATGATTAAGGGACTGAAACATCTCTCTATGAGGAAAGGCTGAGAGATCTGGGGTTATTTAGCCTGAAAAAGAGAAGACTGAAAGAAGACCTTAGAAATGTTTATAAATACCCAATGTGCAGGCATCAAGAGGAGGGAGTGAGTCTTTTTTCTGTAGTGCCCAGTGATGGGACACAAGTTGGAACACAGGAAGTTCCACTTGAACATGAGGAGAAACTTCTTTCCTGTGATGGTGAGGGAGCCCTGGCACAGGCTGCCCAGGGAGGGTGTCAAATGTGTGTTAAATATTAGCATTACCTTCTGAAACAATCTATTCTCCTATTCCTGTCATTGTTCTTTATTTTTTTTTATAGGAAAGGAGTCTTCTAACCCTCAATAGCCACTATTCATATCCCTTCTAAATTAGACAGTGAATGATCAATAGAATCCTAGAGTTCATTTTGATTTATAGTTTTTATATTCCAGTTTACTTGTGCAGCTTGATTTTTAACTGCTCATAGTTCAGCTAGAGTATAGAGAAATGAAGCAATGAAAAAAAATTCCAGTGGTACTCAGCTGAAAAAAACCCACAAATGAGTTATCAGCTGGAAGAACATCCAGTTTGACTCTGGCGATGTTGAAAAGTTTATTTGTGCTCATACAAAGCGTGGCATCAAAGGAGACAAAATTCTAAGTTGTAATAGCTAACACTGAGGCTCTCACAAAGGAAAACATGGGCCTTATTCTCCTGCAATGCAGCAATTTTTCACTTCCCAGAGATGGAATTACTGGAGTTTGCAGAACCCACTGAGGCTTAGAAGGAAAGACTGAGGTTTAGATAAAGATTATTTGGATATTTCTGAGGTTTACCTCATTTTACATGCTTCAGGGTCAATGAGTAAAAAGGATTTGTAGTGGAAGAGCTGCACTATTAATTACTTTGCTGATGGAACAGAAAGAGACTCAGAGAAACATTTCAAAATATGCCAAGCACAAGTGTTCAGCTCTTTGAACAGGATTTGGAAAAACAGCTGCTATCTTAAAAATAAAAAGAAAGTTTCAAGTTTCCAACCCTTTACAAATTTTAGAAAACTGCTTTCATGGTGGAGATCTGTTAGCACCTGAAAAGCTGTTTAAAATATAGCTCATTTTATAACTACTAGATCAATTAATCAACTTCAAGTAAGTGACAAAAACAATAAACACAGTAGATATAGTTGCAAGAATCTATAAACATGTACTGATGCTGTTACTGGCCTCTGTTACACCACCCTGAGTCGTAAAGCCAAACCAGTGATTACAGGGAGTGGGCTACAGGAACCACTTTCTTTTGGCTGGAAAACAGTATTGCTAGTTTAAACTGAAGCATGTAATCATGGGTTTAGTTTACAATCAATTAGGTGAGCCTAATCTGAAACATTCTTGTTAACTTTATTAGCCTTTCCAAAAGTCTAAGGCCTAATTACAATTTCCATTTATTTTAGTAGTTCTTTAAAAATAACTCTGAAAAAACAAGTGTGTAAGCATTGAGACTTCTCTTGACAACATCTCTAGTCACAAAATCACCAGCAAATCAGCAGAAGTCTGAAGAAAGAGCAAAAATATTATGGTCAGTTTAATTATTAGGATATAAGTGATGGACTTTTTAATTAATATTTTTTAAATTTTGCAGCTTAGGTCATATACAAATCAATAATGACAAATGCTAAACTAAGGTGTGTGGGTATCCCAAATTCAGGGTTTAGCTACTTAATGAATGATGCTTTGCTCACAGTTGAAACTGATGATATTAGATAGCTTTATTCTTCTTGTATATGTACTGGCACGATATATGTTATATAATCTATATTATATATACAAAAGTATCAAGACACCATTCTGTAATAGAAGGGAGCAGGACCAAATTTTCTTCTCTATACTTGGATTTGCAAGAGTATGTATGTGTGTCATGCACACTTCTATTTTTGTTTTAAATAGTATTATATTCTTAGCTTCTGCACAATTACTTTCAGCATAACTATCTCTTTGAAAACATGTCTTTTTGATTCAGATTGACTGACACATAAACACTATGACTATACTTTTGACACTTGCTCTTAAATTACATTGCTTTTCAAGGGTCCCATTTGCATTATAGTTCTAATTAGAAACAAACACAAAGAAAAATATTTGGATGACAGTTAATTATGGACAAGGTAACTTCATATATACATTGTAATAAATAGGTAAGTTTGAATATTACTTTGTATACAGCTTCTATCAAGAACTCCAGACCAAAATTCTCTAAAATTAGCTCACATTTTTTTCCAGTTTTTCCTCTGGACTCTCTTTTCTGTTAGAAATTACCTCATTTGGAAACTATAGCTATACATTCAATTAACAACTATAAAACATATTTAATGGTTAGAAAGCAAATCCCAAGATTGTTCTCAGGTATAAATACTGTAGCAGCACATTTCAGATTTCATTCCCAGATGCCTCACAAATTTGGTAGATAATCAAGGAAAAACCTGCTTCTTTTTCTAAAGCATTAGATATTTTTCCCAATTTTTGCAGCCTTTTCATTATGTATCTTAAAATAGATGTGTTATGGTACTAAATACTATCCTTATAGAACAAAATGGAGGGCAAATAATTACAATGTGTGAATTCAGTGTGACATCGAGATAAGTTAATACAACTTGGAACTGGACTTACATAGAATATGCTAAAATTTGGTTTTATGAACCTATTTTTAAAATGTGATAAATTTTACAGTATGCTGCAAACATCCCTGAAAATAGCAATCTACAGTCATGTAGTATTATGGAAACAAATTAGTTGTACACAGCTTAACTGCTAAAACCTCTCTAAATCAGTTGATAATGATGTAAAACCTATCCGCTTAAATTAAGTAAATATAGCTTTTCATTTTTGCTTATTCATTCATTGAACTGGTATTTCAGGTCATAGAATGGCAATCCTTATTGAACTGCTTCCTTCAAAGAAATTCATAAGAATTAATAAAAGCTTTGTTAAGATCAAGTGTTCTCTTCTGTTGAAGGTTTTAAAAGAGAACTATGCACACAGCACAGAATGAATTTAAATGCTCACTATGTGTACTTGTTAGCTAATTTCATTTTGACTCATTAAAGTACAGTGATAAATGATGTAAAGTTTCAAGCTTTCTTATTGAATTGAAATGAATGAGCAATAAATCTCATTGTGTCACCCACTAGAAATATGTTGATGCTCAAGTAATGAATTCTTGATAAACTGCAGAGAAAGGCATAAGCATTTAAACGTAAGTTAAACCTACTATAGATAGCCCCACGTGAAGGACCAAAACCTTTCCACTTGGAACATTTAGTAAAATCAATACATGCTTTATTGAAGGATTTATTTGAGGATTACTGATTACTACCAAAATAGTAGTAGTTCTACTGTTGTTCTGCCATGGACTTCATCAAAACACAGCAAGGAATGCAATTCATGGAGAAAAGTTTAACTGCAAGTTTTTCACCTTATTTGGACAAGTGAGGTTCAAAGAGCATCAGGCAAAGGAGAGACATTAGATTGATTAGTTTGATCAAGCTTTAATTATGTTTGTAGATGTTTTTCAAACTAAGAGATGGGAAGTTTCACTTCACGTAGAACTTAGGATCACTTAAAATTTCAAAGACTTTTCTGTATTTTTCAAAAAAAAAGGAACCTAGACCAGACTGGTTTCCTGCTTACACCAATTTGTCTTCTCAAACTAGAGTTCAGATCTTTTCCTTGAGTAGTTATCAGATACACAGGCATTTCCAGTGTCTGTGCGTACCAGGACTTGCTTTGAACAAGGAGTTTATCTTGAATCTTGAGACAGATTCACATTCTTGCTGTTTAAGGACACATCTAGTGCAAAGCTGGGCTTTCACCTTAGAGAACAGGATTTTATTGTATTGTTTAAAAAAAAAAAAAGTCTTTCAGGGATCTGTGTGTCAGAGAAACATATAATATGCAAAATGTATATGAAAAAGATGTTGAAACTTATTTTTGAGATAAGTCATATGAAAGTAGAAGCTGCACTAAAGAATATACCACTACATGGAAGTTATATGCTTAATTCCACTTTAGGTTTGTCATGACTAGTTTTTACAACCTGAAATTATTGCACAGAAATTAGATTCATTGTATTCTTTCAAGCATTGCTTCAGTAGTATTATTTTTAATTAAAGCTGCATTAATATGATTTTTGTGTATATATGTTGTACAATGCTTTGTTTCATTACCAGAAGTTCCATTATCTGAGACTGACAATTGCTGCTTTGGGTTCATTGCCAGCTCGCTGTAAAGGCAACTCCCTTGTAAGAGTATATGGTGAAACAAGGGCAAAAGAAGACTATATGCAGATACATCATTAGAGACGTTGGATGGCATGATTTACAGTTTTTTCCTGGAGATGTTTAAAAACTTTCTGAAAACATTATGATAAAGCAGACTCTGGCTAAAACAGAGACTGGCCCAGAAAAGTCTAGGATTTGTGGCAAGCAAAGTGTGAAATGAAGGATTGCACCAAGTTAGCCAAGTTAAATTCAATCTTCAGCCGAGTCTTTGAGGTTGATCTTGAGGGACTGGATGGAAAATTCATTAAAAACAAAAGCAATGAAATAAAAGAAAATAAAATCCAGACACCTCACAATATAACTCAAATGCTCAAATGCTGAAGGTCATGCATAAAATACAATTTTAAATTATAAACAGATAAAATGAGCTTAATAGAGATAGAATCTCATTTAAAAACTGGAGAGAGAAGCAAAAGATGTGGGATGTATGACAAGGATTAAGCATTTTTTTAAGAGTACTGTTTTCATAGTTTGCTGCTAGGAAACAATGGCATGAAACGCTCAAATCCAGAAATCATACATATTTGTAAATGTTACATCATCAGTGGATTATCTTATAACCACACATACACTAACATTGTTGCTGTCCTTACCAAACATACTCACCCTGGATACTTGGTCTTACTGTATTAAATCACACAAATATTGTGCAGTTGGGTTTTGCTACCTAAAAGAGTTAATTTTACATCAAGCAAGCCACAGCTACTTTGGTCCTACTGTATTTGATGCAAGTTTGATAAGGTTTCATTGGATTTAACATCTTAGTACCTGTTTGTTCCTTTTTAACAAGTAGAAGATTATGGGTTTTAAACAGAGATAATAATTCAGGAAAGCTATGAGTTGTTTTATGTAAACTTTAATCAGGAGCATGACATTTCTTTTCAAACAAGAGAAGCTTCTTAATTTCTTTTGCCTGGAAGGAATTGACTTACACAATTTATCTTGATTTGTTACTGTTTTATGACTAATGGTCTAATTTTCCCTCAGTTCCATATTGTTATCAATAGAAGTTTCCAAATTATGAAAATTATACACATTCTAGCCAGGCAAAAATAAAAATAATGTTTTTTAAAGATGTGTTTACTCGACTTTGCCATCAAGGAGAGAACTGTATCACTAAATGTGAATAATATTAATCTCAGACCTATGTGAGGTGCTGTCCATACTTTAGAAACAATGGCATGGACTTTATTCTAGGTCTGTCTCTCAGGATTTACATGATTACACAACTCTCCCCGATATGTTTCTGTGGTTTTACTACGAACAGTGTCTGAACTGGTAAGATTAAAAGTTGTGCGCAAGTGTCTCTGTAGGCTGCAGTATCTACAGTTGAAGTTCAGTCATGCTCTTTCTAGATGCAAGTTCTTTCTATGTGAAGCAGCAATTGGAATTTACAGAAGTGATTGAGATTTAGGCTTCACATTACTGTAAAACATAGAGCAAAATAAAAGATTAAATACATAGTGAAAATGTAATTAAATAAATACTGGAATGGAAACTAATCAGTGAAAGAGCAAAATTGTTCACTGTCTCTCAACAGAAAACTGAGGAACAGGTGACTATTTAAAAAGTATCCTCTCCAAATCCACTTTCTCTGTTTCTTCTCCAAGCATCATCTCAGTCTGAAAACCTAGGAGAAAGTTGTAGACACCAGCCATCCACCTGTTTAAAAGTAACATCCACGACAACTTTCAAACACTTGTCCATCTCAGACTAAGGCATAAATCTTCTAAGGCTTTTGAAATCAGGAATGACTTTGACTCATCCCATGTGATTTTCATCCTCAAAGTTTAAGCTTTCAAAGGTACTTTCAAAGTCTTTTTGGACTTTGTCAAGGAACTCAAACAAACCTTGTTTAGACATTATATGAATACCACAGCTCAAAGCCAATAATACCTGTTATGTACATTAAAAATATCTTGGAAATATGACCAGAGGGAATTGCTTAGTGAGCAAAAAACCGGATTTCTGGGTTTTTTTTAAAGTCAGATTTATTTAGAAGTATGTTTAGCTGATAATGCTGTTTGTGTGACTCATACTCTAGGAAACCTTTGAGATGTTAAAAGGCAAGGACAGGTACCTTCTGTTTCAAGAAATTAGACACAACAAATCTATTCACTGAAAACCCCAAATGGAGAGTACACACATCTTCAACAGTAGAATGATACAAACTACACGTTCCGCGAAAAGGGGAGGTGAGCCCTAAATCCTGGCCCTGCAGCCCTTTCACTTGTTCCCAGGCTACCCCAGTGCTCCACAGAGGACTGCAATTATTGGTGGCTCCACTCACAGGCAGAGTGGCCCCACCAGCACTCACCACCGGCCGGTGAACATCCCAGAATGCCCGCTCCTGGCTGTCAAGAATCTTTCTCTCTATCTTGTCTCTCTTCTTGTCAACTCTGTCAATGATATTTAAATATTTAAAAGAAATAGTATTAATGACAGTAGTTTTAAACATAAGAAGGGTCCAGTCACATTTCCCTTCCCTTCTCCTTTCAAGAAGCATGCAAATCTAAAAGTCTTTGCCTTCAAATGAACTTACTTTGCTTGTGCTTCAGCTTGCATAAAAATAAACTCCCATTTCCGGGCAAATGCTCGCTGTAGCCTGGCCAAACTCTCCTGAAAATATATCACAATTTTAGTGGGTTAAGTTGGAAGTTATTTACTATTTAATAACTTTTAGCTTATATTCCCATCCTCCCCCCACCCCCACTCAAGATGCAATACGAGTTACATCTGTATGAGGGTAAATGTACCTTACTTATTCCATATAAAGTCTTTGCTTGACACCATAAAGGATGGAATACCTGATCTATCTGCTTTTGAATGCCTGATTATTTTAGTTTTGAAGCTCTGATGAGAGAGGTAGATGCGACCATCAGCAGAACACAAGATTTCTGAAGCATTGTTATATACTACATGCTGAGTAATTTTGTGATAATACAAAGAAACTTCTTGTTTTGAAAATACCTTATGCTGAAAGACAACAGCAGTACTTTCCATACTGGATGATCCACATGAGTATTCTAATCAGGCACCTATGCAAATGGTTTGCATTGAGCCATGCTGACTGCCTATCAATTTATTAAAATTACAATAGTAATAAGCTATCAATATTTTGGTAGTATAGGTATCTTCCAAGACTCCCTCAGTTACTCTCATTTAAAAATAAAAAAGGAAGACTATAGTTCTTCACTACTGTACAAAAATTTTATATATCCTATGGCCTTCTCATAATAGCAAGAAGATTTGTAAAACCTTAGTAAAATTCTTTCTTCTAGTGATGCTGGAAGAGCTTCACTGTCTGCAACAGAGCTTTTCCAATCTCCTCCCAGCTTAAATGGCAGCAGTATGCAATCTGTTAACATACAGAAGGTTGAGGTCTTCCTTCAAAATGACCCCAGTTACCTTCATGCCCTGCCTTTACTGAGATTAAGTGAAAAATTGTTTGTAAAATTCCTAATAAAAAGTATTGCTTTAACTATATTTCTATGCATTGTAGATGTATTTCTATGACATACTTATCAAAAATAAAGACTGCAGAGAGTAAAGAAGAGACTCTAGAGATCTTGTCATTACCAGTAAAGGCTCTCCTGGACTATGTATTGAAGGTGAATTTTCTAAGGCATGTAAGTATAAAATTATGCATACCCCACAGTGCAGTACACTGAAAAGCAAGCTTGTGCCAGAGAAGCAATAAAGTGTGTCAGCATGGCGCTGTGGCTGGAGTATTTGGCATGTGGAGAGGCCTGGCTGACTATCCTGCTGTCATGTCACAGTAGCACAGCTGGACAGATTTCAGCACAGAACCAGAGCTGTTCATGAATTTTATGTTGACATTTTCATGAAAAATTCAGGAACTTTTAGGGGGAGAGGGATGGAATTCAAGACATGTCTTTACTTATCAAGAGCCATCCTCATCAGCTAATCAGACACCCTCTTTTTCCTGGCCCCAATTATCTTACCTTGCCTGAGGCACAACACAACTTTCAAGAGGTAGGAAGTGCCTCTATTCTGACCCTCTCTGCCTCTTGTTCAACTGATGGGACATGGGCTCAAGCACTAATATCATTTTAAAGGATGAGATACGTATTTCTACAGCTACCAAGTGCTTTTGAAAATGTTGCCAGAAGTCCTTCATTCAAATCTTACACCACATAGAGTACAATTGCTTTCAAACATTTGGAGTGTATCCAGGGTTGGTGAACAGTTATTTCTGACCTGGGCATGGTGATCTGAGCAGTGTAAGACTAGAGATGGACCAAAATCTCATAGCATAGCCTTCACTACAGTCTCTCAAACAGCATTTATTATTATTGAACACTGTCAGACCCACACACTGTCAAAAGTGGGTAACTAATGAGCTACCACACCTAATACCTATAGTTCACTTGTTTAACATGATTTCATATGATCATTGGGCTCAGCACAGAAATTTACTTTTCCCCAGGTACTTACAGCTTCATAGTCTGCCAGCTCTAGCCTTGCTTTGTTTTGCATTGTCCGCTTGCAGAGGTAAACAGCTGAAACAGAAAAAAATAACACAGAATTTGCTACTACATCACAAACACAACAGACCAGAAATTTAGAGGCTTCATCTCTATTTTATTGCCAGCTTTTTATGTTTTGATTTCTCCCTCTGCTCTAAAGTGCTTTAAATTCAGGATCAATGCTACCAGTATTGTAACTAAAATGATGGGTTTGATATAGAGATTCATTAAATAATTATAAATTCTGCTTTATGCAAGAGACATCACATACAAAATGCATGAAATATTAGGGGTGAGATTGTTTAGTGGCCAGAGAACTAGCAAATTTAAGAAAAAAATGGCAAAACCATTTTTAAACTGTGTATGCAAAACCCATAATGCTTGGGAGTTTTATCAGGAGCTGCTGCTATATTGGTCAAATAGTTTTTTAAGAAAGTGTATATGTAGATTTATTTACTTTTACTTTTTACAATATTTAGAAATCACGATATTTCAACCTAAGAAGATTTTAGCTAAAAATTTATTCCAGATAAAATTCAAGTCTCAGCCACGTTAGCCTACTATAACCAATATTTCAAAAAGATGAGACCAAAAAATGAAAAAAGTATTAGATTTTATGAGAAAAAAAAATTAATTCATTTTCTAGATCAAAAATCCTTCAGCAGAGCTCTTCTGCCTCCAAGTCATTCTGGCAGAGCAGAATCTTAATCAATAATGTGGAATACTGACAGTAAAATACTGAAAGGATGCAGATGTGACTATGAAAATTAAGGCTACGTAAACAGCACAGTACTGTTTATCATCACCTTGCTTGATCCTAAATTCTTTATGACCTCCCTTACCCTTGAATGAAGTACACTTCCAATAGACTGTACTTATCAACAAATAATTCACATCAGCTCTGAATATTGTAAAGCTTCCCCCATGAGTAAGACGGTGTGCAGAACAATTCCTCACTGTGCAATGTTTACCCACCTTGTTACTTCAGATTACCTTCTCCTCTGTGAGATGGAGAAATCTCCTGTTCAGTGTTGGTAAGAAAAGCGTAATTTACCTGTGATCTCTACAATCACAAAAAGAGCCCATACTTATTGGTTACGGTGATGAATGTTCCTGACTGACAGCTTGTTCACTACAGGATCAAAGAGGAGTAATTTCATATAGGAATTTAACTCTTGTAATTGCTAGGAAGAAGGAAGTGCTCACCTTATATCCAGTTTTGATTTTTAAGGTCATCAAACCAACTATACTTCTCAAATTGTGGAGCCATTTAATTCTGAGAAGTTACCTGCAAATGCATGCAAATCTACTCCAGTGGATGCTGGTTTGCTATTTCAGTAGCACTGATGACAAGCACTTCTAAGAACTCTGGCTGCACTTACAGGTGTTACTTGAAGTAAAACGAAGTTATATTTTAATGCAGGTTTTGGCTGACCCCTGGCTTGTGTGTGCATTATCTGGTATATTTTCTTTAACACTTTTTCACCTTCTACCCCTAGAAACTGACATGGTCTCTTTCTCTGCTCCCTGTGCTCCCACATCAGCTCTGATTCCAAAGCAATTTCTATGTCTACAAAATCTGCAAATACAAATACAGCTACAAATCTATGTCACACACCAAGTACAGCGGACAAAGATTTTCTACAGGCTCAGTGTTCATGCATTTTAATATTAGTATAGACTTACATTAACACATTGGCATGTATGCTAAAGTGTCTCAAGATAAGAGGATGAATTCTGAACCCTTTCTACCCAAGCTGCATCCACAATCCATACTGTGGTAAGAGAATACTAAGGAGATAGTCTTTGACTTTTAGTTTCTTTTACAGTGAACAAGTTTCCTCTATTTTCCTTCAAAATCAGTTGTTTCAAGAAAAAACACAACTAAATGCCTTGACAATGTTAACAATAAAACACACGTTTCATAGAAATGTGTAGAAAGTTCTGATAATTACAGGGGCCAAATTTTGTACAGTCCAATCAGTTTAATACCATCTGAATGGAAACAAAACAAACTCACTGTTCTGTGCACTTGATGAAGCCTTTGTAAACCACATTTTCACGTTTCCTGAGTAGTCACCTTCAGTTAGCTTAGCACTTCCTTGCATCCCATTGTGGTTGTATTTGGGAATTAGCAACTCTTGCTACCTCCAACAAAAATCATTGCTGTCAAGTTGGCTTGACTGATTTTTCTATCAGGATCATTTCTTAACAAAAAATTGTCTTCAGATCAGAGTGACCTCAACACTGGCTAAACAAACACCATGTCACCAGGAGCAGAACAGAGGAATTAGCTTGCCACCCTAATAATCTAATACTGTGTCTAAGAAAATTTTTGTCTTCACTGTGTGACTGTAATACAGTATTTTCCCTGCAAGGTTCTTTTAATAACACTTTTTGCTCCAATTCCATAGCAAATAGTCAACATAAGAACATTTGTTTTTCATTATGAGCATTTCTTATCGAAGGCTCAAAAAAAAATCACTTTCATCCCTCAGACCTTTTTTTCCTTGGAATATGCAGATCCTCTCTCCTTTAGGAGCCTTGGATTCTTTATGTCAGAAACAATTATATGTGCCAGTGTGAGAAAGCCAGAATATGCGCAAGAAAGGTCTGTTTATTTGGAAAATATGGTATCTCACCTGCAGTGGCAGTATAGCAGAAAATAGTCCCAAAAAACACTCTACTCTTTAACTTAATTTACTGTCATTGCTATTGTGCTGACAATTACGTCCTCATAGAAATCTATGTTTGAGGATTTATTTAACAGTTACTTGTAGTCATACAAAAAGCTGGCAGCAGCTCAGGAATTTGAGCTCAGCAGTTTACATTCGTGTTATCATATTCTTTGTAACAAAGCCTATAACAAAATTCAGTAGCATCCTGGAAAGCAAGAATGTGAAAATCACTTTCATTTTCAGACAGAATGTTTGAAGCCACGGAGAAACGAGGTTTTGTTCTTCCAACTTTTAGAACGAGATGTGAAATTTGGATACTCATCTTTCACTGGTACCACTTCTTTTCTGCACCAAAACATATGTGCAGTAACCGCATGTGTTCAGCAGTCTGACCTTGAGCATCTGAGGAAGATGCCAGCCAATTCTCCTCTCAGAGTCCTCAGTATTTCAGAGAACGACAGCATCTGCTTTTCTAATCCCAGGGTTTGTATGAATTGTGTTTTTACAGCTTCACACAAAAGTTCAATATGCAGGAACAATCTCCAACTAAAAGTTCCTCAATTTCTCCATATAGTTTTCTATTTATCTACCCCTCAAAGGCCCTGGTCAGGGCTCTCAGAACACCAAAGAGCTGTAACTGTCCTGAGAAGCACATCCAGGGTCTCTACTCAAGTCCTCTGCACTCAGGAGCTGTGTTTAAGCCCAGGTACTTCCTCTGTTCCTGGCTTGAGCTACATTTTAGATAAGCCTCTAACCAGCCAGTCTTCCTGGCTCGACCTTGGATATTCCTGGCCACTTGACACTTTGTTGGTAAGGACATTGCTCCTGTCTGCACTGTTTCCAGAACTCACTTCTTGCTTACCTTCCCTCTCATTCTTGCAGCTCCTTGACAGGGATGTTGAAAAATTCTAAACATATGGATAAATTATATGCAAGGAACAGGGTCTGACTAATAACATCAATTTGCTAAATATGGACTTCCACATATACTCTTATTTTTGGAGCCAGTGTATTCTGATGAATTTTGAAATCAATATAATTGCCTCCACTAAACTGGATAATATATTAGATGGTATATCTTGGGCTTTAGAAGTGACTTAATATGAGAAAAGAACAAAAAAGCCAATAATACTCAATATTTTATAATTAAAGGTGTTTAGGGCATTTGAACTACAAACCAGTACCAAAACACACTTTGGTAGCTGTGCAGCAAAGCCAGATTACTTGCTCTTGAAAATTCATTTAGGGCGTTCACAAAACGTGGGTAATGTTAGAGCTTAAAGTGAGATTATAAAGTTCTAGAAAGAGTTATATGAAAAGAGTATCTCTTGCATGGTTTTAAACTTTTACACTCAAAATAACTCATTTTCATGGTTAGTTACCTTTGATTTACATTCTTGACTGCTCACTTGTACTTTGAGTTTCCTGTGGCACATCTACAGACATTTTCTTTAAATAAGATCTTAATGATATTAACAGATTTCATTCTGGAACCAAGAAATTGGACTGAGTACACATTTATTGAAAAATAACAGAGCTTTCACCCAAAAGTTATATTGGGGGAATTTAAGCTTGTTGCTAAACAGAGGCTAAATTTTCCCATTCACCACAGCAGAGAAACAATCTCAGCTAAATTCAGTGGAAGTACAACTGGGCTTCTGAAGACCATGGAAAATGCCACCTGCACATCCACCACCATGCACACAAACTTAAACATAACTGTAACAGTGCCAGTGATATTACAGCTTAATTTAGCCCCAGATGGTGGGTGTAACTTTCAGTGAACCACCCTCATCTCCTCTGGGGTCAGATTACATTTATACTCTCTGTAAGTCAAAATTCTAGTTTCAGGATCAGTGTGTACATGCCTCATCAGTATTTAAAGAGAGAACAAAATAGTAAGTACTGGAAAGTGTAAGTGTTCCAAAGTGCCCTGTGGGCAGACAGAAGTTCTCCCTCCATATGCAAGTGCCTGTATCAGATGGAGAATTACAAGGCACCTGGCATAGGACAAGACTGCAGGATGGCAAAAATGAAATCAACTATCTTCTTTAAGCAGCAAGATTTCTACTGCTTTAGGGCACCTCTGCTTTTACTCATTTAAAAAAAAATGCTCTTTACAATAGCAAGTGAATTTCATTTAGTCTTAAAAAAAAAGGTGACAACTTTTAGGTGAACAAATGGGTCACTAATCAGTCTCCTGTATCCATAAAATAACTATTATTTAGTAAGTGCTAATAGCATTAAGTTTCAAGATCATGATATCTTATGAGCATGAAATTGTCAAATGGTCAAAGACACACCTTCTGAAACACTCCTCTTTTTCTCTTCTCTTTTTTGATCACAGTATTTCTATAACATTTAAGGAATGCAATTTGACTATAGATTTAGATGTATAGAGGATTTTCTTACATAAATCAAGAAAAAGAAAGAAATCAAATTTCAAGCTGACAGAGTTCAAGAATTAGAAAAAAAGGTAAATTGGCCTGGGAAAGTCCTGCAGGGTGACAAAAAGAGGTCTGGAAGAGAGGTCACCCAAGCATGAAAATCATAGGATCAAATGAAGACTATCCTGTTGTCAATTCTAGTTTAAAATGGCTTCCATTGTGTTATTTTACTTGTCTTGATGTTATCATGATTTCAATTCACATTCAAGAATTTAACATCCTGCTTTGTCACCAAAAGGAACCAAACCAACAAAAAACCAACAAACCAGAAAAAAATACTCATATCTCCTCTCATATCTCCTCTTAAGGCTCTCAGATTGAAGGGAGACTCAAATGCACTTGCTAAAAAGCCCCTAAGAAGAGTATGTGCAACAAATTCAAATACATTGATTTTGTCACTTAGGACGTGTAATTCTTCTAAACTGCAAATTGAGCTATAGAGATGGCATCAGAAGGAGCCATTACTTGACAAAGTACACAATTACTCAAGTGCCCACCTAGCAATGGCCTATCAGTGGCATGACACTGTGATTACAGAAAAAAAACCAAAACACTTCTGACAAATTACAAGTCATGGTCATAAATCTCAGAACTTATTTTGATAAGAAATATTATCTGCATTTATAGGGCACTTAGATTCAGATTATCAATGCTTTTGATGTAATGCTTTTAAAACAATGCTGCAGAAAACTTGTACGTAAGTTAGTTACATTTCCATAAATGTGCATACAAGTGTATTGGCCAAACTCATTTTCCATGTTCCACATACTATGGAAACAAGTTACACATTGATGGAAAGAAAAATTCAGGTAAGTGCAATACTCTATAAAGAGGTGAGCTGACTGGAAAGCATTTTCAGGAGGTGCCTTCTGCTTACGAGCCCTCATTGCAGTGGTCCGTCAGAGAGTTAGCAAGGATCAGAACAAAATTCAGGATTTGCTTGTCGAAGTGAGACTTTCTTTTTATCATGTATATGACAGGGATAGCCCCTAATGAGTAAATTAGGCAGCTCTGCAGAGAAATATAATGAGATACAAATTCAGAGTGGAAAAAAAACTTGCAGGTCAACTCTTCAATATTTCTGCTAATGCAAGTCTCGTTCCTAAAGCTCATTTGATTCGGTTCTGCTCACATTAAATTTTATTCATAGCAAGCACTGTCCCCAGCTACATATTCTTGAGGGACTATTCTTCTTGATAGACTGTACTCCTCACTTAGTCTTGCCACCAAGATCTTAGTCAATGTATTCTGTATATGTAGTTTCTCAAAGCAGCTCACTTAAGGAGCCACACTTCAGTCTTAGCAACAACTTAGTAGATGACTTGAGTCCGGTGGAAAAAGCCTGTTTCTTACCACACTTAGAAATCAGCAAATTTTGAGACAATTTGAGGCATGTCCTTAAAGATTAGATCTCTATTAAGGACCTATGAGGACTGCTTGCAAAGTCATTGCTGACATACTCTAGCTGACACCAGCTGTTGAAAAACAAAGAACTGGACTTCAAGATTTAATATTATAGAACTGTAGAGCTCTCCAGAAACTATTTACACTATATTGGTAAATTTCCTCTTATCCTCATGGAATAAATTTTAACAAATAAATTTTTATTCATATCTGACAATTTATATCAAAGCAAATGCTATTCTCCTACCAGTTTTACCTCAAGCTACTGATTCATATTTATGGATTGATTTCCAGAGATGCTGAGCACATGCAGTTTTCCAGCAGAGTTCAGGTAAGCAATAGGGCTTAATAATTTTCAAACACAAATCACTTGCTAAAAAGCTGTTGCCAAGGGAATTCTGCCCAAGGACACTGTGATAGGAAGCATATAATGCATCCTCTGTACAGTTCTCCTCCTAGTTAGTTACTCCACGCTAAAAGGTACAGCATGATAAATGACAAAAAATTCCTGTCATTCTCCTCATCAAATTTTCACAGAGGTACTTGAAGCTGGGCATGTAAAATAACTACATAACAAACTCTAGAGAGAAAATTATACTAAAATTTTCAACAGGTGGAAAACATGATGCATTATTTCAATTACTTTTTGTGCACTACATACTCTTTAGCATGATTGCAAATTTGGCAGAGGAGTGGCAGGTGAGCCACGTGTGATGTCTCGTATTCAGAATGGAGCAGCAGAGGCTGAATACAGAAATCTCTCTGTTGGTTTACTTCCACGAAGTAAGGTGACATTAGGAAGGAAGCTTTGTACACACTGACTTTTTAGCTAATTATCAGGAAAATTTTAAAAGGACAGAATTCTACTTTCACAAAAATACTGCAGAAGAACAGCAATGAGATAGTCACTTTCACAGCACAAAAGATGGATTTCTTATTTTACTGCTACAGAAGTTTACAGCCAGCACTTACCCAGACAAGGAGCTCACCATTTTAAAAGGAACAATTTATTAGGGCTGCTTTTATTTTATTTTTGTTTTACTGTAAGTGACCTAATTTCCTAGAAGATTGCCTTTAGAGTGCACAAATTTACCTACTGAAAACATGGACATTTTCAAAATTTGTCCTTCACAACAGCAATATTTAAGAATTTGCTTTGAATATATACAAAAAGAGTCTCATTTAGTATCATTTACAGGTCACACAGTCAGGTACTCTTAAATTCAAGTTCCATTATCAGTTATTTACAGTATTCTCCATAATTTAACAAGATTCTGCAATCCTCTCACATTTTAAAGTCATTTGGGAGAAATGCATACACATAAGATTACAAGGTTGAAACAGCATCCACTTGCAACTATATGGATTCAGTTGACAGTTGACTTCTAGTACTAGTCCAAATCTCCTTAACACTATGAGCAACTGTGGCTCTTTCAAAGTTTTACCTTGTTGTCTCCTTTGAAAATACTTTTTTTTTTTTAATTTGCAGTTAACTGAAAGAAAACGTGTGTCACAGACACTTTTAAGTCTGTCAACGAAAGTGCACTAGAGAAAAATAAGTTAATAATTCTTCATATGTTATATATTTGAATTCTTATAAGTCCCTTGCATTGTCACAAATACGTTGATGTGTTTGCTTAGTCTTAGGCTTGAACTTTTCAAAGACTAAAATAGTTGCTATTTTGTAACAAATGGAATTTTTCCCTAGCCTTTCATATTTCTTATTTACCTCATTCAGAAAAGAGAACAGTAAGGAAGTTAATTCCTCCAGTTTGCAACAGCTGTGAGTAACTAAACCTCTAAGAGAACCTGACTGGTCCCATGAAATAACTATTTCATATGTGACATTATATTTCCCCTTTCTCAGATGCAATGCACCTAATAAGTCTCCATATTTACTTCATTCTTAATTATATGACCTGGTTTTATTTTACCAGAAAAAAAAATAGTGACAGTTACAAAATTATATCTGTAAGAAAAGAGATGACTACAGGTCAGTCACAAGCTCAGACTTAAGATGCACTTTTTTCCAGAGACAGTTTTCTGAACTGACATAGAACTCTATTTGCCACAAAATCAAACTGTAATTCAGGAACATGACGTAAATCCCAGAAAATGGAAAGTGATTTGAACTACACTGGCCTTAGAAAATCTTATTGTTAATATGCATACTTCTATTTGTAAAATCCCACTGAAACCAATGGGATTCTACACAGAACAATACGTCCTGCATGGGTGGACTCCAAGATATACGACATAAAAATGAGTATCTTCAGCAGTCAGAAGTCAAGAACATGCCTTTTGAATTGAGGCAACTCTCGTGAATCTCTTATAGCATGATTTTAAAGAAAAAGGAAGATTTTCAGCACTCTCTAAAAATTAAGTTTCTTACTAATCTCAGAATTATTAGATACTCAGTATTTTGATAGTTACAATCAAAATCAAAGACTAAATATTTCTTTACAATCAAAACCAAAGGCTAAATGATCCTACTTTGACATACAATAAATTAATGCAAGTATTTATTTTGCTGCCAAGACACATTATTGCATTATAGTTTTATTATGAAAATAGGCTTGCACTTTCTTGATATTTTGGAAGATGCTGTTTTCATGTCTTCTTTCTTCATATTTTCTTCAGATAAATCTTTTTAAATGAAAATACTTTATACTAAAAACTTATATGGAATAAGAAATTATATGTTAAGAAGATATGAACCTATTACACAAAGATGTAAACAATTGTTCCTGAGTTAGGTTTGGTAACAAATAAACATGTGCATTATCTCAATCTAATTTGATTTCTAATTTAAGTTTAATTATTTTCCTTGCAGCATGCTACATTCTGGACAGTAGCCTAACTGTAAGTGAGTAATGGTAAGTGGTTGGGAGTAATTTTAAATTAAAATAAAATTGTAGTGTGCTTCAAAGCCTTGTAAAATTAGGTCAACACCAAAGAAAGTGGTTTACTTTATTAATAACTTTGATAAAGATTACAGAGAAAGTCTATTTCTCGCTGGTCTTGAGAGACTCCTAATGCCTACCACAGTCATTTATTTTAGAAGGTGCAGTTTCAAAATTTACAGGACAAGTTAATGAATATGGAATCACTGAACAGCACCATAATACATGACAAGAATGAAATGCATTTCCATATGTGTTGCAACATAAATTCCACGTATCATATTTTCTAGGAAGAAACAGAACTAATGTGAAAATCTAAAGAATCTCTTTGGAGTGTATTTGAGGCATAATTTATCCTTCAATATCCTCAAATTGTTCCAATCCTACTTTAGATTTATTTTGGATTATTGATTTTCTTATTTCTATTTTTATACTAACATATTCTTTATATTATTATTTTTATATTCTACTTTAAATTAATTATTAATAAGTAATTTATTATTTTTATTATTTATAAAAGTTACATGACCCTTTTTGCAAGTAGCTATATTCAGTTCTCCCCTTATCTACCCTCTATATTCAGAGAAAGGTATGGGAAAAACGTCCTTAGGCCACAAGGCAAATTCTGATTTCTAGGACTGGGAAGATGCTAACCTAATAGGAAAACTATTGAAAAGTTGTCTTTAAAAGTTATTTTCCTGCAAATACTCTAGCAGTAGCCAATTACGGCAACACATGGCAACCTTATGAAGATGTTTGGCTATGCTCTGACCCTGTTGCATATGGGAGGTACAGGTAGGTTTCTTACAGGCTTGCACCTTTGACTCAGGACATGGAAGGAGCAATGAGATGTCAGGGTTGGGGTTTTCCCTGCAATAGAAGGTTTTATATTTACCAACTGGAACATACTTCACAGATCTAATATTGAAATCCCAAAAGCTCACAAATGAGTTCATTCACTGTTCAAATGACCATGCATGATGAAGAAAGTGATCCCAATTTTAATTCTGTATTTCTGGCATGCAAAAACAGTACAGATTATATAAGATTTCTGTTTACTGAGGTAGGTAATTCATTGCCTAATCCATTGATCAGCTGTGACAAGAAAGTTAGTGTCTCCTGATTAGATTAAAGGATATTAATAGAAACATTCTCAGCCTGATCTCAAGTTCAGACTTATTAAGCATGCATTGATTTATTAAAATCCCCCTGATAATGCAATACACATTACAGCTGAACAACTCAATATCTCTTAAAACCACCTTAAATTACTTTCTGATATTTAACATAAGACTATAGTGAAGTGCCTCTCTGAGGAATGCAAATAACACTTTCAAAGGAAGGGAAAAACCATTGTAATAAGTAGTAAATTAAACAGTTCTCCTTCAGTGACTGATTTCCTCATATGGAGTGACTAATCACTCAGGTGTAGTATGAATTACTCCTTTCTAGATTTCAATAACTATTTGCTGGACATTTTAAATTTGGTATTTTAAAGAGGGATGAATATTTTTCTCCTTCCATAGGATGAGGAGACTCTCAGGCACTCAGCTCTGCTAAGAATCAGCTTGAAATCATTTTACTTATTTACTTATTAAACTCTGTCTGCGATAGAAAGGAAAGAAGCATCTACTGAAACTATCCATCCCCGTGGTCTTCATCTCCCAAGATCTGAGACTGAATCTGTATTACAAGTGAACATGAATCTAAATTTCTAAAAAGTGGTAAACAGAGACTTTCGAAGTTTGAGCTTAGGTACCTAAGTAAATGTCCTGGACTTCAAATGAGCTGAATACTTACAGTCTGGATTAGAATGAACAGGAGACTGATCATAAATAATCCATTATCTTTATAAATTAGGTCACTATTTGGTGTACTGAGACACCTAATATCGGTTACAATTTTTAAAGAGGTTTTTTGAAATATTTTACTACCTAATATCTTCAGCTTTTCCTAAGCAAGAAAAAGTAATTTTTAATACATAATTTATTAATAAAACCCCAGAAACAGGTAAATAAACAAGGTATCTTCTAATACAGCTCATACTGGACCACAAGTTCCCACAATAAATAATTTTCCACATGTTTTAAGTCAGAAATAAAAGATCTAAATGAGGCACACCTTTGGGTCTTAATCTGATAACAACTATTACACAACCGTTAGTAAAGCATCCTCTGCTTCAACGAGATTTTGTCACTGTAAGTAAATACACTTCCTGGAGCAAACAGAAGTTGTACATGGCAAGATGGGTTTGATGAGTTCTGAGGGGTTTTGGTTTTGTTTTTTTTTTTAACTCCAAATCTGACTTTAATAAACTCTGAAAGAGGTAATGACATATTAACTTTAATGTCAGCAGTTCTTGCACAGGAGTTNGCCAAGACACATTATTGCATTATAGTTTTATTATGAAAATAGGCTTGCACTTTCTTGATATTTTGGAAGATGCTGTTTTCATGTCTTCTTTCTTCATATTTTCTTCAGATAAATCTTTTTAAATGAAAATACTTTATACTAAAAACTTATATGGAATAAGAAATTATATGTTAAGAAGATATGAACCTATTACACAAAGATGTAAACAATTGTTCCTGAGTTAGGTTTGGTAACAAATAAACATGTGCATTATCTCAATCTAATTTGATTTCTAATTTAAGTTTAATTATTTTCCTTGCAGCATGCTACATTCTGGACAGTAGCCTAACTGTAAGTGAGTAATGGTAAGTGGTTGGGAGTAATTTTAAATTAAAATAAAATTGTAGTGTGCTTCAAAGCCTTGTAAAATTAGGTCAACACCAAAGAAAGTGGTTTACTTTATTAATAACTTTGATAAAGATTACAGAGAAAGTCTATTTCTCGCTGGTCTTGAGAGACTCCTAATGCCTACCACAGTCATTTATTTTAGAAGGTGCAGTTTCAAAATTTACAGGACAAGTTAATGAATATGGAATCACTGAACAGCACCATAATACATGACAAGAATGAAATGCATTTCCATATGTGTTGCAACATAAATTCCACGTATCATATTTTCTAGGAAGAAACAGAACTAATGTGAAAATCTAAAGAATCTCTTTGGAGTGTATTTGAGGCATAATTTATCCTTCAATATCCTCAAATTGTTCCAATCCTACTTTAGATTTATTTTGGATTATTGATTTTCTTATTTCTATTTTTATACTAACATATTCTTTATATTATTATTTTTATATTCTACTTTAAATTAATTATTAATAAGTAATTTATTATTTTTCTTATTTATAAAAGTTACATGACCCTTTTTGCAAGTAGCTATATTCAGTTCTCCCCTTATCTACCCTCTATATTCAGAGAAAGGTATGGGAAAAACGTCCTTAGGCCACAAGGCAAATTCTGATTTCTAGGACTGGGAAGATGCTAACCTAATAGGAAAACTATTGAAAAGTTGTCTTTAAAAGTTATTTTCCTGCAAATACTCTAGCAGTAGCCAATTATGGCAACACATGGCAACCTTATGAAGATGTTTGGCTATGCTCTGACCCTGTTGCATATGGGAGGTACAGGTAGGTTTCTTACAGGCTTGCACCTTTGACTCAGGACATGGAAGGAGCAATGAGATGTCAGGGTTGGGGTTTTCCCTGCAATAGAAGGTTTTATATTTACCAACTGGAACATACTTCACAGATCTAATATTGAAATCCCAAAAGCTCACAAATGAGTTCATTCACTGTTCAAATGACCATGCATGATGAAGAAAGTGATCCCAATTTTAATTCTGTATTTCTGGCATGCAAAAACAGTACAGATTATATAAGATTTCTGTTTACTGAGGTAGGTAATTCATTGCCTAATCCATTGATCAGCTGTGACAAGAAAGTTAGTGTCTCCTGATTAGATTAAAGGATATTAATAGAAACATTCTCAGCCTGATCTCAAGTTCAGACTTATTAAGCATGCATTGATTTATTAAAATCCCCCTGATAATGCAATACACATTACAGCTGAACAACTCAATATCTCTTAAAACCACCTTAAATTACTTTCTGATATTTAACATAAGACTATAGTGAAGTGTCTCTCTGAGGAATGCAAATAACACTTTCAAAGGAAGGGAAAAACCATTGTAATAAGTAGTAAATTAAACAGTTCTCCTTCAGTGACTGATTTCCTCATATGGAGTGACTAATCACTCAGGTGTAGTATGAATTACTCCTTTCTAGATTTCAATAACTATTTGCTGGACATTTTAAATTTGGTATTTTAAAGAGGGATGAATATTTTTCTCCTTCCATAGGATGAGGAGACTCTCAGGCACTCAGCTCTGCTAAGAATCAGCTTGAAATCATTTTACTTATTTACTTATTAAACTCTGTCTGCGATAGAAAGGAAAGAAGCATCTACTGAAACTATCCATCCCCGTGGTCTTCATCTCCCAAGATCTGAGACTGAATCTGTATTACAAGTGAACATGAATCTAAATTTCTAAAAAGTGGTAAACAGAGACTTTCGAAGTTTGAGCTTAGGTACCTAAGTAAATGTCCTGGACTTCAAATGAGCTGAATACTTACAGTCTGGATTAGAATGAACAGGAGACTGATCATAAATAATCCATTATCTTTATAAATTAGGTCACTATTTGGTGTACTGAGACACCTAATATCGGTTACAATTTTTAAAGAGGTTTTTTGAAATATTTTACTACCTAATATCTTCAGCTTTTCCTAAGCAAGAAAAAGTAATTTTTAATACATAATTTATTAATAAAACCCCAGAAACAGGTAAATAAACAAGGTATCTTCTAATACAGCTCATACTGGACCACAAGTTCCCACAATAAATAATTTTCCACATGTTTTAAGTCAGAAATAAAAGATCTAAATGAGGCACACCTTTGGGTCTTAATCTGATAACAACTATTACACAACCGTTAGTAAAGCATCCTCTGCTTCAACGAGATTTTGTCACTGTAAGTAAATACACTTCCTGGAGCAAACAGAAGTTGTACATGGCAAGATGGGTTTGATGAGTTCTGAGGGGTTTTGGTTTTGTTTTTTTTTTTAACTCCAAATCCGACTTTAATAAACTCTGAAAGAGGTAATGACATATTAACTTTAATGTCAGCAGTTCTTGCACAGGAGTTACATGACATATAGTTACTTTTTTAATAGTGAGATGATTAAACAAGACAGACTGCAATGATGTGTTCATTCATATAATACGTGATTCCCGAAAGAAATAGGAAAGATTTCTACACTGACCATAGTCTGTGTTTTCCGGCTCCCAACAATTTGATGGCCAAAAATAGGGTGTCTATAGACAAAACAAAAAAGTAGGGAACTCAAGTTAGACAATGCAAGCATTATACAGTCCTCGGATTGATACTGGTTTTCAGAGTCAATTTTCATTTTCGGTATATCTATTATATTGTTAACTTGACAATTTTGAAATAGACATCAAAACAGAAAATTACTTTTGTACACTTGTTTTTCACATTAGTGTCAGAATAGCATTGAAAAAGAGGAACAAAGTGTTCTTTTTATTCCTAAGGTTAAGGGAATAAAGCCCAGAAGACTAGATAGGCTGTCTTTTTCATCTTCACTAGCAACATACAGCTCGCATGTCCTGAAGAATCAATTTTAGAAGGTGAAAAGACATATGATACATTGAGGTACATTTAGTTCTTGCTTTTGGAGAATTTTCTTGAGTACATATTAATATTCAATACTCTTTCCTAGGAGTTACTTGTTAAAAAATGACACTAAACACTACCTGTTTTCACAAATTTATAGAACTTATTTTCTTTTGTTGAAGTCTATTTTTTTAATTCCTTTAATAGAAAAGCATTAAAATTATCAATAACTACTTCAGTACTATGCTTATTAAAACTGTGCTAAATCTATTGTTAAAATAATTCACTTCTACCAAATGAAGAATATAAGACCCTATAGTAATTTTTTCATACCATTAACTTAATTTCTTTAATGGTAACTTTTTGTTAAATTGAAAAGTATTGTAGTATTTATACATAACACATTCATATATATACTCATACACATGCATAGAGAATTATATAGTACTTGAGCATCTGAATTAATCTCATTAAATATGTAGACTAGTCTGAATGGTATTTCAAAACACAGGTGTTTCCATAAGGAAAACCTTCTGCCTTACTCTCTGTTTCTTACTATTTTTTTTTCCTCAAAGATCTCCCAGCTGCAAAAATGGCAACATCTCTTGCTGCTTATTTCCCTCGAAATTGTTCTAATTTTAAGTTGGAAATCAACAGGACTGAAGCAAGTTGAAACTGTCTGGGGCTCAGATTGTATTTAGGGGGGAAGTTGCAGTTATGGTGGAAGATGGATAGAGTAAGGTGCAGGGGAAGAGTATTTTCAGAAGTAAAGAGACAGAGATTCTTCCAAGTGGGTATACTTCCTCCAAATTCCATATTAAAACTCCTCTCTTGACAAATTACATATACTACCATCCCAGATGAGATTAAAAAATAAATTCAATCTTCTGATTTTGAGCAAATACTAAAATTGCTTTTGACATTCATTTCACATGAGGCTATGAGGAAATGCTGTGTTCAAAATTATACATTTATGATGTAGGAGGAGGAATATGCTCTTTCATTTAAAAAATGAAAATCTACCACTAGATAGCAAGAATACTGAAAGAAACAGCTCAATCAAGAATAAATCTGATATTACTGTTTTCAGTATTTAGCTGAAATAGCACATAAAACTTTTATTTGAATTTGCACATCATTGGAGAGGGAGTGTGGATGCTAAACAGAGTATCAGAAAAGGGGCAGAACCTTGAAGGTTGTGAAATGTCCCTTTAGCTCACTAAGAGGCAGAGGTGGCCAAGGTCTTTCTGCAGGATGAAAAGGTATGCCCCGATGGCAGGATTTGTTTCTAACACAGAGACTCTGTACAGATCGATGCTGAGAAGTGTGAAAATGAACTGAGGGAACTTTTCCTTTCTGCAGCTGAATGAAATTTTCAAGGGAATGGATCAAATAGAGAATATCTGACCAAGACTTTGCACGTGTATAGTACTGCTAAGTGAAAGTAACTGCAGGATGAGACTGACATTCTGCAAAGACAAGTACAGCAGCATGAGGGCCAACACGCACAGAGAAAAGGCAGAAGAGGTCTCTTGGGAAAGTAAACCAAAGGACAAAGAGATGAAATGGAGACAGCAGTTATTGAAAGAGACTGTACTAAACATCCAAGCACCTTTAGAGAGAAAGTGCAGTGATAGGCCAGCACAACCACACAGGCAATCTCTAATCAAATAAACATGAAAACCAAACAATTGTAAAAGCACAACTTAGTATGCTACTAAGGATGAGTCTAAGCCTCCCTGTGCCGGGGAGATAGAAGCAGAAAAGTTAAAACAGAACATGACTTTTAATTAGCAAAGCACATAATAAATCAATATGAAAGTTTCAATAATGAAGGTAAGCCAAGAAGAAACCCCAATGAAAGGCAAGTACTATACAATGAGAAAGGGGTTCAAATAACAATTCATATAGATAAGTACAGAAGATTCTTAAATGCCCTCCTTGCTTGGATATCCAGAAGGAGGTAGACTGTGGTCAGATAAAGGTCTTTCTGTCCAGGCAATGACACCCAGGTATGAACTCTCTTTACTGACTTTCTGAACTGGACAGGCACAAGCTGCCTCTTAACGGCAAGGCGAGACCCTGACTGCATGGTGCTCGGATGCATTTAATGGGACCTGCTGAGAAGTACAGCTCATCAGCTCAA
The DNA here is from genome assembly GCA_013401255.1 of Urocolius indicus. Lineage (NCBI taxonomy): Eukaryota > Metazoa > Chordata > Aves > Coliiformes > Coliidae > Urocolius > Urocolius indicus. Next base: position 24,473 of record WBNH01011225.1, on the reverse strand, counting down.
GTACTGCAATGTGACCAGAACTGGCCTCCAGCCAGATGGCTCCCAGTGGGAACAAAGTCCAAATCTGCCTGCAATCAGCTCTGTGAACATGTGTAAAATTAATTTTAATATGAAGATATGACTATAGGGCAAAGTACAGAGGAAAAAAAAATAAAATCAGGAAGATAAATATTTTTATATGAGGTCAAACAGCTCAGGTTAGAGGCCAGATGAAATTCAGCTCAAAATGCTTGAGGAATCATTGTTTTTTTCATCTGAGTAAATAGTATTTATTTGTAGAAAACAAAGAAGCCTTAGCACTAAAGAATGATTCCTGATTCCTCAGCACTGTGAGTGAGATATATGTGTAAATATTATGATGAAATTTTTGCTCTGGTACATCTCTTTCTCCTCTATTCCTAACCCTCTATAGTCACTACATTCTCACTGGCAAGAGTAATCACAATTATTGAATTATTTGCATGATGTCAGGAGTGCAAGTTGCCTGAAAGGCAAGTTTTACATGTAAAAAACTATTCATTTAAGTAATCTTTGAAAAATGGGTCGCTATTTTTAAAATAAATAAATAAATAAATCTTATGAGATGGAGGAGCTTCAGAAAACTAGATCAAGAAGAATCACAGAATCTTTAGGGTTGGAAGATATACCTTGTCCAGAAAAGAGGAAAAGCTGACATTTTCTATATTCTAATATTTCTAGATCTAGTCTATTCTAATATTTCTATATCTAGTGTCTAGACTGAACATCTGTACTACACTATCCATTTTTCAATCCTTAAAAGCTAAAGGTTACTAAAATCTGGATTTTTCAAAACCATATGAAGTCACTGACAGTGTAAAACTTCTATAGATGAGAAATAAACAGTAGATGCTATACATTTTAACCATGGCAAAGTCCTTACATAACTTTCTTACTCAAAAATAACAATGCCATCATCACAAGACAGCTGCTCAAAAGCAGCTACAGCTGCAGAAAAAATTGTATTCAAAGAGTACACAACTATTCTTCACATTAAAACCGGGAAATGGCACTGGTGAGTGCAGAGACAAGGAAAATTGTCCTGAAATCAGGTAGAACAAAACAGTGGCAAGGGACAGGGCTGAGACTTAGCCGAAAGTCCAAATAATCAAGAACAATCTTTAAAAAAACACCAGACACTGAAAATGAAACATGACTAAAAAAAATCAGTTTCCGATTAAAGGATTTTGCAATTCTGTAACTGTGTGGAAAAAAATCCATCAACAATAAACTTGTTGGTAGTTAAAATGACAGACATTTTTCCAAAGGTATATTCCACATTTTCTTGCCTAATTGTTTAGTACAAACAGTCTACCTCAATCTGCCTTGCCATATGTCTTGCACACTGGATAAACTGAAATATCCCTTGATAAATTGTAGCAAAAAAAGTAAATCTCAAGCAATGTCACTCCTGGCTGAGAAAAGACACGGGGAGAAACTTTATCACCAGAGTCTTATTGTGGTACAATTCAGTTATTAGGATGATACAGTAAGATCTGGGGAAAAGGTCTATCAAGGCCCCCTGTTCAGGCTGTGCATCATGTGCACAGAGGCTCTTGCCTGTCTGTTCTTCAGGGGCATGCTTTAAGTGCACTCCCATCACCCCTGGCATCAGTCATGCTCAGCCTCAGAGCCTCTTGGGTTTCTACCTCCGCAGAGATTTATTGTCACAAGCTCTGCTATCAGACAAGTTAAACATCAAGCCTACACAAGGTCTCAGACTGAAATTCCTGGAACCTTTGACTTCAAAAACCTGATTTTCCTATGAATGGAGTCTGAAGTTTACTTTGTCTCTTACATGTGACAGACCTCAAATAGTTTAATCACATAATGCATGACTATAATTGTATGCACTGAGTTTACATTTTTCACTTTCTCTTTTGAAAGTCCACACACAATTTCACAGATATGTCACCGTCCAGATATTCAATAATCCCTCTGACAAATTTGCTAGAGGTTATCCATGAAGACTAGAGTAAGAAGGTTTGCCTTGTTCAACAAAGAAAGATTAGGAAGGAAGAAGAGTCTGATAAGAAGATCCTTGGACTCAAAGAAATGAGGTCAGAAATGAGAATAGGAAATGTACGCAGAAATTTGTCTGGTCTTATGCGATCTACTAAAAAACTCCCAGAGCAATGCAAGGAGGCTCTGCCCATGTAAATGACCTTCTCTATACTTCGACTATACAAAGGTTGATTTAACTGTTACAACTCACATATCTGAAGTACATTGTAGAAGAATTATAACATTCCTTGCAATGTCATATACTCCTATAGCACAAACATTATAAAATATCTGTTTCATTATATAATCTTGATTGCTAATCTAGAAAGTGAACATTTTCCCCAGTAGAGTTATAGACATGGTATAATACATACCTCAACACTACCATTTTCAAAGAGAAGTTTTTGAAATATCAAGGGGTTTTTTAATGTAAAAAATGTGAAGGAATTATCATCCTTAAGAATTTTACTTTTCCTCAGAAGGAAATGTGAAGCAGATCATCATGAACGAGTATTAAACAGGGAACATTTGTCATTTCGCTATGACATCCCACTTATAGCCGGAAGGAAGGTGGGTGGTAGAATAATTTGGCAGAAATAATGCTGTCAGTTTGCAGCAGTACACATTTAGGCACTTTGTTTTATTGTAGTTGTAATTCAAATAAGCAGCCAGTACAAGTCAGCAGCTAGAAAAATAAGGCTTATCTAGCACTACACATGCTATCATATAGTCATTTAAGCATTTTGAACAAAATGGGCTATCACAAAGATCTTTTACACCATTGACAGAAAACTGCTTTTGCATACACAAACACATACTGGTTCTCTTGAATTAGAGACTAATACAATTAGGTAAACCTAACCACAGAAATCCATAATCCTCCTATTAATAATTTAAACAAAATCCTGTAATATAACACAAATTCTGCTCTAAACAAATTGGCAGCAACAGCTGCTATGCATCGTGAGCAATCCTGTGATAAATCAAACAGATCTGCTTTGGCTCTACCATAAAATTAATCAATAATAATATCTGAGCTAATGAAACAGCCACTTGTAAAAATCAGCGTTGCCTATCAGGTTTCAGAAAACATGATTAATTTCTATGCATTAAACTGCATTAATGAGAATGGAAATCATAAAGCATCTTTCATCTATTCCTTCTTGATAGTAATAAGAAAAGAATCGTTGTTTCTGAAGCTGCTCCACTCCATGAAATCTTTTAAAATCTAATTACTGGAATGGGGGAGGGATATTCAAATCACACATAAACCTTCCTTCGCATATTACTGCCATTCTTCTCACAGGCACTAGTGAGTCTCTGTAAACAGCAGAAATCAAGTATTTGCTAAAAAACAGTTATACACAATCTCAAATGATGGATTTCAGAACTCACAGGCATTCAGTTTTACATTCACTTACTGCAGTTGACTCAAATAATCTCCTTCTAAGATTGCTTGTCTAGCACTTTCAAGCCCATAAAGGAAGGATGCCAGTAAGTAGCGCTTCACAGTTAGCTCAGGGTTAGTTAAAAATAAGTTGAAGTAGTTGTAAACAATAAAGATTTTGGCTGTTACTCCTCTTTTCTAACCTGGAAAGAGGATGGGCATGGAATGCACTGGGAAAGAAAGCATGTCTGAGCAGGGAGTGAAAAAATTTAAAAGGGCACTGATAAGGACAGACAGAAAGACACGTGAAAGTTTTCCCCCATTTGAAAGCTAAACAGAATCTGCATATGCTAAGCCTGAGCTGTGGAGACAAGGAATTAGTCCTTGCACCTGCAACTGACAATCTGCCAAATACTGGATGCCTGTTTCTTTTCTACTTCTGAAATCTGGCTTCCAATAAAGGAAGCTTACCCTCAAGGCAGAGTATCCAGTGAGACTGTGGAAAGAGGCTGGAAAGCTGTGATGTTTAGCCAGAGCCTCAGTATTTGGAATGGTCAGAGGCTGGCCCAGGACTGAGCCAAGAGGTAGCTAGCTGACCAGACCTGACTCAAAGAGATGTGAGAACCAGTAATTCTATCTAAGACATAAGGATCCACAACACTTCACAGTCTGCACATCTTTACAGTGACTGCCACATAATTTTATCTCAAATTTAGGCATGGAAAAACAAGGCCAGAGTGGTTAAATATGTTTATCAAGAAAGATAGAACAGGAGAAGACATAAGAGGTGAAACTTTCATCTTTCCAAAATCCATGAGTTTTGCTGCTATCTTCACCAGACTTGTGGTTTCACAAGAAAATGTTCTGATTTTCTCACTTTTTCCTCAAATATTTATGCTTTCCATGGTAAAAGTTATAAAACAACAGTGGAACCTAAACTTATCTCCGAAAATTAACTTACATGAAATCGTTAATTAATCTCACAAACAAACAGGAATGTGATCATCACTAGTCTCAAGTGTGCTAGGAGTTTGTTTAAAGACAAAAGATATTAGGAAACGGTATTTGTCACTATGAACGCTGAGTCAGATGAGCCAGGCAATCCTCATTATGACAGACATATTATCACTTATATGAACACAGATGAAAGGTCTCAGTAAGTAAAGTAATCCCTGACCTCAACAGGAAGATCAGGTACACCTTGCTTTTCTTATTTGGGCCTCTGACATGTATTAGAGGAGGGTGCTTGGCAGGTATTCAGCTTGTTCTTTGGCCCCATGCTTAAATTACTAGGAAATGGTAATGCAGCTGTTCAGGTTGGTTCAGAAAGTATTACTATCCCTGAATTTTCTGCTTTGTCTTCTTGAAACTAATAAGAAATTTCGTCTGTGAATAAGGCAATTAATATTTACAATCATCCTTTTTTAATTAAATTGTTATCATAGAAACTAACCTAATTACACCTGAGTAGGTCAAAGAATGATCTGGAATTATTTTTTAATTATTCTTTCTAAGGTCAAATTACTTACACAAGCAGGTATAACTATGGTTCTACAGCCCTCCTGATAGCAACAGTAATAATTGAAAAATAATAATTTTGCCTGTAAAAGGGCATCTGCACAAATGAGGCACAATCTCTACTGCTTTTAGTTACTTCTATACAACAGAAGGTTGTTTAAAACAAAATAGAAGTAATTTTACTGTCAGGTGGCAATGCACTACCCTTTGGAAAACAAAAAAACTCCATGGAGTATATTGTTGTAGCTAGCCTGCTTTTTGTAGGTCAAATCTTTGTATTGCAGACAGATTTCTCTGCAGGGATGGCTTTTGAATTTCCCTGTGCTGACACGTGTATGGTTAAAATATCCAGAAACTTGTGAATCCTGTCCAATACTCAGAGGGTCCTATTTCCAAAGCATCTGCATAACTATTTCAGCGCAAAATTCACAAATTTGCACTTAGTCTTTCCTCCCCACTAAGTATGCTGTCTTCATCTTCAAATTTGATAGTTTCAGTCACAGATTTTATATTAGCCTTGTTTTGATTGGGAATGTGAAATTGTAATGACATAACTATTGCTGTTACAGCTCCAGTTAACAGCATAACACCTCTATGAATTTTTTCTCATGTTATATATTAACAGCTAAAATTTTGTTGTTTTAACACTGTTAGAAGATGAGTAACAATGAAAAAGGTATCACAGAGCAACTATCAATCAAAACACTGCAGATATACACTGACCAACACTTGAGGAATCTTATTTCATATGCATATGTCAAATAGGTGGCAAATCCTTAACTTACGTGAAGTTTTGCTTACATAAAAAAATGGATATAATTTTACAATCTAACCCTCACTGAAGCTTCAAGTCCAAATATGTAGGCTGTACACCTCTCTGAGGAAAGCCCATGGCAAAGTAGCTGCAGTACTCTCAGCTGTTCACTGTGCAGCTAATTCTAATCTTTTTCCAGGGATCAAAGTGATAACTATCACATTAACACTTTTCTTACTTAATTGCTAAATAAAATCCTTCTATCATTTTCCACTTTAAGGGCAATTGTCACAATGCACTAGGTTATGTAAGAGACAAAGTATGGTTAAAATTTGCTAAGAACTTGTCTTTAATATGAGTCTCCAAGTGCACAAAACAAGAACATATTGAAAACCCTTACCTGGAATCGATAAAAGGTGCCATCATCTTTAAGTGTTAGAACATGGTCTGAGATTGGAAAGAAATAGCCATGTGCTGCCATCAATGTTCCCAAATGCAGAGCTTCCACTGTTTGAAGAACAAAAGAAAGACAAATTTGAAAAATGAAAAAACCTCTTTTCAGCAGTTTAGTTTTCATGTCCAGAATCACCTTATCTCTTGCAGATAATTACTTGACTCTCAGTCAAGGTCCTTCCAGCATGAAAGCAGTCTTTTTCTATAGAATATAATGACGCAAGAAAAAAAACACACTCTTTACTCTCCTTACCAAATGGTTATTATGTATCCCATTTGTTCCACTACTTACATCAGCAGTAACAGGCAGATACCACAATGTTCACTCACTTGTTCTGAAGACAAAAACAGCCATAATCTTTACCTTGATGGTTCAGCTTGCTTTTCCTCTTCAGAACATTTTCAGACTACATGATGTTAAAACAGTTGATTGCAACTGCATGATATTTTCCTTAATGGCTTTATCAGAACTATACTACAGGACAAAGGTTTCCTTAAAAGTCTATCATTACTGGTAAAATAACAAAGGATCACAGAATGGCTAAGGTTGGGAGGGACTTCTGGAGGTCATCTGATATAATGCCCATGCTCAAGCAGGGACACCTAGAGCCAGTATCCCAGAACTATGTCCATATGGCTTTTGAATATATCCAAGGAGGAAGACTCCACAACTTCCCTGGGCAACCTGTGTCAATGCTCAGTCACCCTCACAGTAAAAAGTGTTTCCTGATGTTCAGAGGGAAACTCCTGTGTTACAGATTGTACCCACTAACTCTAGTCCTGTCAGTGGGCACTGCTGAAAAGAGCCTAGTTCTGTCTTCTTTACACCCTCCCACCAGATGTTTATAGACATAGACGAGCTTCTGTCTGAATCTTCTCTTCTCTAGACTGCAGCATCTTTCCTCAAAGGAGAGGTGCTCCAGGCCCTTAAAGCATCCATATGGTCCTCTCTTGGACTCTCTCCAGAGCATGCGTCTGTCTTGTAGTGAGGTGTCCAGAACTGGACACAAAGTGGACTAATTCAATTCACTTTACTGAACAAAACATAGGTAGCGATCAGGTTTGTATGTGCTCCCATATTTTCAGTGAATCACTGTACAGTATGATTCCCTGAATTCTCTTAGTATTATTATTTAGCTGACAAGAACACACTGTTGTAGGAAGAGAATAGTATTAGTTACAGTCATGCTCTTGTTGCAATATTTAAGTTCTAATGTCTCTTTATTGTATTTCTTTATGAACTTTGTAACAACTCCAGGACATATCCTTTAAATAGCTGTTCAGCAATAACATTGAATATTTCCTAGCATAACTTGCTCATACCTTCAACCACTGAGGCATCCTAATTCTAAAAGATAAGCCATGGACAGAAGCATAGACTTTCTGACCTATATGAAAAAGCCACTAGTCACAATAGTTGATACTAGAAAGCATAACACTACTGCAAGACAACATTGGCAATCAGAAAAGGGAAAAGATCATTAAAATGGCCAAATAGAACACCTAGGGAATAAGAGGAAGGTGGGAAAGGGGAGGAAGAAGACAGAAAGAGCAAGATCTGCCTAAAAGTGATCTTTGATCTAAAATATGAAGTAAGCATGAATTCAGAAAGCATGCAGAATCAGTAAGGATGTGTATCTGTACTTTTGAAAATATGTTACAACTCCACAACATACACAGATTCATACTCCTTCCCTAAAAAGAGCTTATTTGGTCCTAGTGCCTGGAAATTGGCTTTTCATGTGAGTCTGATATCTGTGTTCTTTCTAACAAACTCAGAATAAGGGATTCACTTAGGCTTCACCCATTACTAATGTAGATATGAGAAGTAAAAGCAGGTTTATTTATTTACATGTATTTCACCAGCATCCCAGAAAATTCCCTCTTTCACCCATTTGCTCACTTGGAAACTTGTACAGGAAATACAAGAGGTGTAGTGGGACACTTTTAAGCTAATCTAAAGCCACTATGTGTGTGAAAGGAGCATGAAAGGGTATCTGGACAATACTTAAAGAAGAATACATAACCCTAATATGGTTTATTTGATATACAATAGTCCTTGTCATTTCTGAGTTTAGCAAACTGACTCCTGCCACTCCAGCAGAGCCATTATCTAAGAAAATTCAACTCATCCTCTTTGTCAGTGGACTCTCTGGCCTGCTATGACACAATTTTGTTAACAAGCCTTCTTCCAATTGCAAGTCTAAAAGAATATCCTCTAACAGAAGGAAAGTAGCTGCTTTATTCCTTATGCTTGAGATATCCGCAAATCCCCTCCTGAACCTTATCTTAATTAATGTAAGTCCATACATTGTCATTATTCATTTATTTCAAGCCATTAAATTCTATTATCCCTTGGATCAGAAATTTTGAGCTAATATTTTCTGTAGTGAGTCAGTTGCTGAGGTTCTTTTCATTTTGGTTTACTTTGTCTACCTTTTAATTTTATTAAGCTTCTCTTTGATTTTCTCACTGCAACTTATTGACAATCCAAAATTTTCTTTTTGCAGGTATTATGGATCTCTAAGGAAAAAGAGAAAAAGAAAGGAAGGAAGGTGCTCATGGTTTTTTTAGAGAAAGGATTTCTTAGACATGAGTGACAAGGCCTTCCAGAGAGATTTGAATGCAGACCAGAGTACATTCTCTTCGGATTTAGCAGAAACTAAATAGGCTCCAGATTTGGTTTATATTCTTCCTGGATTCTGAATTGCAATATTTTTCAAAAGCATCTGGAGCTTTTTACACAGCCATGTTTAGATCACATCTGGGCTACTATGAGGTTGTGCAGTCTTCATCCTTGAAGGGTTTCAGCACCTTAACAGATTAAGTCCTGGGCAACATGCTTGACCTTACCGTTGACCCTGCTCTATGTAATGGTTGGTCTAGAGTCCTCCTAAGGTCCCTTGCAACCTGAACTATATTAAATATATGTGACTTTAGGTGGATCAAGCAGAAGTGGAAGGGATGGAGACAGATAAAGGAGAAATTATTTAAAATCTCCTGTGAGAATAGCCCATAATCCTGGCAAGGTTGTTTACAGCAGGAGTAAGAACTTTTATTTCTTTCACTGATTGCTAGGTCACATACACAAGTATAGAGTCAATACTAGTTCTCCATGTAAAACATGGAAATAGTGACCTGGCCTTCCAGAAGCCTATTAAGGTATGTAAGATCCAAACCATTCCCAATAGAAGCCTGTATCTCTTCTTCAGTTATGTATGGAGACAAAAGTGGTTTTACTCTCACCTCGGGCAACCTCATTCAGCTAGGATGAATCTACACTAACTCTGCTAAGGTCTCTCTGTCCATTCAGCCACTAACAGCTAACAGGAATATATAAACTTGTCATATCTCTTTTTCCCTTCAGGTAACAGAAAATTAATTTTTCATGGCTAGAAATCCAGTAAGTTATACTAGCAGGAGGAGAGGAGAAGAGAGGAGAGGAGAGACATTCACTTGAAAGTCTGAAGTCATCTACATTGCTGACAACTGATTTTGGGCCAGCTGCATATTCAAAGCATTATCAGTAATCTATGCACAAAGATTAAATAACCTATAAATCAAATATAGCTCAAACAGGTGAATAACATCCACAAAACTGTAGCTGAGGAATAATGTCCATGGAATTGCAACCCTGTCTGCAGCAGGTTAATAGGGGAACTAACACTGCTTCTATCTGCACAGCAACAGTAGAACTTCTGCACAGGTAAAATCCCTCAGGTCTCAGGAGGTTTCTAATCTCCATGCAAGAACTTGTCCAGAGTATTACAGACACAATAAAGGCAACATTTTGATATAAATCTCAATTTACTAAAATCGGACTGGAAAAATAATTGCTGTAAGAAGCCAATGAAGTAGAACAGTAAGATTTGGGAACAGATCCATGAGCCTGAAAAGGAAAGCACAGCCAGCAGCAGACTAGTCTTACATGCCTAAATTCCTGAAGTTCAAATCCAGACAGGTTCTGCAACCTCCAGCTATTCCTGCATGTGAAAGGATTTTCACTTAAAGGATCATGTTTCATCTGGAAGAATGGCAGATGGAAATTAGAAACATCAAAAATTCTATTAAACACATTAGTTAAGAAGAATAAAGAAGCCTGAAAAAATGCTTCTAAAGATTCTCAGGCAGAAAGAGTAATGTTTATATGTATTCAGAATACAAATTAAAAAATAAAATGGAGGAAAATAGACTAAAATTAAGAAAATCGAGGTGTTTTAGATGGTAAGCATACACAGAATGTGCACATAGAAACGTAATATCTACTGGTTTTTCCTAATCTTCAGGCACTGTGTATGAGACTACACAATGTAAACTATATTCTCAGGTGTACCTAGATAGCCTCAATAAGAAGACATAATTAAAATCACAGTCAACTGCTATACAATTAACAAAAATTGCAGACAGTGCCATAATGCAAAAAATCTGATCGAGTCAAAGCTCATGGAGGTGTAACTGGTAGAACAGAGTAGACTTCAGCTTCCTCTGTTCTTGACAGCTTGTTTTGGATACATCAGTTATCTGAAACAGTTTAATATGCACTTCCTAGCAGTGCTACTGCTGAAAAGTGGAATGGGATTTTCAAGAAACAAATTTACCCAAACCAGTTTTATTTTTTACAGCTAAAAAAGGACAATGTTGCAAATTGTAACAGCTAATGGAAAAGAACTGCCATAGGTGAAAGGCAGAAATACATCTTTATGAGCCTGTTGCATTTCAACAGGATACAAAATATTTGGTAGAAATTCATAATGTTGCTGTGGGTTTCAGTTTTGATTCTTAATGTGTATGCCTGAGTAAAAGCTCAGAAAAAGCTTAAAACTCTGTAGCTCACTCTGCTGTTGAACTTTATTTAGCTGAGTGGGTGAAGTGAACAACACATGTACATAGATTGACTAACAATCACTTATGTGAGAAACAGTATTGCTCAGCCATCTGCTGTTATATTACAAGGACAGTGATCTTGATGGATTAAATGCAAGTAATTTTTAATATACATTGTTATACAAGAAAGTTAGACATTATCAAAGCTTTGGGACAATGCAAACCTGATGAAATCTAAAGAATGAAAAAGATACCCTGGTTATTGAGTTTTCATTTTATTTTCTTTTAAAACATAGTGCAGTTTTTTCCTTACTGTAATAACTATTGTACGGATTGATGATAGTTCATTCATCTTAAATTGCAGGGTGTGGTAATATCAGTGGAACAAATTGCTTCTTATCCACAGGAGATGATTTAAAAAGATGGATTTTCCTTGTTTTTCTTTGGAATAAATATGTTTCTGAGGTTTAAATTCTCTTAAACTATATGCTTTTAATGATTATTGTGGAGTCCACTATTCCTTATGCATCTCAGGGCTTCAGGGGATGCCGTCCGTGTTTACTTTGGAGTCTTTAAAACACTTTGTAGTAGCATACCATTATAGCTACAGTCTCAAAACATCTGAAGCGGCTTGCAGTAATCTCTGAGTGACTGAGGAAAGAAAAACAGAGTGTTTCCCAATTTTACTGCATTTTAAAACTGTGTTTTTCAGGATCTGTTTTTAATTTTGTGCAGTTCAGTCCTGGAGAAAGATTTCCTCTAATGGGCATGGCTTGAGACATTTTGTGTCCTTAAAATTGCTGTATGATGTAACAATGAAAAACTCAAACTTGCAAGTTTTTCATATAGTCTTACATTAAAAAAAAAAAAAACAAACCCTCAAACAAATGAAAATCTCCCTTTCCATCAAACAACAAAGTATTTGTTATTCTAGGTTATTTGTCTAATCTAAAATCCATCACTGTAATGAAGTATATTGCTAAGGCACACGGCTACCTGGAAAAAGAATTAATGCGTCAGAACTTCACAAGCACATATTCATTTTAAGTGCTGAATGCCAAGACATTATCACTTACTCTCACCTCACTCCTGCTGTCATTTCATTGCCAATGTGAACACAAGATGCAACTTTAACAAAGTAATAAGATACAATCAGCTTCTGACACACAATGTGTAGGAGAGACTCACTTTCTGGGCCTGATTGTGGCATTTAAAGAGGAAAAAAATAGTCAGAAAAGTTCTTGAACACCCACCTCACTATAAACCTCTCTCTTTTGTCCCATTTGAGGACAGAATTTGCAAAGGGAGCAGCACTCAGTGAGAGTCATTTCAGAGAGGGCAAAAGAGTCAGTGAAAAAGTAGGTACTATTTATGAAAACGCAGTCAAAATGAGATTCCAAGACACACATCACAAAGCAAATTATTTGTCACCACAGCAGTTGACCTAAATAGGTAGGGTTTTGCTGGTGCTGTGTGCTAGACTGTGGCTATTGATGCCATCAGCAGGCCAGAGACATCAACAGGAACATCATTCAGCAGGTAAGGAAGACACCCTATCAGAGATGTGTCATGAATCCTTATCTGTCCAAGAATGGTAAAACCATCCTTACAGTCTAAGCTGATTTATAACACATATCCCAAGTTCAGAGACAATGATGTGTATCTGAATCATTGCTTACTTTAGTCACAAAAACATCCAGCAAACAGCTGGATGAGCAAGGATCTGCTGGGACAACTCAGACAGAAAGCATCCATCTGTGAGAGGTAGAAACAGGGGCTGACTTCTTGGGAAGAGTATAGGAACGCTGCCAGGGCATGCAGGGGTGCAACTAGGAGGGCTAGAGACCTTCTAGAATTCAATTCAGCCAGGGAAGTTAAGGATAAAAAGGAGGGTTTTTTAAGATACATCAGCAGCAAAAGGAAGATGAGGGGGAACGTGAGCCCGCTGCTGAACACAGAGGGTGCCCTGGTGACCGATGATGCAGAGAAGGCCAAAGTACTGAATGCCTTCTTTGCTTCAGTCTTTACGGCTAAGGCTGGCCCTCAGGAAGCCCAGTCCAGCAAGGTATTAGGATAGCCTGAACAGCAGAGGACTTGCACTGGGTGGAAGAGGAAGAGGTCAAAGATTTGTTGGCCAAGCTTAAGGCTCATAAGTCAATGGGTCCTGAGCATGCTGAGGGAGCTGGCTGATGTGATTGCTAAGCCTCTCTCCATCATTTTTGAACAATCATGGAGGACAGGTGAGGTGTCTGAGGACTGGAGAAAGGCCAATGTCACTCCAGTCTTCAAAAAGGGCAGGAAAGACGACCCAGGAAACTACAGGCCGGTCAGCCTCACCTCCATCCCTGAAAAGGTGATGGAACAACTCATCCTGAATGTTATCATTGAACATATGAGGGAGAAGATAGTTATGAGGGGGGGTCAACTTACATTCATCAAGAGGAAATCCCATGTGACCAACCTGATAGTCTTCTATGAGTGCATAACCGGCTGCCATTCAGTGGGATCTTGACCGGCTTGAGAGTTGGGCAGATAGGAACCTCATGAGGATCAACAAGGACAAGTGTAGAGTCCTGCACCTGAGAAGGAACAATCCCATGCACCAGTACAGGCTAGGGGTCAAACTGCTGGCGAGCAGCTCTGCAGAGGGAGACCTGAGAGTCCTGGTTGATAATCAACTGAACATGAGCCAGAAATGTGCCCTCATGNGAAAAAGCTATTTTACTTTAAGGTTGACAGAGCAGTGGAACAGGCTGCCAGGGGGAGTAGTCTCCTTCCTTGAAGGTCTTCAAGACCTGCCTGAACATGTTCTTATGTGACCTGATCCAGGTGAACCTGCTTCTGCAGAGGGGCTGGACTTGATGCTCTCTAGAGATTCCTTCCAACCCTACCAGTCTATGATTCTGTGAACAGGGACACACTACTAGTCTTGCCTTATGTGCTCACAGGATGAGAGTAAATTGGAAATGACCTCAATGTCTGACATAACCCTGGAAAGGCTTTATGCAGACAAGATGAACAGAAGTTGTGCCACCATCAAAGACTGAACAAAAGGGGATGCTCACCTAAAATTTATTGAAAAAAAACAACCAAGTAAAAAAAACCAACCAACCAACCAAAAAAAAAAAAAAAAAAACCAAAGAAAAAGACCTTTCTTCACTCTTCACTTATTCACAGAATAAAAAAAAAATCCCCACAAAAACAAAAAGGAAGAAAGGAGCTATGAGATGGGAGAAAAGAAGTTAGACCTTGAACTAGAAGTTGCATCTTGCTGCTAGCAATACACAAATCCTTGTCTTGAAAGATTTAAATATTGTCTATTACATTTTTTATGTGATTGTTTCCCACTGCATTTCAGCTTATTCACACACTAACAGTTGCTATTTCCTACTAAAACTTGACTTTTATTCCCTTAATAAAATTGTATCTTGAAAGGCAGACCCATGAGACCTCAAAATATAATGGCTTGAGGTGAACATCTTAGCTTTCATGTTGACAAAACAAAACAAAAAGTTAGAAAAAAAAGAGTTGGAACTTGAGGTCTCATGAGGTAGACAAATGGGTGAGGTGCTCTGAAATATTTGTTTGGTGCCTTAGTTTGGAATATTGCAAACATGCAGCTCCATGGGGTGGAAGAAATCTATCCAAGCTGCAAGCATCAGAGTTAACTACTATGGAAAAGAGAAAATAGCAAAATTTGGTCACTACGTAACTAGTTCATTTATCACATGGTGATGAAAAATGCCCTGAATGTGTGTAAAATTATATTTAGCTTCCCTGTCATTTCTCTCCTCAATTTTTTGAAGTATTTACCAGTATCAAACCAGAAATCAGGCCTTCCAGTCATGGAATTTAGCTCTGTACCCACAAATGCAAGTCAGCATTTACAAAAATTTTCTTCTCATATCACTACTACTATTCTTAATTTTTTTCCACTTTCAATTTTGCAGAGATCACAGATTTTTGCTCTTTCATTAGCAACACCTCTTGTCTCTCTAAACTGCAATCATAGCAGGATGAAATCCAGACTCCTTTGAAGTATGGCTTTTCTGTTTTTCCCACTGGCACTTGCTCTGAAACTGCAGCTTTTTAGTTTGAGCTTTGATTCTCATGTCTCTTCAGAGAAAAATAGATAAAATCAAAACTCATGTGTCTTGTTTTCACTAATGACAGTCTGAATTTGTCTTCATATTATATTTCCTAACACTTCACTCTTTCTCCCCTCCAGTATGAAATTCTGTGCTAATATATAAAGTTCTATCTGCGCCTTTTTGAGCAAATCAGCTAAAACCAAAATAATAATAAACAACACTTACAACCCCCCCGGCCATTACTGTAAATACTAAATGTTTCAATATTCTCTCAGATGAAATCTTGTTCCACAATTTCAAGCATCTTTGGAAGACTCACAATTATTATGCTATTATTTCAGGTTTTCTTGTATACTGCCTGCCAGTTGCTGCTAGTTCACCAGATCTTCCTACTTTCTTATCCTCCATTGGCTGGGTCTGCAGATGTGTGATTAAATTGTGTGTCTGCAAACATTCAGTGAGGAACTGTGTGCTACATTATCCACATCATATAACACCCAAAAATTTGTGCAAGTGTCAGCCAAGAAACGTATTTTACCTCATGATTCCCTCAGACATGGTGCTCTGTATGACAGCATGCTTCCCTGGCCACAGTACAGTGTCATCACTTCTCCTTTTCCGTGTCACACTCCAGATGTGGCACAGCTAGCCACCTGCCAACTCTCTTCTCAGCCAGCTGTGTTTGGGCATCACAGGCACAGGACGAGTTGCAACAGGACACTCCAAGCATATGAACAATAGGCACTGCCACATATCTAGGGTGGGGGTGAGGAGACGTGTTTAAGGCTTGGTAGAGAGAGGGCATGTGAATAACTTGTATGGTTGATGCACTACTTGCATTTTTGGCCAGCAAATAGTGAGTGTGGGCGCAGGTGGGTTTTTTTTAGTGTACAAAATATTTGTTCCTGAAGGAACTACAGGAGCTAATACTGTTGAATCAGAGGGATGTCAGCTAATGTGGAGTTTATGAAGTTGGCTGAAGGTAAGCAGTAGGTAGTACTAAATGTTTGCTATGACTACTGCTGGTTAAGATGAATCATAACACTTTTTTAGTCTCTAAGTCTGTTTTGATATCAATTGCTGCTACATCAACCATTACTTTTGTATCATTGTCATGCATTGCTATCATAATCACAGAACACCCACTTATGACCAGGCAGTTCAGAAAATACAAAGAAAATGCAGCAACAGGAACCAGGAAAATAACTGCCTCTTTCACTGCACTCAATACAGTAAAGAAGAATACAATCCTCTTTATAACAATTTTTATACATCCAGCAAATGGAGAGCATAAAATGATGAAAATAACATATTTATTTCAATGAGAAGAATGTAGTGCTTTTGAAGTCTAGAAGGAATTTAAAGCTTTATAAGTAAATTTGTGTCATTGAGACACACATCTGCGAAAAATAACATCAAAGCTCAGGCTAGGTAACAACAGAGTGTGGAGATAGCTTTCCAGAGAATAACATAGGAATGCAATTCCCTGTTTGATCAGATAGTTATCTGATATGCATATATGCAGAAAATCAAGGCAGTTATTACAAACAGGATCATTTTTAGGGAGTTCTCTTCATCCATTGTAATTAGTTGCTTTGACTGGCAAATAAAATATATTTAGTTATACACATAAAAATGAAGAATGAGAGTAAACTTTCCAGATATTGTAAAACCCCATTTTAAGCCATATCACATGTTCCTACTGTCCTCCCAGTGCTTACTTATCCCCATTGCACAGGATTTCTGCACATAATTGCAGAGAATTGTCAGCTCAGCCAGATAAACTCTGCTATTAAAACCACAGAAATACTGACAGATACTAACTAGAAAAAAATAGCTCAATGAAAACCCTTTCAGAAGGCGCTTTTTTTTTTTTTTTTTTTTTTGACAAAAGGAAAAGATGTCACAGTGAATTACTTATTTCTTCTCTAGTGGCAAAATTGAAATGTAGAAGGAAGAGATAACACTAATAACAAGAGCAGGAAAAGCTACCAAAGACTTTAAAATAAATTGGTAAAATGAACAACGTCTAGCTGGATAAACACAATGGTCACTTTGTGTTTTAAGTCAAGTGAAACATTAAATTGCTGAACTGTTAACTGTAGCATGCAATTGGGGTCTCCACCTCAAAACGGGCAGAGAACTTCTGAAGACAGTCCAGCACAGGGCCACCAAGATGATCAGGGGACTGAAGCGCANCCCATCTGGACACAGTCCTGTGTGACCTAATCTAGGTGGATCTGCTTTGGCAGGGGGGTTGGACTTGATGATCTCTAAAGGTCCTTTCCAACCTCTACCATTCTATGGTTCTATGATTCTATGATAAATCACCCTCAGTACTACAGGAAAAAAATCTGGAAAATGTGTCCTTGGGTTTTAGAAAAACATCCAGGTGAAATCTGGGACAAAGAGATGAATACAACAGATGTCTATATAGATAGCATGATATGAACCATAATAAAGGGCAGAATGAGTGAAAATAAGGATAAATGTGACAGAAAAGGAAGACTCAGCACTAATTTTGTTGGTAGATGCAGTGTCTTACAACTCTGTGAGTGTCCCTGTGCAAAATAAATGAATGTATAAGGTCATAAAAATCTGGTTAACATACCCTGGATTTCCAGGGGGCTCTTGGCGTGATTCCCCCAAACGTTTTCTAAAGGAATTAGAGCGTATTTGGGATTGAAAAAGCAATAAGTAGAAAGATAGGTATAAAAGTCAGGCACAATAGATCAGTTATAAAACAGAAACAGGTAACCATAGTAGCTATGTTTAGTAGATCCTGATCTGTTTAGAACTGTTCAGCATCATCCAAAACGATATACAGAAGAGTGTGACTGTTGGTTTAACACAATTAGCTGCAAGTATATCATTACTGAAGTAAGTAAAAAATGATTTGTGAGAAGACGTAGAAGGACTTCAGGATGCTGATTCACTAGACGATACAACAGCAGATGACACTGATTTTTTATAAAAGTTAAATGTTTAGAATATGAACCCTTCTTCACATGGCCAATGAGTGGTGGAAAGTTAGCTGCTGCTGCTCTAAAAAAACTGGAGTGACTATACATGACCCTGTGAAAATATCTGCTCAAATTTCAAACACAACAATAATGAAAGGAAAGAGACAGGAAACAGGAAAGAAACAGGAAAAACAAACCAGAAGAAAACATAGCACACTCACATCATAAACATCGAGCAGAGTTTTAGTCATTTCATCTCAAACTATTTATACATATTTTAAAAATCTCGGCAACACGAGAAAGAGAGGAATAAGGATTGTAAGTGATCTATGAAGGCTCCCATACAAGAATATACCACAAGGTAACACGAATCAGAAAGTGGACCATGGAGGACAGCCATTATAGCAGTCTACAAAATCATGGCTAGCCAAGAGAAGGTGAATAAATAGCAAGTAGTAATTTGCTACTTTTTGGAATCAAAGAATCTGGAGTTAAACAATGTGATTATCAGGTACCTTTCAAAACAAAAATAAAGACATGTAGACTAGATTGTTAATCTATGTTACATATTGCCATAGAGTGTTGTAAAAACAATGGAATAAAGGTCATTCACATCTATTAAACAACAAATTGGAAATACCTGCAGGTCAGATCTCTAAGGCTCAGATTGTCAAGAGCTGGACAGGCAAAGCAAGGGACCACTTCATCATCTTTCTCCTACAGTGCAAGTCTCCACCTAAGCATCTTTGACTGACCACTGCCAGAAACAGCTCATGGTCCATATGGTCTGACTGCAACTCTATCTTATGTTCTTACTAACATCATTGTACAAAATGCACTTAATTTCAAGTATTTTGGAACACATATAGGATATAAACTAATCATCATTGCTGCTTGCATTTTTTCTTGCTGTATGGAAGATTTTTGGCTTGCTAATTAACCCCACCCCTCCCCAATGACTAACGGCTATTATACTTAATTGCCTTAAGTGTGCAAAGTCTCTTTTAACATTACATTTGAAATCACAGTATATTTATTAGTTAATTGTTCTTCCTGGACATAGTTTTGGCATACAAGGATGTCTTCTAAATGTATCATGCAAAACTTAAATACAACTTTTCACTTCAGATGTATTCTCAGTAAGCCACCATTACTACAATAAAAGTTATTGTAGATAGTTGAATTACTTTTGATCTATCTCTTGCTAGGTCTAAGTTTCCACCTCCTTCAGACAGTTCCGAGCATATAATTGCAAAAGATCAACAACAAGAACTTTAAATCCCTGAGAATTTACACTTGAAACTTTCTAGGCAGCTGTCTCTATATTTAATTGTATTATGAAGTTATAGTGGTGGTCACTAATACTACCATTCATGTCAGGTTTAGCTGTGAAACACTAAATTCTCATCCTTTACTTCCTCAAATCAGCCTACTTGAAAATATCCTAAAGTTAAGTGACAAATACATGAAGTTCCCAAGAAATAAGTTTTCACTTATATGAAAAAAACAATAAAATCAGTCACTTATTTCTGTGAAAGACCTTAACCAAAATATTTACACTTTCTTTATCCCAGTTACAGTATTTTATTATATTTTTAATTTATGTATTTCACAATATTGAATATTGATATTTTAAGATAAGAATAACTGCACAATTTCAAGATGTGAGGAGAGAAGGAGTAAAAAGAGAGAAAAAGAGAGAAGGAAATGCTGAAAAATGAGAGAGTGCCTAGGAAATATTAATCTGTCCAAGAGGAAATGGCAAGTAACGTCCTTTGTATAGTAAAATAGACCACCCAGCAAATTGTTCAGTCTTGAACAGTCATTGTGTTCCTATGTGTGCAGCAGTAATTCTTTACACATACTGAGGGGAAACTGAACATTCTCTTAAGGACAATTAGTTAGAAAATCAAGAGACTGCCTTACATTAACCTCCCAGTCATCAAGTACTTCATGCAACATGTAAATATCAGAACATCTTTGTTTACTTGATTTTAAATAGCTGCAGCAGCTGTTGTCATGATGAAATACAGTTTTAACTACTTTTATTCAATTGAGTTGTCCAGATTTGAAATCTCACTTCCACCTACTTGCGCTTTCTATTACTATATAACATGGCTCTCTGGGAAACAAGGAAGCAGAAAGCTAATGAAGTCTCTAGATGATTACTTAGCAGCTTTTAATTAATTATGTCAGTATGAGTTGGGTATTAGTAAATGTTCTTCCTCTTAAACCTTCAAAACTTGGTACAATTGCAAAGATTCAGAAGGAGGTTGTCAAACAGTAAGCACAAAAATCTCTAGTAACTTTAGAAAAATTAGACGAAATATTTTATTAGGAAGGTCATTAGGGTTCCACTTATGCAATTAATTAATAAGATTTATTTCTAAAAGTTATCAGAGTTTGCCCTAAAAGAGCATAACTTTTCTGTGATTCTTCAGTTGCACTTTTGTCCTTAGTTAAGTCAATAAATATATGTTTTACTGTTATTAACAAAAGTCTTTGACTATGCTGAAAAATTGAAAAGTAGTAGTTACCAGCATGGAAAGTTTCAGTGCAGGCAGACAAGATACGGAACAGATAATATTTTTGAACCAGCAGGATCTGGTATCTCAATTATTCAGAAAATCAATTGCTTCAGTAGGAAGTAAATATTGGCATATTGCATACATTTACCATACACTGAGATATTAGTTCCATATTCTGAGCGACGTCATTAGGGAAGCAATTAGTACAAGACCTGGAGAGAGATACTCAGTTTAGGAACAGCAGTTCCCTAGGAGAACAATGTGGAGAATTTTCATTGAAAATTAAGGAATGAAAAATGCCCAACTTTGTCCTTGATTCCTAAAACTGATTATAAAGCTTTCTAGACTTTATAAATCACTGGGGAGAAATCAGTATCAGTTTTGAACAGCTCATGTTACATGAAGCTGTGTACTTCAAGGTAAACTTCACAGGTAAAGACTTCAATTGTGTGATTTAGATTTTTTATAGCCTAACTTGTTCTGTGAATGAAAGGAAATACATGCCCTCAATTGGTGCAATAGAACATCTGAAGTTTTTTTCCAATGAAAGTATTTGAAATTAATACTGAGTGTTTTTACAGGTTCTATTATCTGGACCTGGTAATAGCTTTAGCATTAACTTTTTATCTGAGTAAGACTCTTCAGGCTTATTTTTCTTGTTAGTATTCTGTATTTCATTCACTACTACCTTCTTACTCCTCACTCAATAAGACTCTCAAAGATCTCAGTGAAAAAAAAACTATACTGCCTACTGAATTCTAACGAAAATGCTGCTTGCTTTCAACTTTTAAAACTTAAATAGGTATCAGACAGTTTTTAAAAACTACCTCCTGTGTTTTTAGCTTGAGATATAGTTTAAAAGCCATGTTACACCTAATCCTATTTTAAAAGGCATATAGTTAAATCTTGTTTCTTTTGGACTAAATGCAAAAACCTCCAGCCTTCTGCTGAGGTTGAATTTCACTTTCAATGATTAAAACAAAGGAGGCGGGAGTGGATGTCACGTGAAAATAATTCTGAGTAGAATTTGGAGACTTTGACCTTAAAGGCATGAATTATTTCTTATTAAGAATAAATAGGTTAGAAGATGTCACCATGCGATCAGTGTTAGTATTAAGAAAAAATGAATTTAAAATCTCAGTTCAAGTATTGCTTTCGACAAAAAGGAAGTAAATAACATTAGCATTTTGTTTTATATAGGAAATGTGTATGACACAAAAGTTACAGATGAATCATAGAATCATGGAATAGTCTGTGTTGGAAGGGACCTTAAAGATCACCTTGTTCCAACCCTGCTGCCATAGGCAGGGATATCTTCCACTAGATCAGGTTGGTCATAGCCTAATTAGAACCAAGAGATTTATGTTCAAGAGATATGCTATTGACAATAGCAAACAGGTTGGTGACAGAAACAATGTTACCGACCATGTATGTTTTGTCATACCAATAGCAATAGTATCATTTTATTTTTGCGATCTTTACCTATCACTCCAACATGGACATTAATTTATAAATTAAACAGATTGAAATTATTAATAATTCATAGGCAATTCAAAAGTTTATAAAGTAAGGATTAGGTGTCTAGACTAGTCCTATTTTGTACCTGACTAATATAACTTATTATATTGATAACCTTATTAAGTGATTTCTAAAAGTATTTTCAGAGTTTATGATGTTGGGTAACACATAAATGCATATATCTACAAGCATGGTGTATTAATTACCAGGATGAAAAAAACATGAACTATTTTATACAGTGTCTTGCAAAATAATGCTACCTTAAGGCAACCATAGAGGAAGAATTTTATTTAGACATGCTTAGTATAAGAAACAAGTTGTGATAGTTTGACCTATCTGTCTGTGTAAAGGAAGTGATTAGTTTCTGGTACCATGATTTTTTTGTGTCTCTATCAGTCACAAACTCATTTTTTTTCTGGCAAGTGTTTAAAAGTGATAATTTTTAACCAGCTGACACAGTACTAAACATACCAGATGAAAGGACTGCACCTTGAAAGGAAATTGGAAATGAGTGGTCCTGTAGCCTATCACCTATCTGCAAGCAAGAAAATAATCTGGCCAATCTACAAACATGTTAATCACCTTCAGGACTGACTACATGAAAATGAGGCTGCTGAAACAGTACTAGTAGATACTCAGAGTGAAAATTCACTCCAGGTTGGCCTTGGTGATCTCTGTGGTCTTGTGAGACACTCCTAACGTAGGCAGTCTGCACAAGGTAACAAGATTATACAAAACTGGAAAAAGCTTTGGTGGAAAAACTTGTAATTCATTGGATTTGATTTATTCTGTCACAATTGAATTACAGATATGATACTTCTGCTCACCATTTCCAAAATCTGTCTGAGGTTTAGAGCAAATAAAACAATCTCTGCATGTGAAAATACACCATTGCAGCCCTGACACAGCAGCAGTTGCCAGAAGGCTACAGATTGCCACACACAGGTAAGTACTATTCATGCCACATATAATTAAAGGAAAACTGATCCATCCATTTTTATTTTGCTTGAGTATCATATTAATAATATTGAAATAAAGCAGCACCTGTAAATTTTGACATTTTCTATTCCCAAGCAGGATTTGAGTTTTACTTTCTTTCTGTTCATCTGAAATTAAAGGTATTATTCAACCATCTAAATGTTGCAAGACCTGACAAGCAAAGATCAAATTCACCCAACAGATGGAAGTTAAGAAGTTATTCACACTAGACTTGCCAAAAGTTCATGAGGTTTGCTTTATTGAACAAAATATGCCCAAGTTTCTGTTGGACATAGGAAAGTTAATGTCTTGACATCCCTGGGTTACTAGTATGAGGTTATATATCTGCAGGCAGTGTAAGTTACTTTTATCATCTCTTTTCTTTTTTTCAGTTAAGCCGATGCCTTCTACTTTTGCTGTATTTCTCCAGGTTTTCATTAATGCAAAGACTGTAAACATAAGCATCACCTTTTCACTCCTTTCTTTCTTCATCTTTTCTCCATTAGCAAACTCTGGAAGAACCTCTCTTTGCTTGCAACTGTCTGGGTCTGTCTTCCAAATGACAATTGTTTAGAACATCTCATCTGGCTCCTACTTTTTGCTGCTACTTTACTGCATATGCATGAGGAAAGGGGCAGAAATAACTAATGACTGACCAATTTTTCAAGTACACTTTCGTAAACTCAAATAAAAACACACTGTTCTTCTAACTCTTTCGAGCAAGTAGTGTATTATTAAGAATATTATTAAGAGAGCAGCTGCAGAAGAGATTTTATTACAAAGTACAGGTGGAAAAACCACAAATAGATGTTTTGCTATTGAGTCCTTTCTTTTTATTGTACTAGATCAGCGACCACAGTTTATAGGGCTGCTGGTGGGCATTGCTACAAATTGGCTACATCAGTTAAATGAAAAGACTATTAATAGCAATAACTATGGTTGAAAAACATCACAGGAGTGTGTCTACTTCAAGGTAGAGTCTTATAACTTAAAAAGCTGTATTTAGCAATATATATTTTTTTTCAGTGTAATTCCTGGTGTCTGAGAGTGACATCCTTCAACAGACTGCCAAAGCAAGTTGAACCAAGGCAATCAGAATGCAAAGGCATTGTGGAGCTTGCTGCAGTACGGTGGCTCAGCTGGAGTAACCACTCAATAACAAAGTTCCTCCAGCCAAATTAAGTTGGCTTTGCAGATGAGTAAATTAAATATGCAACACTCAGGAGTAAAGACACTATAAAGAAGCAAGGGAATAATGGCTAAACATATGATCAATACTTAAAGGCTCTTTCTGAGACACCTATATAGAAATTCTTCATGGGTTGACTTAGGGATGAAATGCACGTTTGTGAATAACATTTCATCATTATGAAAATACTTGAAAACTGACACCGTTTTGTCTCCCTAAAAAGATAACAAGAAAGGAGGAAAAGGAGG